>ML663469.1:6175664-6297890 GCA_007570785.1 Antilocapra americana | reverse complement strand
GGGGAGCATATGTAAACCCATGGTGATATCATGACAATGTATGGCAAAAACAATTAAAAAAAAAAAAGTCTGCCCAAGAGACTCTGTTCAAAGTTCATTCTAGGAAATAAAAATGTGCTGAGATTTAAGTAAAATTAACCTTTATTAATGGATTATTATCTAGACACAATGGTGGTTTATTTTTAAAGATCACACTTGCTTAAACTGGGGTTTTCTCATTTGTATCAGATTCTTGAGTCCTTTCAACCATCAGTATGATTTATACAGATATAAAGCAGATGGAAACGATTTGCCTGAAAAAGAGCTGGATGGGATTCTTTGTACATTTAGGCTCTTATTCTCAAAATAATTATATACCATTTGGGTACTTCCATATAGTTTATAGTCAACCAGAAAAAAAAATCAGCTATCCATTCCAGGTTGAAATCTCATTTTCAAAAACTGTTTTTTGAGATTTTCCTGGAGGTCCAGAAGCTAGGTACAAGTCCACTTTGTAATGCTGGGGTTGCAGGTTCCAGCTCGGGTCAGGGAATCAGATGCCACTTGCTGCAACTAAGACCCAGCGCTGCCAAATATATAAATAAAAATAAATATTTTTAAAACGCCATTTGGACAATGTGGTTGGCATAATAATGCCCCCCCAAAAAATTGTTGTTGTTTAGCCACTAAGTTGTGTCCGACTCTTTTGCAACCTCATGGGCTGTAGCCCGCCAGGCTCCTCTGTCCATGGGATTCTCCAGGCAAGAATACTGGAGTGGGTTACCATGCCCCCCTCCAGGGGATCTTCCAGACCCAGAGATCAAACCCGCATCTCTTACATCTCCTGCATTGTCAGGCAGCTTCTTTACCACAAGCACCACCTGGGGAAGCCCTGATTTTAGCCCAATGAGACTCAAGTCAGACTTCTGACCTCCAGAACTGTACAATACTAAATTTGAGTTGCTTGAAACCATTAAGTACTGTGATAACATC
Source organism: Antilocapra americana (assembly GCA_007570785.1). NCBI lineage: Eukaryota > Metazoa > Chordata > Mammalia > Artiodactyla > Antilocapridae > Antilocapra > Antilocapra americana. The sequence goes on along the minus strand of ML663469.1, from coordinate 6,296,918 downwards.
AGTAGTAGGAAACAGATACAGCAATATGTAGTAGCATCTTGAGGTGCCCTCCACAGCCTGCTACCTGCATTAATTCAAACCCTTATCCTCTGTTCAGTAATCATTTTGGGTACCCACCATGGGCCAGGAAGGGGATATCAAGAGAATCAGGAAGAGGATTTCCCTGGTGGTCCAGTGGCTGTGACTCCATGCTGCCAAGGAGGGGGCCTGGGTTCAACTCTTGGTCAAGGAACTGGATCTACATACAGCAACCAAGAGTCCACATGCTGCAATGAAGAGCAAAGATTCCTCATGCCTCAGCGAAGACCTGGTGCAGCCAAATAAACAATAAATACTTTTAAAAAGAGAGAGAGAGAACCAGGAACATTGCCCCTGCCCTCTGAGAAGCTTACAGTCCAGTGTGGGAAACAGATTCAAACAGGCATAGAGACAATAAGTGAAATAAATATTTATAAATCACATTCACGTGCTTTTAAAGAGCAAGTGCCTATGTAACAACCTGGGCTTCCTAAATTTAAACAAGTCATTTATTCTCTTGGTCTGCAATTTATCTGAATAATGAGAACAGTATGTTTCACCAAATATAGCTTCAGGAATCTAGATGATGCTGCAGACTGACTTACTCAGTTTGTGCCAATTTCATCTCTAGATCAGACAAGTTTTACCCTCCAAAGGCTGGCACAGAGACTTCACCATCAGCCATCTATGACCTGGGCAAGAGCCACCAAGGCTCTATGTTGGTGCTTATTGGCACAGTTTCTAGCTGGTTTTTAACTGTAGGTGAAACTGTAAAATAAGCTAACCTGCAGTGGTTCTGATTTGGTATGTTACACCTCCAAAACATGACAAAAGTGACCAAGATAGGTTTCATGCCAAAGGAATTAACTGATTTCTGCAGGTAGAATATATAAATATTGTGATCCATGGAAAAGGGGAGCTCTAGAAACAAAGTTTATGTGGTTTAATCAAACCACATGGACAACTTTAACAGGCATTTCTGATACCAGACATTCCAGCTGTATCTATAAAAAAGATTCTGTCACAAAACAAAAGCAATTCAAAGTTATAGTTCAATAAAAACTAAAGATGCATATTGAAAAGTAAAAATTTATAAGCTAATAATCATAAAAATTCAAAATATATAACTGGAGGGAAAAAGGAATTGACAGTGCCATGCAACTGGACAACAATGATTAATAACATGTCTTTGGAGAATTAACTAGGTGATGATATGAGAATTTAAAGCAACAGGCACTCTTCTCAAAAGAACATCCAATCCTTGGGGCTGAGCTTAGAACTGTCTTCAACATCAGTTAATACAATTTCCTGTTTCGTTTTTGCTATTGTTTCAGAAATTATGTTCATCAAGTCACTCATCTACCATTAATATACTTAAAAATGTGATCTTATGATAAGGCACTTAAATTTTTAAGTGCTCTTCTCTTCTCAGTTGTGCAGTGATCCAGAAATAAGTTTCTATATGAAAAAAAATTGTTTGCTTTCCATAAAACTAAATAAGTAACTTACTAAATAATGCATTTGATGTTTGTTAATTTCATGCTTTATTCTAATACTAATTCTTTGATGGAGATGTTGACTCCTGGATAGTCTTGCTTTTGTTGATAGAATTTTTCTCAGTAAAATAAATGAAAAAAATAATTTATCATGATATAATATCAAGAGAAAGCTAATGATTTCAAATAGAAAGCTTTGGCTTCAGATTATAGTGACCATCATCAAGACCTTTTAATCTTAAAAGCCCAATGAGAACATGAAGGAATATAATCAATGATTAGACTTTCTTCCTTTGACTCGCAGAGAAAAGAATTAAATGAAACAGAGCTCATATCACTTTTCAATTGTTCTAACTTATCCTTTAAAAGTCTTGGATAGCAGCTATCAATATGAAAAACTTGACAAGGGACAAGTCACTCAAAGGAAAAGATAAGCATAGATCCTTGTACACTGGGAGAGAAGGACTAAGTTTGGGGCACAAAAATATTGGTTAGACACATCAGGAATATGAGTGGAAAGGAATTGACTTTCTAAATGTATTTTGTTCAGCATTTTTTGCCAAAACTGTCACAAATATTATTTGTGGTAAAGGAATCAAGTGAAAAAAATCTTTCAAAAAGGGGGAAAATATAAGATGATCGGTGTAAATTATGCACCTTCATTTCAACACCTAGGAAAATACCTAGGAAAGCAAAGAACAATGAAAAGCAAGGCTCTTTCTGGAGGGGTTTATAACAATCCAGTTTTCCTGTCTGTTATACAATGATAGCCCATGTGGAAAAAATTGATGAGTCAGCTGCTAAAACTGTGAAAGCTTTGAGATCTTCCCCATTTGAAATTGTCAACAACAAAATCCAAAGAGGTGGCCAGATCATTATTGTGCTCAGTCTTTGTGGCCCCCATGGATTGTAGCCCAGCAGACTCCTCTGCTCACGGAAGTTTCTAGGCAAGAATACAGGAATGGGTTGCTATTTCCTCCTCCAGGTAATCTTCTTGGCTCAGGGATTGAACCCAAGTCTCCTGTGTCCCCTGCATTGGCAGGCAGATTATTTACCACTGAACCACCTGGAAGCCTCAAATCATTGTTACTGACAAGATTAAGAGGTGAATTAGTGACCTAAAATTTCCCAGTGTCAGCAGGCAGCAAATTGCCTGAAGGGTTTGTCAAAATCTAGATTGCTGGGCCCTACCCTAGAGTTATGGTCTGGAGTAGGACCTAAGATTTTGCATTTCTATCTGCTGGCCACATTTTGAGAAGCACTGATCTGAAGAATCAATGTGGTTCCTAGCATCTATAGATACTTTTTATACAGGTACCTCTATCAACCACCTATGTAAAAGCCTTGAGATAACCCTGTGATTGCAGATGATGAATCGTGTTTCATGCCACGATGGCTCTTCCTTTTCAAAAGTTATTTTCTAATTTTTTTTCCTACAGTTAATACGCATCTTCTCTTTTCACCTATAGTAAATTGCATTAATGCCTCCAACTCTGCAGTTCCTCGCATCTCCCTGTATGCATACATTCTACAATTTCCCCTGGAAGAGGAGAGGAATAGACTTTCCTTACTCCTCTATTGGTTGGACTTGTGACTTGCTTTGGTTAGTAGGATGAGGCAGAAGGAACAGTGTGCCAGTTCCCAGACCTGCCAGTCCTTGCATGGTTCTGCTTATAGCATCGTGAGGAAGATAAACCTGAGCTACCCGGCCAGCGCCAGGAGGAGGATGAGAGACAGGTAGGGCAGAGCTGTCTTGAATAAGCAGCTTGCCAGCTTGGTCCAGAGCGAAACTGTCAGTCAATTCATAGACCGGAAAAAGTCCGGCCACGATTAGCCACGCCCAGCTGAGATGAGTCAAGCCTCACTAGCTCAACTGATTTCCTGGTCAATACATAAGTGGGTAAGTTCTACTAAAAAATGGTTATTTAAATCATCGAGTTTTGGCTGTTTTGCAGTAATACTACACGACCCCTAGACGCTAAACCCTCTGTTTTTCACCACCAGGCTAAATGGACTGATTTTATGATAAAAACTAGATTTAATTTGATTCTGTAATTGCTACCAGTGTCTTTGGGAGAAAACGTTTCAGTAATTTCATGTTATGGCTGTTCTGTCTCAGGTAACAACAGATTATGTGATTTTGTAAAAATCTTAGGGAATAAATTATTTGTGCAATTATTATTCCAAGATCTGAAATCCAGTCACATTGGCTTCTAGAATATGGAAGTCCTCCAAATCTTAGGCTTTGATGAAAATGGAGGCAAATCCATTAATACTTAGATATATTTTATAACTTTGCTGTCCTCTTTTAAACATTAACGTTTCTTATTTTTGATAAAATAGCTGCATTGTTCAGGATCCTATAATTTGAATACAGAAAGCTTAAAAAAACAAAACAGGTGTATGGCATTACATTTGATGGGAGAGAGGATTATACTATTAATTTTGATAATGAATATTACAAGTAACAATTTCTCATGAGGCTACATAGCCAGTATTATTTTTCCTTCATCTATTTGATACAAAAGCTCACTGTAGAGTGACTTTTCATCAATAGCTCATTGTAAATTTAAAAAACAATCAATTTTCTTCCCTCAAGACAAAAGATTAATATGGTTAAAGAATTGAGGTAACCCATCTTCTATAAAGGGCTTCCCGGTGGCGCTAGTGGTAAAGAACCCACCTGCCAAAGGAGGAGACATAAGAGACGAGGGTTCGATTCCTGGATCTGGAAGATTCCCTGGAGGAGGGCATGGCAACCCACTCCAGTATTCTTTCCCAGAGAATCCCCTGGACGGAGGAGCCTGGTGGGCTACAGTCCCTAGGGTCACAGAGAGTCAGACAGGACTGAAGCAACTTAACATGGATGTATACATCTTCTACCAGTGTAATTAAGAGCTCAAAAGAAGCACTAAGGAACTCAGAGAAAATTTCTTTGAAAAGTACAAGAAGGAAGATATTTCTCTATGTGAGGGCTGTTGATACAAATTGAAACCAACAATTCTTTATTTTTGATAAAAATATATGCAATATACATACAATAAGATATAAACCAATCAAGTGGTTTCTTTAAAATTCATTTCTAAAGAATTAAGTCAAACTAGTCTGCTTTATTCATTCTTCATTTACATTTGACTTTATAAAATTTTCAAGTCTTGGTTTTTGGCATCTTGGTGTCACTACTTAATTGATGTCCAAATAACTGGTTGTTTATGACATTTCTTAAGTTATCCTGATAGGTTTCCAATGGACCTCTATTTTTCGGCAGTGAAAACAAGGCACCATAGCCATTCCTTGAATTTCTGGCTCCCAATCACATCCATCATGGTGAAGGCAACAGCATTTTTCTCATATAATCTTGGCCAAGTCCTTTGAGGGGCAAGAGCCTGCCTTTCCACAAGGACATTGGGGCAGCTGGCCATGTTTGCCATCAACATGCTTCATAGTTAATTACACATCTTTATCCATCTATTCATTTGGCAAATATTTACTGAGGGCAGTTATGGGCCAGGCACTGTTTTAAGCTTTGAGGTTACAGAAGTAACCAAAACAAACTCCTTGCTCTCTGAGACAGACAAAAATGCATATATATCATAGGAAGTGCTATGAAAAAAACAGGCAAATAAGGGAAATGGACATTATTTATTCCTTCTGAAGAACTCAAAATGATTTCAGCTATGTTTGCTGATTCTCTCAGTTGTCATTTAAAATATTGGGTTGGCCAAAACGTTCATTCAGATTTAGAAACCCAATAGAATGCCAAAAACTTTAGATACACAGAGAATTTTCTGCTGGTTCAGTGGTTAAGACCTGCTTTGCAGTGCAGGGGGCTCAGGTTAGATCTCTGATTGGAGAACTAAGATTCCCACATGCCACGGAGCTTCTCAGCCTGAGTGCTGCTGAGCCCCAGTGCTGCAAACAAAGGCTCTCCCATGATGCAGCAAAGATCTTGAGTGCAACTAAGACCCCACGCAGCCAAATTAAACACACACACACAAGGAACAGAAAACTTAGGATGCACAAACAGAGCAAATTTTGCTAAATGAGTAAATGTCAAAGAGAAAAAAAGTGTTGCCAGGAAACAAAAACCCCTTCCACTGACATCTAGTTTTCTAGTGCCACTGATTGCATCAAAGGAACTTAGATATGGATGTTTCTATGCATTTTGGAAATGCAGAGTCTCTCGGTATGTGGCCTCTATTCAGGCACACATGTGAGACGATAACAGGAGGGTTCTTGAAAAGAGAATTGTCTGGCTGTGTTTCATTATTCTTATCTTTGCCTTTGACATCTTTTTATATTAAAGAAAAGCCTTCTGAACAACACACACTCACACACACGCAAAGAAAGGAAAAAAACAAGGAAATAAAAAGAAAATGATTTTTCCAGTGACTCTTGCACTAAAGCTGAAAGGAGTTAAGATGAAATCAAGACTTGTGATGCAGGTCCTTGATTTAACATAGAGCTTGAACACTTCAAAATGAAGAACAAGATTAACACAGATTTCTCTCAGGAAGGAACACCCATTGCTACCTCGATAGTCGTCAAAAAGCTACTCCAGAGGTCACTGATCTCATCGAGGCCTGGTCACTGCACTGTAGTGCATGACTGCATCCCAGGGGGCAGGCACCAAGGAGCTGCTAGGCGCACGGAGGCTCCCCCAGGCAGGCTGCCCCCTGTCCCGGGTTCCCTGAGGCCCCCACGTGCAGGAGCTGCGGCGGCCGCTGTTCAGTCGCCACTCGAATATTCAAGCCCCAAGTTACAAGACTTCAAATCAATGAGCCTGAGAAAGGCCTTTAAGTTATCCATCTATTATTAGGACGGTAATGCTATTTATTTCATAAGATTATTAAAAGCATAGCATGAGCCAGGATCTTTTAAAGTGCTTACAGTGTAAGTGTCTAGTACACAGCAAGTGCTAATACGCTTCCTAAAGGATGTCAGTAAACACAGGAAATAAATCTGTAGTAATGTAACTGCAAGCGGGGTCTGGTTGCTCCCCGCTCAAAAGCAAAACAGAGGCGAGGTTGATGAAAAGGAAGGTGGGTTTTTTTTTTTTTTTTGGATGCTGGCATCAGGGTGGGGGTTCCGTGGGCAGACTCCTGTCCAAAGGCTGGCTTCCCCCCACTGAAAACCAGTGGGAAAGAGCTTTTATAAACAAGGGGATGGGCTCCATGCAGAAACAGCCCAGGCAGCTCCGACAGTCATCTTGACCCTGGCCATCGGTGGTCTGATTAGCGTCTTCTTGATTATTGTAACTACAGTTACTCTTCAGTTCCAGAGTTAGTTTGAGGCCAGTTCTGGGAATCGTGGCAGCTCATGTCCTGGCTTCAGTCTGATCATGCAGTTAACCTCTTCCACCTGGTGGAGGTTTTAGCTTCTATAAGACAGCTCACAAGATATGGCTCAGAATATAACCTGTAGCGCTTGAGGAGGAACTAAAGGTTCTTGACTTTGTTCAGTGACTAAACTATTACTGTTTTGTGCTATTTGACTGCTTTTGTTTCTGGATTTTCTCACTTATCTGATTAAAATAAGCTTATTGTTTGGCTAAAGTTTTTCTACAGACAAATGGCAGACAGATGACATGGGGCGAGGGGCGGAGAGAAAAACCGCAGGGTCCTGCGCTGTTTCAGTAATAGTCTGCTTTCTTTGGAAATTAAATGAAACATTCCCTATGATACTTTCACTCCATTCTCCCAGTCAATACTACATGTCTTCACATCAGTACAGCTCTGTTTCATTTATGTACCTACATCTTGTTTAGTTGCTAAGTCATGTCCAACTCTTTCGCGACCTCGTATATTATAGCCCACCAGGCTCCTTTGTCCATGGAATTTCCCAGGCAAGAATACTGCAGTGAGTTGTCATTTCCTTTGCCAGGGGATCTTCCCGACCCAGGGATTGAACCCTTGTCTCCTGCGTTGGCAGGGTTCTTTACCACAGACTGAACCACCAGGGAAGTCCATGAGCCCCCATTCTGACCTAACACTGTGGTCCCCAAAATGGCATCTGTGCACGTTAGGGTGCAGAAGACCATCTACTACTGTTGGTGGAGAACATATTAGAACTTTTCCTGATATTTGCTCTATCTTAAAATAAGATAGAAATCATGCTTTTCTAACATTTATTACACAAACTGACAAGGGTAGGAAACGTGCATTTTAGATAAATGTGCATTTATTGGGGATACTCGCACAAAAATGTTTTCTTGATGAAACCTTTTGAGAGTACAGATCATCTGTATATTCTTCCCTACTTCAGGTCCAGTGACAGAATACATACGTACATTTTTACTTAAAAAGCACAAAATATAGTGCAAGTTTTCCTAAAGTGGAGTTCATGGATCCTTGGAGGATCCATGGATGGAATTCGGGAGATCTATGAGTCCCAGGAAATCACATAAAACGTTTTATAGGCTGCACTTTTATGAATTTTATTGGGCTTTAATACAATTTCCAAAGAGCCAATGACCTCCCCAAAATTAATGAGATGAGGGAAACTTTTCGAAGTTCCAAAAGTCTATCTTAAGGCACACATATAAATACCACCTTTCAATGAACACAATTTAGTTACAGAATTCTTTATAAAGAACTCAATCACTCCCAGGAAGTGATGTCAGCATCATGGTGAAGTGAGACATCCTCTTTCCTTATTTATTTTTTTTGGCCGCAGTGTTTGGCACGTGGAACCATGGTTCCCCAACCAAGGGTAGAATTCATGCTCCCTGCAGTGGAAGCGCAGACTATTAACTGCCGGACTGCCAGGCCAGGGAGGTCCCAAGATGTCCTCTTTTTGTGTCTCCCTTTTGTAGCAAATAACTAGACATCCATGAACAAACACGCCTCTGTGGGGGTTGTGGGGTCCAGCACCACATGCTGAAAAACCCAGGATGAGTCTCGTCCACCTGTGCACTCTGTGGTAAGCAGACACAAAACTTGGTGTAGGATGCTGAGCCAGTGGAGCCAGAGAACCAGCCCCAAGCCCTCTCAGCCATGGTCAGGGGAAACCTGAAGAGTGCAGATCTGAGCAGATACCTATGGATGAGAGGGAACCTGTAGAAGCTCAGCTTCCCTTGGAGGTATCAAGGGCAAGAGGAACTTGGTCAGGGCCCCCCCTCCCCCAGGATTCCTCAGAGCAGGGCTGAACTCTCTCTCGGTGACCTCTCCCCTAGGGAAAAGGGAGAGTGATGTGTGAGCAGCTACCCCATTTCTCTCAAACAGCACCCAGAGAACTGAGAGTAAGGCCTGTATGCTTAGGGGGACGGAGGAGATCAGGAAAGGGCCAGAGAGGAACACAAAAGGCATTAAAGGAATGTAGTTCTTGCTGACTGTGATCAGGAAGTCGGCAAAAAGTTCACCCCTGAGCCTCTGAGGGAACTTCATCCAAGGTCCTCTGCTGCCTATAAAGCCCCAAGAACTAAATGCAGACCCCGCCTCCCCCCCAGCTTGTAGCCAGCCCCTTGTGTACAGAAGTGAATGTCAGTCAAGTCAATAAAGCTCTCAGAAATATTTGTGGACAGGGAGAAGCTACAAACTTGAGCTACAGCGCCACCTTCTGGAAAACAAAAGAGAGGCGTCCTGCAGCCCGCCGGTTGAGCTGTTAGAACCGGAGAAGACATAAAAAGCTTAAGAATTCTTCCAAGAAATGTAGAGAAGGTGTAAACATACAAGGTTGGAGAAAACCCAAGATATAACAGAACAAACAAACAAAAGTAGCTAGTGAAGATTTGAGGAGATGTCTGCTACTTCCAGTGTGAATGCAGCACTGCAAAACTATGAGGAACAGGAAGACTCACCAAAAGATTAAAAAAAAAAATCCTTCAATAAAGGAGCTCAAAGACAGAATTTTGTGATACAGCTGATAAAGAAATTCAAAATAGCTCTTTTGAGGAAATTCAATGAGCTTTAAGAAAACTCAGAAAGATAATTTAATAAAGTCAGGGGGAAAATTCATGAAGAAAAGGAGCAATTTAATAAAGAAGTAGAAGTCCTTAAAAAGAACCAAACAGTACTGCTGGAGCTGAAAATTTCAGTGAATAAACACAAATGTAAAAGAGAGCATCTACAGCAGAGTAAATCAAATGGAAGACAGAATAAGTAATCCAGAGGACAGGATTTGAAATAAGCCAAACAGGGGGAAATTTTAAAAAAGAATGGAGAAGAGTGAAGAAAATCTATGTGACCTATGGGATTCCACCAAACTTACAAATATTAAAATAATAGAGTTTCCAGGAGATAAAATGAAAAATGAGAGGGACAGGATGAGGACAGAAGAAATAATAACTGAGAACTTCCTAAACCGGGGGAGAGACTTGGGACATTCAAATTCAAGAAGTTATCAGATCACCTTATCATCTCAATGTAAAAAGACCTTCTCCAAGACACATCATAATGAAACTGTCAAAAATTGAAGATAAAGAGAGAACCCTAAAGCAACCAAAGGGGAAAAGGTGATCATTTACAAAGAGTCCCTGTTCGGCTATCAGTGGATTTCTCAGCAGAAATCCTACAGGCCCGGATAGAGCAAAAGGACATATTCAAAGTCTTGAAGGAAAAGAAATTGGCAACCAATAATGCTCTACCTGGCAAAGTTATTGGAAATAAAGACTTTCCTAGACCAAAAAATTAAAAATAGGAGTTAATCATCCCTAGTACATATATAAGTTCATCATCCCTGGTACGTATAAAGTACCAATTAAGGTAAATATTGACAACTTTAGAAAACTTTAACCCCATAATGGAAAGGTGTATTAACGGCTCAACTACAATATAAAGATTAAAGGAAAATAATACTTTAAATAACTGTAGCTACTGTAATTTGCTAATGAACACACAATATAAAAAGGAATAAACTGTGACATCATAAATATAAAAAGGAGAGAGAAAAAACATGGATTTTTTGTATGGGATAGAAGTTAAGTTGCTGTCAACTTAAAATGGATCATCTTATCCATGAGATGTTTTTTGTGAGCCTGATGGTAACCATGGGGTTGCCCAGGTGGCATTAGTGGTAAAGAACCCACCTGCCAATGCAAGATATGCCAGAGACAAGGGTTTGATCCCTGGGTCGGGAAGATCCCCTGGAGAAGGGAATGGCAATCACTCAAGTATTCTCACCTGGAGAATTCCATGCACAGAGAAACCTGGCAGGCTACTATCCATGGGGTCACAAGGAGTCGGACACAACTGAAAAACTAACACTAATGCAGGACTGCATTAGCTAAATGAATCACCCAGAGAGTAATAGTTACAAGAATTTAGAGGAACTTATGACTGACTCACATTGTTGTAAATCAGAAACTAATACAACATTGTAAAGCAATCATCCTCCAATTAAAAATAATTAAAAAAGGAAAGAATTTAGAGGAAAGGGTAATTCTTTCAACCTACAGGTGATCAGTACCACTAGGTAACCTTCCAACATCTTGCCAAGTCTCATAGCTAGCTTCTAGAAGAATATCAAGAATGTGAGAGAATTCCAATGGGCCAAAGTGAGATGTAGCCCAGCTTTTATTCTTCTTAATGTTCTCAAACAATTTCAGACAAACTTGATATGTCAGCTCCATAATGGAGTCCAGGTCTGTACCCACCAGAGTGTCAGATGTGTGATGGAAACATCCATTTCATTCAGGTCTAGGTGGCAAGTGACAGAAGCAGTATATTTTGTTCCTGACAGCTGGCTGGCCACATAACTTGTTACAGAATTCAGAAGTCTTATGATTTTATCTCCAAAGTTATGCCTCTGTTGGAGGTGTTCATAGTTCTTATAAATTCATTTTCATTTGGGTGCTAGGCAAATTGATTCAAGGAACTACTTGGCAGAATCTGTTATAGAAATCTGAGGCTATTTTGCCACTGATGAAATGTCACCACATTGAAGTCTTTGATAAAACCCAGAGCTTTTGCTTTATTACTTAATTTTTTAAAATTATACAACCATAAATTTTTATTGATATCGTTATGAGGTTGCTTGGCCCTTTACAGATCTATGAATGATTCTGGCTCTAACTTTGGGGGAGGAACTCATTATCTTTAGTCTCATGTTAAATTTGAGATTTGAACTTTCCATAGACCAGGGGAAACTTTATTTCTTTGATCTTAATGGACATGAGTTTGAGCAAACTCCAGGAAATAGTGAAGGACAAGGAAGCCTGGCCTGCTGCAGTCCATGGGGTCACAGAGTCGGACACAACTGAGTGACTGAACAGCAACAAATTAATAGCTATTAAACTTGTGATATAAACAAAGGGGTGGGGAACTTATTTAACGTACCTGTTACCTAGAAAGACCACTATTTTAGTTCCTTGCCCAAATCAGAGGTAACTCCTTTATCTGAGTTAGGTATGATTTGAAGATGAACATTTCAGTTGCAAGACACAGAAAGCCAAACCTTCCAATTTATGCTTCACCCCATCCCTGCTCTGCAACACACAGATACCACATAGACCACTTCATAGGCTATAGCCAAAGGCGTCTTCATGCCAAAAGTCATTGTCGTAGATTTTTGAGCTGGCACAGCTCACTTGCCTTGGGGAACAAACCCACTGGGGGTTGTTTGCACCCCTTAGCCAAAAGGTAGGGGAACACCAGGTGAATACCAAAATAGAAGTCTCTTTCATTACTTCCCTGGGACAGAACTGTTGGGTAAGGGTTATGTTCAGTCATAATTACATTATTTCAATGGCAGAACCCCTGTATTCACCAATGGCAGCACAAACAATCCTGGGCAGAAGGATTTTCTGCCAGACTCGTCTCCGTATTACATGTTTTAATATTTGCAATACACATGTAACTGTATTCTAGAACGTTGCGTCTTGGTATAAGTGATAGGCAAGAGTGACAATTTGCTAATCTTATTTGTTTCCACTGAGAACAGAAAAGAAATCATCTGAAGAGTGTTGGAGAGATTCAAACTTATTGAAGGCAATTTTACTAAGGGTTCCCTGAGCTCTACTATATCCCCATGGAAACAGATTTCAAATGCCATAAGTAGCAGTTTACATTGGATGGTCATTTTTTGTTCCTGTATTCTTAGCCTTTCTCAGAGTTCTGTGATTTTTGTGCTATTCGCATCAACTTGGATGCATAAAGCTAGCTATTCTAACAAATAAATTTCACTCCTTCAGTAAATAGAAGTTCACTATCCCACCAACTATTGCATCATTCTTTTCACCTTTAAGATCTTCCCTTCTTTAAAATGGAATATTTCCCTTACCACTCTTTTTTTTTTCAGTGTTATGCCCTTAATAGGTAAAGACACAAATTGATTCATAATCATCTAAATCTTATCATGAGGGAAAAATATATCTTCAAACTTTATCCCAAAGTGCCACAAAATAAAAAAGAGGGGAGTGGAGGTGAGTACACCCACTGTGGACTGAAAGGTGGAGAAAAGTTTAATGAACGAAGTTAATCTTGAGATAAGGCATTTGAGAAGAATTTGGAAAGTGGCTAAGATCAGTGTTGAAGAATAAAATTATCTTTCAAATTATTGTTTTTAGAACAGCTAACCAGAAACCAGCTACCCCATTATGAATTGGATATAAATATATGTTTGCCTTTCTACACTGGCCTTTGAAAAATGGCAATGAACCTACATAATACTGACTTTCTGGGAGAAGGAAAGAGATGCTACACTTGTTAAATCTGAAACCTAAAGTTTATACACACACAACTACATGCTTTTCATATCACACACTAATCCAGTAAATACTAAATCACTCTGCACTTGCCATAGGGTGACTTTATGCTGTTGTTGGCTGCTTACTCATTCAGTTGCTTAGGAACAACAGGCTTATTCTAGTTTACAATTTTAACTTTAGCCATTTAGAGCATATTAATTTTAGGGTCATGCTTGTTCACCTATGAAAGAGTTACTGCCTACCACCCGGTGTACTTGTAGAAAATTCTCTTACTGTAACTTGCTAGTTGCCAACCAGGGTCAGATTCTTTACAAACACTATTTAGCTTTTTTTGTTGTTGTTGTTATTAGTTTTGCCATACAATGACATGATATCACCATGGGTTTACATATGCTCCCCCTCCAGAACCCCCCTCCCTCTTCCCTCCCCCCAGGAAATCTCGTTGCACCAGCCCCGAGCATCAATCCTGGGCTGGCGATTGATTAGACATATGATAATTAACATGTTTCAATGCCATTCTCCCATATCATCCCACCCTTTCCCTCATCCACAGAGTCCACGAGTCTGTTCTATACATCTGCGTTCCTTTTGCTGTCTCGCATGCTGGGTTCTCGTTACCGTCTTTCTAAATTCCATATATATGCATTAATATACTGTATTGTTGTTTTTGCTTCTGGCTTACTTCACTCTGGATAATGGGCTCCAGTTTCGTCCATCTGAGTATTTAGCTTTTCTCATCAACTTCTCAAGTGCCTAGGAGCACAGGATTCCAGGAACTGACTCCTTCATTCTTTCACAATGAAAGTTAATTCCATCTATTTATTAGAATGTTTCTTTCTCTCTTGATGTTTGAGTCTGGTAGTGCTGGTTCATTTAAATAAAGTCTTCCAAAGGTTAAAAAAATCCATCATTTTATAATGACTGTCTGTGTCCTAATTCTTTTATAAAGAATGCTGAAAATATTTAAATACTGCCACATTTTAAAAAACAGACTTTGAAACTCACTGAACTAGTCATGGGCTATAAGTTGCAAGGGTGTATTCACCCAGTGATCAATTACGCACTGAAATCAATCAGTGTGGCTTGACTAGGAAAAATCTTGGTATGTATACTGTTATGGACTATTACACACTGTCTTTGATTGTCACAGCCCTGTTTCTATTTAACACACTTCTAATGACAGATGTCCTGTGCCAAGTCACTTCAGCCATGTCTGACTTTTTGTGACCCCATGGACTGTAGCCCACCAGGCTCCTCTGTCCATGGGCTTCTCCAGGCAAGAATACTGGAGTGGGTTGCATTTCCTTCTCCAGGGAATCTTCCCAACCCAGGGATCAAATCCACGTCTCTTATGTCTCCTGCATTGGCAGGCAGTTTCTTTAGCACTAGCACCACTTGGGAAGCCCAATGACAGGACAGATACTTAATAATACTTACTGAATTAAATGGAATTGAACTCAATTTACTGTTTTTGACAAGTAACAGTAGATTTGGAAAAACATAATTTTTAATTTAGAAGAAAATCCCACTGATTTCTCCTATCTGCTCCCCAGCCCTCCCACTCTCAGTGCCATGATAACAAGTCTGTTTCTAGAATTCATTGAGAAAACTAGGCATCAATTCAGAAATCTCTTGCGGAGACACTAGTGCCTCCATACACCATTCGTCTCATTGCCCATGGTCAAGTGAGAAAGCACACCTACTGAGAACTGCTAGGATAATCTTAGAAGTATATTTTAAGGAAGACCAATAGAAGATAATTAAGATTTCCAAGGTATCTTTCAACTGTGTTGGGGAAATATTTGGAAATGTACAATATTGCATTGGCCAAAAAGTTCACTTGGCTTTTCTATAACAGCTTATTATAAAACCTGAATGAACACTTTGGCTAATCCTATAGAATTGGGTAAACAAATGAGGGGAGAAATTATCACAAAATAGAAAATTATAAAAAGCAGTAGAAGAAATCAGTTGGAGCTTGGCCAACTGCTGACAATTCTCCACACCTATTAGGAGAGCTTCCCTGACTTACTGTAAGGCTGTAAGGTCTGCCCTGTTCTTTATTGTGATTTTCTGTGTCTCCTCCTGAACCTTTCATATTTTTATCTTCTCAAAATACTTTTTCTTACTCATAATAAACAAGAAATATCTTTTTCTCTATTAGAATGTTGCATGCTCATTATACAAAACTCAAAACTTAAGTACAAGTATTTAGAAAAAAAATAACATTTGCCTGAATTTCTGTCACCCTGGTATAAATCGATACCATGGTAGCCATGCATTCATTGACCATTTGGATTTGCCTTTCTGTAGATTCTTTATTCACGACTTTTGACCATTTTTATTGTCTTTTTCTTTTTTTTTTTTTTCCTCCCTTTTATTGTTTTTGTCATACAATGCCATGATATCACCATGGGTTTACATATGCTCCCCCTCCAGAAACCCCTCCCTCCTCCCTCCCTCCTCCCTCCCCCCGGGAAATCTCGCTGCACCAGCCCCGAGAATCAATCCTGGGCTGGCGATTGATTAGACATATGATAATTAACATGTTTCAATGCCATTCTCCCATATCATCCCACCCTTTCCCTCATTCACAGAGCCCACAAGTCTATTCTATACATCTGCGTTCCTTTTGCTGTCTCGCATGTTGGGTTCTCGTTACTGTCTTTCTAAATTCCATATATATGTGTTAATATACTGTATTGTTGTTTTTGCTTCTGGCTTACTTCACTCTGGATAATGGGCTCCAGTTTCGTCCATCTGAGTAGAATTGATTCAAATGAATTTTTTTTAATGCTGAGTAATATTGTCTTTTTCTTATCAGGTTGTAAACATTATTTATGCAGTACTTTGTCAGCTGCTCTGCAAATATTTGTTGTACTTATGCAATATTAAAGTTTTTATTTTTGGAGTATTTATATATTTTATGCGTTTGGTATTTTTGCTCTCTAAAAGCTTGTATACACAGAGAGTCTAATGCATCTGTTCTTTCTTCTGTAGCTTCTGGGATTCCTGTCACAGGAAGACAGACTTTCTGCAACACTGTTGAGCTGGTGGCACCAGGCAGTTGCTATGTTTATGCAAGAACCAGAACTCAAAATCCATCAGGTTCCCCAGATGCATTAATGTCTGATGTTTCCAAATGGTGACTAAAATCTGTGTCTGAAGTGGCAGAAACACCACAAAACCTCAGCTGTGTCTCTGCTGGCAGGATTCCTCCTCCACGGGACAACTGCCCACCCTACAGGCATGCCAGGGATCAGAGGGAAATAGCACAGACACGCCCATCTCCATTTGTTCCAAACCCATCTCACTTCCGCTTCTCTTTGTGTTTATGTACAACTAGACCAGAACCCAGCTGCCTCCTCATCCCTACCCACCTGGACCTCTCCTAGGCATCTCCAACCTACAAGACCCTCAAAGCAAACTTGATTGCCCCACATCCCCCTAAACTTGCTCTGCCCTCTAGTCTTCTTCATTTTAAAAATTAGAGATTTTGTTCATTTCATTCCTCAGATCAGACACCTTGTAACCATCCTTGACTCCTTTATCTCAGACCTTACAGCCAAACCATTGGCAAACCTGGCTGGCCCTTCCATCAAAACAGATTCCAAGAAAATACAACATTGTAAAGAAACTGTACTCTGATAAAAATTAATACAAACAAACCAGATTCCAAATCTCACCTCTTTTCACTTCACCACTGTACCGCCCTAGTGGTGGAATTGGTTTTACTTAGAAAACTGTATTGCTTTGCTCTTAACCACCACAAAATGCCACCTTCACACACACACACACACACACACACACACACATATCACAGAGAGGATTTTTACAAAATTATATTATTTTCCACAGCTATTATGTATTACTGAAAAAGTAGAGGATGAAACACACACCCAATAAGGAAATACCTTTTCACTTTCAATTGTTTTTAATTTGGGGTTTGTCCATGTAGAAAATGTGTATTTTCTACACATATTGTATTTCAAAAAGCTGATTCTCTAGAAATAATATGCCACTCAGAGTAATTGCATAGATAATTAATTTAGGTTTGCACCTAATTTATTGATCCGTAGCCTCATTTTTAGATGTTTAAGATAATGTGCTTAGAGGGTATTTCTCTTCTATATATGTGATTATATATGTGAAAATATATTATTTTGCCCATCATTTTGGTTACATCTACTAGCTTTATCAATAGATATAATCATCTCAAGTAACTGGATCTTATGAAGTATCTTTTAATTGTACCATTTAAGGCAATTATTGGTTTTATATATTACATTTTTCATGGACTATATATTTTTTGTCAGCTGCTTTGCTGCCAAAACTATGTTTCACCCGTTTTTATTTCTCTGTGTCATGATGAAACAGATGATGATCAAGAGAAGACATACTTGACTTACAACCAAGAAGTTACCAACTTAAGAAAAATTATACCAGAGGCTCACTGCAATGCTGTTACCAAGGTCTAATAATAAGGACATGGCCCAGAACACCCCTCAAAAACAATTAATCAGATGAGGATCCTCTGAGAAGGACTCTGAACTTCAGGGAGCATTCATTGTATGAAGGGAGTCCAATGGTTTTGATTGACTAGGTAAATATCTTATAATAATGCACTCTGATATCCAAGGACAATACTTTCATTATTTTATGAAGTAAAAAAAAATACTTTCTAAATACTCTAAATGGAATATAATCCTTCTCTTTCATTTATTTGAGTGGTAAATGACAGTACATAAAATCATGAAATTAAAATCGTAACCCCTACCTTTATGTACATTTCTATCTAAATGAAATCTATCATACCTCAGAGCCTATGTTCAGTGTGATATTTTTGTTCAGGCTCAGTCTATAGTTTGGGTGCTTCAATAATAAGATTCTGAAAGCATTTATTTTTTTTTCTATTTCAGTTCTATTTTGTATACTTAGAAATATTTTGTAGAAGGAAAGAGGAAGAATGTCAAAAATATTTTTAATTTGTGCTTTTCACTTTTTGATTTTTATAAGTAAGCCTCGAAAGAGTTTATTTTCCTACTGAAAAGCTCCCACTTCTATGAGTCTTCCCATAAACAGTAAACAGGTGTAGAAAGTACCCAATAACCTAGCAACCACCCAAATTCCATCCACATTCCTGCCCTGTGCTCTGATTCTTACGGAAAAGAACCATTCAACCCAGGAATAGACAAGAAAGACCTGAAATCTTTGTGACAAAGCTGGAGAAATAGCTGTGAGCAAAGCATTGTGCAACAAAATGACTTGCTTTCTACAAGCACACAAGGTTTTATAGTTCAGTATAAAGGACCAAGATTTTGGTTCAAGTAACTAGAAAAAGAATTGCCATTTACTGAAGAGAGAGCAAGTTTAAGGAATAGAGGGAATTAAAAGTTCAGTTCTGACATGGTGAGTTCAAAACACACTAATAGGTATTTCCTCCAAGAGGAGGATTGCTGTGGGCAGACAGTGACTGGATGAGGAGACAAGTGGGAAGAGGTAAGATGACCGAGGCTTAAGATGTGAGATGACTGAGTACCAGCCTTGGGAGCTAATGAGGATGGACCGGCTAAGGAGAAGAGGTCAGCAATAGGCAAGGACAAGATGAAAGCCAAGTGACTGGAGGATAAAAAGGAGAGAGTGATTAATCATGACACGGTCTGCTAATAGAGGCAGAGCTTTGGGGCAGGCAAGATGACCACAAAATGGTGTTTGGCTCTAGCAGCACCGGAGTCCCTGGGGACGTGAGCAAGCATTATTTCACAACAGTGGCGGGGACAAAAGCCTGAAGGCAGGGGCTTCCTGGGAGACTGGAAGTGGAAAGTGAGTCCTTTCCTCACCACCTCTGAGTGGATGGACAGGTAATAACAGCATGGTAGTGGTGGTTTAGTCCCTAAGTTGTGTCTGATTCTCCCAACCCCAGGAACTGTAGCCCACCAGACTCCTCTGTCCGTGGGATTTTCCAGGCAAGAATACTGGAGTGGGTTGCCATTTTGGAGTGTCTCAATCTTGCACTGCCTTTAACTTTGTGATGTGGGGCAGTTCAGTTCAGTTCAGTCGCTCAGTCATGTCCAATTCTTCGCAACTCCATGGACTGCAGCACGCCAGGCTTCCCTGTCACCAACTCCCAGAACTTGCTCAAAGTCATGTCCATCAGGTCAGCGATGCCATTAAACCATCTCATCCTCTGTCATCCCCTTCTCCTCCTGTCTTCAGTCTTTCCCAGCATCAGATTTGAGGCACAACAATTAAAACTGAGGAACCAGAGATCAAATCATCAACATCTGCTGGATCATAGAAAAAACAAGAGAGTTCCAGAAAAACATCTAGTTCTGATTTATTGACTACACTAAAGCCTTTGATTGTGTGGAATCACAAAAAACTGTGGAAAATTCTTAAAGAGATGGGAATATCAGACCACCTTACCCGCCTCCTGAGAAATCTTAAGTGCAGGTCAAGAAGCAACAGTAAGAACTGGACATGAAACAACAGACTGGTTGCAAATTGGAAAAGGCTGTATATTGTCACCCTACTTATTTAACTGTATGCAGAATATATCATGCGAAATGCAGGGCTGGATGAAGCACAAGCTGGAATCAAGATTGCCAGGAGAAATATCAATAACCTCAGATATGCAGATGACACCACAACTTATGGCAGAAAGCAAAGAAGAACTAAAGAGCCTCTTGATGAAAGTGAAAGAGGAGAGTGAAAAAGCTGGCTAAAAACTCAACATTTGAAAAACTAAGATCATAGCATCTGATGCCATCACTTCATGGCAACTAGATGGGGAAACAATGGAAAGAGTGACAGACTTTATTTTCTTAGGCTCCAAAATCATGCAGATGGTGACTGTAGCCATGAAATTAAGACACTTGCTCCTTGAAAGAAAAGCTATAATCAACCTAGACAGCATATTAAAAAGCAGAGACGTTACATTGCCAACAAAGGTCCATCTAGTCAAAGCTATGGTTTTCCCAGTAGTCATGTATGGATGTGAGAGTTGGACGGTGAAGAAAGCTGAGCACCAAAGAATGGATGCTTTTGAACTGTGGTGTTGGAGAAGACTCTTGAGAGTCCCTTGGACTGCAAGGAGATCCAACCAGTCCATCCTAAAGCAAATCAGTCCTGAGTGTTCATTGGAAGGACTGATGTTGAAGCTGAAACTCCAATACTTTGGCCACCTGATGTGAAGAACTGACTCATTTGAAAAGACTCTGATGCTGGGAAAGATTGAAGGCAGGAGGAGAAGGGGATGACAAAGGATGAGATGGTTGGATGGCATCACAGACTCAATGGACATGAGCTTGAACAAGCTCCAGGAGTTGGTGATGGACAAGGAAGCCTGGCATGCTGCAGTCCATGGAGGCGCAAAGAGTCGGACACGACTGAGGGACTGAACTGAACTGAAAATATATGATAACTACCTTTGTGGCTCAGAGGATAGAGCATCTGCCTGCGATGTGGGAGTTCTGGGTTTAATCCCTGAGTCGGGAAGATCCCCTGACAAAGCAAATAGCAACCCACTCCAGTATTCTTGCCTGGAGAATCCCATGAATGGAGAAGCCTAGTAAACTACAGTCCACAGAGTGGCAAAGAGTCGGACACAACTGAGTGACTTCACTTTCACTTTCACTTTCCATTAGGATATTTTTCTACTCTATAATCCCTCCATTTAAATATGCTTTTCCAAACTTGACTTTATTTTATATTTAAATTTTCTTGTTGTGTTCTCTTGCTCTTTCTCTCCCCCTCCCCTTTGTCTCTCTCTGGTCTCTCTTTTTCAGTAGCCAAGTAAGAAAAAAGCTATCACTAGCATTAATACATCTGTCAGGAAATACAAGCTAATATTATGAACCAAAAGATAAATGAAAAATCAAAAAAAAATTTTGAAATGGAAACATACATATAATTTATATTCAGGCTGTTTTCTGTAATGTAAAAATGAATAGCCCTGTTTGCATCTAGCATTATTTAATATGGTTATCCTCATTGATTTACTTTTTATTTTGCTTATGTGGAGGCAGATAATATTTTTTAAATCAAACACATGCCTATTTTATAGGATGACTTGAATGTCAGTTACTGAATAATTTTCAAATTATGAAGTACTTTGAGCTCTTCGGGGAATCTGATAAAACACAAATAAACAAAGAACTAGCTGTATCTTTCATTGGTTCTAAAACTGAGTGAAACTTCTTACTGTGACTGAGGAATAAGTATTAAACAGTGATAATCTCAGATTAAGATATGTCACAACGCTATCTTCTGTGTCCCCCTTCCACTGAAAAAATCCATAGAAACCTTTGTAGAACCTTCAGATTTTTAAAAGTCAGGCCAAAATGCAGCTCCAGGATGGAATCTTAGGTAGTTTCCCAATGTATACACATATGAAAGAGTCAGGAGGTTGGAAAGGAGGGTGCCCCGTGCTCCCTGACCTCTGTTAGTGCTTCCTTATGATGGAGCAGCTGCCAAATGAGCCCCAAATGATGGGATCCCATCAGGCTGCAAACAGAAGTGCCACTGGGGAAGCTGAGCCAAGAGTAAGGATGATGAGCCAGAACTCATTTCTTATCAATCTCAGAGTTTGGGAATTACGGAGCCCCAGTCACCAGATGACAGTATTTGGTGCCCCTTCAATGTTCTTTACTATGTATACATCTTTTCTTTAGACAAGACACAAAACATCCTCTTTCCTTAACTGCCCTAAACAGTTTGGCTCTGATCACAGACTTAACGCCTCACCCTGCAAAATAGAAGCCCTGAAATTATGGCCTCACCCTCCTTGAGATGGGATTTTAGGAATGCCTCCATAACTAAAGCATGCCCCTCCCATTTCCTCTTCTTTTTTTTTTTTTTTTTTTGGTTAGTAGACTTTTTTTTTAGGTTTAAGAAAAAATTGAGCAAAGATACAGAGAGTTTCCATATATCCCCACTCTGTCTCCCACCCTCCCACTGTTCCTCCTATTATTAACATCTTGCAATAATGTGGCACATTTGTTATGACTGATGAACCAATATTGACTGATACATAACTAAGGTTCCTAGGTTAAATTGGAGTTCACTCTTTATGGTGCACTGTTCAATGGTGTCATGTTATCCCTCATTACAGTGTCATACAGGATGACTTAACTATCCTAGAAAAAATGAATGACCCTCCCTTTTCCTTTAGGAGTAACTTATCCAAGTATCCCTTATGAGTGTCATCCATCTCATCACATCTTCAATGAGGTTTCATCACCTGGGAGATTTTTTTTTTAACATCCCTTATAGTGAGCCAGCTGTCTGGCTGGTCTACAGTAATCAGATGCTGGCTATGTGAACAGTAAAATTGCCAGTTTCCACTTCAATCTTACCAAGATAGAATTTTAAAAATTATGGTTAGCAGGTGAGAAGGTGACTATATATATATATATATATATAACCAGTCTTCATGCCCAAGTTCAAACAGGGGCAAGAATAATGAAGCACAATACCGACAGAGTTCCTAGTACACTTAAGTCACAGAAACACAGAGCAGAAGATGAGAAAAGAGAAAATGCTGTTGTTAAGGCAAGGTTGTCTTACAAATCAAATTCTGATTCCTTTTTACTAAGTTCTCTAGAAGGAGAGTAGACCTCTTTCTGAAGCAAGTTCATATTTCCTTTCTTTGTAGGGAGTCTTAAGTTCCAATCATTTGCTACCATTGTATTCAGGACTTGAG
This sequence comes from Antilocapra americana, assembly GCA_007570785.1. Taxonomy (NCBI): domain Eukaryota; kingdom Metazoa; phylum Chordata; class Mammalia; order Artiodactyla; family Antilocapridae; genus Antilocapra; species Antilocapra americana. The sequence continues at coordinate 6,274,057 of ML663469.1, read as the reverse complement.
TTTTCTTGTTGTAAGATGTGTGACTCTAAATATAATGGAAAGACTGATGGATCATTCAAAGTGGATCATTCAAAGTCAGTCAAAGTGCCTGAAGAGATCTCCCAAATTATTTAACCCTGGGGTACACTGTGCCTCGCCTTTTGAGCATTATGCTTATAGGAAAATTTAGGAAGAGAGAGTGAGTTGAAACATTTGGGTTGGAAAAGATCAATAAAACCTAAGCTTTTCAGATCAATGCAAAATTATCACCATGGAGGATGGAAGGGCCAGTGAAGCAGAAAAAGATGCCATTTAGAATCAAAGCTGAATTTAAATCCAACCCCTGCCACCATGTAGCTGCATGACCTTGCCTAGCTTCCTAAATCTTAGGACCTTTAAATTGCATCTATAGTATGAAGAAAAAATTTTTTCTGGTAATTAAGTTAGATCAACATTATGGAGTCCCAGTGGGTTAGGACAAAAATTTGAACTACTCTCTCTTTTTGTAGCATGTAGGCTATTAAAATAAGATTATATATATATATTTTTAATTGAAGTTCTTTTCTTTAGAAAAACATCCTGAGAGTATTATCTGTTTCATAGCATACTGTGCTTTGTGTTGGCTGATTGTTCATTGTGGCTTGATGAAAAATGTCTTCAGGTTTTTAAATTGATTGAATTATTCTATTACTAAGAATAGTCTGCAGAGAAATAACAATTTGTCTCCCATTAGCAGAAATGAGTTTCCTATCACAAACTCAAATTATCTTTTGAACTCCTTTTCAGGAATGGCCTTTAAAACAAATGATATTGATCGCATGAGTACAGTAACATTTTCTAAGCCAACAAGATGGAGGATTTAGCATATAGATGATTATCCTTTCAGAGGAAAAGCAAGCGGCAAATCCCCATGTTTGCCAGTTTGTCTTTTTTTAGGAAAGCAGGCGGAACCTAACCTCACATTGAGGCTGCCCTAAAGAGAAATATGCCACATAGCAAAAGCATCTCCCCGAGATACAGATAAGAATGGCCGCCATCTTTTTTAAGCCAATTTTTTTTAATTCGTTTTTTAGCTCTTTTATCCTCATGGGAATTGTGGCTGAACTTTAATTTCCCACCTTGACAATGAACTTGAAGAAAAGATTAGGAGAACCAAGAGACCCTTCAGATAAGACAAAACTTTTTCCTCAAGTAGTAGTGAATGATTTATGTAAAACAAGGAAATAAAAGACAGTTAAGATTAGGAAAACCAAGAGAACCTTCAGATAAGACAAAACTTTTCCCTCAAGTAATAATGAATATTATATTTCATTACAAGGCAACAAAGACAGTTAAGAGGAACATATTTATTATGGGTGCTGAGGTGCGATCATGATCGATTATTATTAATAACTCCATTTCTAGCTTCTCTCCCTTCTCTGGGGAATGGAGGGCAAGGGGGACATTCCAAGCTTCGAATCATGGCTTGGTCTTTTCAGTAACCAGCCCCCATCCAGGAGCCTACCCAGGGTCCCCTCATTTTAACAAAAGACGCTCCTATCACCCAGGAAATTCCAAAAGGTTGAGGCACCCTGTGTCAGGAACCTGAATCAAAGACGAAATATTAGAACAACAGGTGACCTGGTCACTCAGGAACTTACAAGGGTTTCAGGAGTTCGGTGCTGGAACCAGGAATACCAGTATGTGTATTTCTTATTATATCACAACCTCAAATCAAACATTTTTCTGTACATGTACAAATACTAACAGCAAATCAGCACATCACCAGAGTCTGCCCACAGACACAGCTAATCAATTACCTGTGACTTTTAAATGGGCATTCTTGTTTTTCTAACTTTAATACAGCTTAATGAAACACAATAGTTTTATTTTCATGTTTCTCTTATTATTGCTCTCATTATTCTCTATTCCCAATAAGTAAGAGAAAAATGAGAATTTGGATGAAATGATTTTCATACTCAGGATATACAGGTTAGACAGCTGGTTTGGATGAACCCAGGTGTGAAGCCTGCTCTTCTGGTGTCTCAGAAACCAGGGAATGGATGTGCAGATAACAATTCCCCATAATGCATACTTTATGGTAATTCATAAAATATAATATGTAGCAGGTGTCAATGTAATAAATTCATATGTAAGTATAAATATTGTTATATGGTTGTTAACTGAAGCAGAGATTAACCTCAACATACATTACCACTAATTTTACTTTTATTCTGAGAGACAGAATAATTTCTGTGCCTGGTTATGCTCAGGGGAAATCAATTCTATACATTGAGATGTAAACAATCCCAGCTCAGTAAGAGGAGGCTTGGGAAGGATGACACAAAATCTATTTTAAATACTGAAGACTGAAATAGATATTTAGAAACCAACTATTTGGTTGAGCCTCAACATTTCTTGTTTAATTTTGCAAGAGTTTGACACTAAATGAATGGAAATTTTCCTTTTTTCCATTTATTTAATTATAGTTTTAAAGTATCTGTTCTATAATGGGGGGGTCTTCATTTTACATTTTGATCCCTAGAGGGCAAGAGTTATATTTGTTTAATTTGATCTGTGGCACCTGAAATAATGTTACTTGATTGTACTTATAAAGACATGACAATGATCAGAACTCTGCTGATGCTTCTCAGAAGAGACTCAAGAAAATCTATCCCTCAAGCTTAAACATAGTTTTGCTGAGACAATATACTATTAGCTCATAGTAACTGCATCCACTTTTCAGAAAGGCCTGAAATCATTGTAAAAGTACAGACAACAATGAAAGATACTAATGTATTCACTCCAGGTGGGTTTTAGGCAATGCATTAATTCTTGAACATGAATATAAATAAATAATAAATAAAATGGAATTCATCCCAATCTATCATAGAACTTCCTTGACAACATAAAAGCCAAACAAATAAATCAGAATAATAGGATTTTGACAAAACAAGACATTTATCTATTACCAGAGAAACATTGGTCGCACAACTTATAAATTGCCAATAGGAGTTTTTCATCCATCACCAAGATTCCCATCTAATGACAGGGAAATAATTGCCATACCTTTACCATGTCATGGAGTCTTTTGATGTGTTAGGAAGTGAAACAATGTGGGAATGCAGTCCTTGGTGTGTGTACAACACCTGAGGGATGGGTAGATTTTCTTTTTTTTTTCACTAAAGTCAAGTCTCTCAGTCATGCCCGACTCTTTGCCACCCCATGGACAGTAGCCTGCTCCTCCATCCATGGGATTTTCTAGGCAAGAGTACTGGAGTGGGTTGCCATTTCCTTCTCCAGGGAATCATCATGAGCCAGGGATCGAACCCAGGTCTCCTGCATTGTAGACAGATGCTTTACCCAGCATCCAAATTCTCTCATGAATGAGCAAGGAATGCTTGTTTGTGCTTGTTCTATGGCTTCAAGAAAGACTGCAGAGAGGTTTTCCTGGAAGAGAGAGAAATGTTTAATCTTGGACCTTCCTACAGTCTGTCACAGCCCTTTCTCCACTAACACATCCCCAAAAATATACCTCCTAATATTTTAAAATAACATTGAATTAGAGGGGTTCCTCTGGTGGTTCAGTGGTGAAGAATCTGCCTGCCAATGCAGGAGACACGAGTTTGATCCCTGGTCCAGGAAGATCCCGCTTGCCGCAGAGCAACTAAGCCCGTGCACCACCACAACTGAGCCTGTGCTCTACAGCCTGGGAGTCACAGCCGCTGAGGCCCACACCCGAGAGCCTGGGCTCTGCACCAAAAGCAGCTCCAGCAATGAGAAGCCCAGGCACAGCAACTTAGAGAGTACCCCCGCTCACTGCAACTAGAGAAGACCGCAGCAATGAAGACCCAGCAGAGCCCAAAATAAATAAGTTTAAAAAACAAAAACCATGAATTGGAAGCTTCAGATTCACTTCCAATTCACTAGGTCCTGTCAACTTAAAAACAGAATTTTCTCTAACCTGAAACCTGTAGGCATCTATTAGCATTTAATTTGAATATTTGAATACATGAGTTGGGAATCTGTTCCCAAATTTACATATTTATTTTTTACATATATATATATATATATATATATTTACATATGTATATGTGAGATAAACCCTGTCCAGAACTGAAAGCGTGAAAATCAATTCAGAATGAGAAAGAAACGAAGGACCCCGCTGTTAATCAGGCAGGGAGGACAGACGCATAAAGGCAGCTGTGTAATCAACAAGCAACATTTCTCCCAAGGTCATGCAGCAGCTGGGAAATGCCCTAACAACCTCTTCTTGAGTTACTATTGCTTGTCCCCAGTAACTCTCAGACCCGCTTAGCTGTAACTCCTCTATTACCAGGGATACCCAGCCACTACCTCACTTGCCTCATGACAACATGTCATAATCCCTAGTTCATCTTCATTTAACCAAAAAATCCAGATCTGATCCTCACTGGCTTCCACTGGACTCTACTCAACCCTTCAGTGAGAACCCAAACCCTGTAACAGACACATCCTTTTGTCAAGCAGCATGCCTGACTCTCCTGAAGGGGCTTCCCTCACTGCAAGTCAATAAATCTGATTTTGTCAGGCTCCTGGTTTGTCTCTAGAGACTTGTAACTCATTAGGCTATATATTTCAAGAGGGAAGTTTGACTGAGAAGTGTGTGTATCCTCAACTGTTTGTGACCCTGTGGACTGTAGACTGCCAGTGTTCATAGAGTCTTTCAGCCAAGAATACTGGAGTGGGTTGCCATTTCCTCCTCCAGGGGATCTCTACCAAGGGATCGAACCCACAGCTCCTGCGTCTCTTGTGTTGGCAGGCGGGTTCTTTACCACTGAGCCACCTGGGAAGCCCTCATAGACAGAGATCCTAATACCATAATAATGTGCATGTTCGAGACACTGAATCTCACCTCCTCCAGGCCCCTCAATTTCCAGTTGTATGAGTTTTGCACTGAAACAGAGATCTGATAACCTTTGGCTTTTTCATGTCAGATTTATCATGTATCTCCCAAAATTTGGGGGTTATGAATCTGATCTTCTCAGACTAGAAGTTTGTTCCTGGTAGTCTAGGAAAATAGATACATAGATACAGATAGATATATACCCATACATACATACATATATACATACATAAATGATAGAATTGTTTCTTCAAGGACAAAATCTTTTAAGATTAAAGCATGGTTTTCAATCACAGATTTAGATACTTAACTTCCTACTTTTAAAGTAATCAATCGTTTTTATTAACTATAAATATATGGATATATTTATTACCATGACTTTTTACAGTGAACTCTCAATAATCACAAATGAGTTAGAAAGGAGAGCATACATTATTTAAGAAGGGCTATAAATAGAAAGAAGAAATAAAAAATTCATGTGGTAGGTGTGTGAATCCTTCTTGGAAAAAAACTTTAGGAGACTGTATTTTTTCTGAGAACTCTTGATCACCTCCATAAGAATAATTTCCTTGCTCTTGTATGATACATTTAGCCTCTTTCTCCTCTAGATAGCTGGTAACTCCCTTTTTAAAAAAAAAAAATCAGGCAAGATTTTTTAATAATCAGACAGAGAAGACTTGGGCTGATTAACAGTTTTGTCTTTCTTCTCAAATGACAATTACCTACGTTCAGAACCCTCTGATAATTTGTGCTGCTATTTTAAGATCCAGTTTCATTCTACAACTGACTGAAGCATGAAATGAACTACAATAAACTGAACTGAATGGAACTGAACCAAACTGAAGTGAGATGCTGTGATTTCTAGGATACTTGATACCTTAAGGACAGAGCAGGGGCCTCACCCATCTTCCTCCCAGAGGTGCCAGCTCAATGAGCAACCCGTGCCAGCTGCATGACTGTTGAATTTCCCTAACAGCAACCCATTTCTCTCCACATAATCCACTCTGCTTTTTACCAGGGCTGCAAATATCCCAAGCTACATTTAGCTCAATCTGTAAGCTAATTGCCAAGGGCTTCTCAGATGGCTCATTGTTAAAAAAAATTTTGCCTGCCAATGTAGGAGATGGGAGTTTGATCTCTGGGTCAGGAAGATCCCCTGGAGGAGGAAATGACAACCCACTCCAGTATTCTTGCCTGGAGAATCCCATGGACAGAGGAGCCTGGCTGGCTAAAGTCCATGAGGTCACAAAGTCGGACACAACTGAACGACAGAGCACAGCAGTAAGCTAACTGCCAAAGCACACAACTTTGTTCAAATATATTCATGACTGCAGTCAGATTTGAGAAAATACAGTTTACAAGGTAAATAAACTTGGATGCTCAACACCAATTTTCTCTTGATTTACCTGGTTTCCTTCTCTTCATCTCACTGGCCTTTTTTTCTATTCTCAATCTCATCATTTTTCTAGTATTTCTTGAATATTTACCACATGCCGGTCAACATGCTGAACACTTTTCCTGCATCACAAAATTGATTTTCACAGTAGTGCGCTGTTTAGCATTAGGCTTGCCCAAGGCCACTCCACTGATCAGTTTTGAAACACATTCTACTCAAACCTCATCTTTGATTGAACCCACAAATTAGCCACAGATTTACAGGCAACCAAGCAGGAACTTTCAAGGAAGCAAACACACCAGGTAGCTCTACTTCTGCCCCCTCCTCCAGTTTTCCTCTGCTCTGCCTCACTGCCTGCGACCTCCCCCGGCACCTGATGCCAACCCCTGTCCCCTCCTCCCAGCCCCCTCTTTTTTATCTTGCTCCACACAGCTCAGGACTGACAAAATGATATGAGAAACATTACTTTCTAATTTCAAAGACAAGAGCTAGTGCATTAAACAGCCTATACCAAGATCTAAAGTTTAATGATATCTCAAATCAAAACTGGATGAACTGTTTGATTCCACTTATATGAGGGACCTGGAAGAGTCAGATTCATAGTCAGAAGGTACATTTGCAGATGCAAGGGGCCAGGGCTGCGGGTTGGAAGCGTGGGTGGGGGGCAGACTTAGTGTTTATTAGGGTCAGAGTTTCAGTTTAGGAAGGTGAAAAATTCAGGAAGTGGATGATGCAGAGAGGGCTCAGTTGACACTAGTGGAAAAAAACCCATCGGCCAGTGCTGGAGACATTATTAGACATGGGTTTGATCCCTGGGTCAGGAAGATCCCCTGGAGGAGGGCATGGCAACCCACTCCAGTATTCTTGCCTGGAGAATCCCATGGACAGAGGAGCCTGGTGGGCTACAGTCCATGGAGTCACAAAGAGTTAGACACGACTGAAGCAACTTAGCACGCTCGCACATACAAATAAGCTAGTAAATATATTAAAGGTAGCTTCTGTAACTGGATAAACAACTTATCTATAAAGTTACATCTGAGTTTAATGACCTTTAAGTGTTGTGGGGATTTTTTGCCTATCTTGATTGCTATTAACTGAGCACATTTCTATTTGTATATCATCAGATAATGAATTTATATTTAGGAACAGAAAGTCATTTCCCTTGATAAGTATGCAGGTGTCGGTGTTCCAGAGCACCAAGCACCAGATGTAGATGCTGAACATTCAGTTTCATGGAAGGATTCACATTTGAAGATGCACTCGGATCATAAGGCTTTTGGAAGACTCAATTTTCAAAAATAACCATTACCATTTTCACATAACAGATTGGTAAATCACTCTTTCATTATAAATCTTTTTTTTGTTGTGAAACAATTTACTCACTTGAATTCTAGGTAGTATGCTCACTTTAATATTCTTTCTTTCCTCAGAAATCCATTAAAAATAAATCCACAATCTTGGCAGATTAGCTAAAAGATTCATGTCAGACTTCTTAAAAAAGAAAATGACTTGAGCAGACTTCTAACTGAACAGCATGTGCAGTTTATTTATTTATTTCTTGGGTTTTTTTATTCCGTTTTGTTTCCTTTTCTTTCAGCTGGATTTTTGTTTTCATCCAGTAATAAATGCTCATAGTTGAAAGAGCCAGATAATTCTTTTAAATACATTATGAAGAACAACAGAGCCCTGACACCATTGTCGCACTCATATGTGTGTTTCCCACTCTCTAAGGGTAACCATTTTCAACTTACAGCTTTTGTGGGATTGTTGTTTATAGTTACCTCCATCGCTTTAAATAGCTTATATGTTCCTTGTTGGTCTTTCTGCTTTTAAAATAGCTTATAGTTTTCCCTCCAAAGAAGATGAAGATTCAGGTCTCTTTCACTTTCCCTCACTTCTACTGACCTTCAGTGTCATTTCATACTAAATTCGGTTAGATTACTATTCAATACTTACCTTATTATAGTTATATAAACACTGGGCCATACAGGAAGAACTTTTCCTTATTCATTGCATCCTAGTTTTGTTTTACTTGGAGTTATTAATGGACACATTTTAGTTTGCTTAGTTTTGTACATACTTTTAGCTAATTTATCTGCAAATTTTTCCTCTAGTGTCTAAACTTCCTTTCATAAGTTTCAAGAACCTGAGGAACTTTTACCAGGTTCATCTCCTGGGAGACATTTCTAATCTCTTCTGGTCTGGACAAGGCCTTCTCCCCAACCGGCTCTTTTGTAACCACTAACTTAATGTTGGGATCCTGTGCCTGGATCTGGTGTGTTCCTCATTCTTAGTTTTTCTTTCTTTTCTTCTTTTTGGTGGAGCACGTTCTCAACAGCATCCTATAAAAGCATGTATGGGGGAAACAACTTTTACAAAGCCTTGGTCTGAAAATATCTTTATTCTCATTTGAAATTATTTTCCCTTAGAGTATTTAAGGTATTACCACTGATTCCTTCCTTCTGATATTGTTTTTGAGAAGTCTAAAGCCATTCTGATTACTGATTCTTTATATAAAACCTCCTTCTGGAAGCTTTTGGGTATTTCTCATTGTCCCTATATCTGAAGTTCATAATTAAGCTTTTGGTGTATTTCTGTTTTCATTGATTATAATTTTGAAATAGACCCTTTTCATCTGCAAACATCTCTCATAATTCTGGGTTTTTTATTTGATAGTTTCTTCTTTTTCTTTTCTCTCTGTTATTCAGATGTTAGAATTTATAAACTAATTGTGTTTTCTCTTTCTCTCTTTTTCCTCCTGTATATCTTGTTGAATATTTCATTCCTACCACAGTCTTATTTCCTGGAGCTTTCTCTTTTGTTGTTGTTGGCCGATTCTTCTGTTTATACAGAATCTGTTTTTATTGCATGATATCCTCTCTTATCTTTCAGTGAAGAGTGTTTTTTTTTTTCCTCCCTGTATAATCTTGGTTTCTCTCAAGTTGCTTTTCTCCATGTGTTTGTTTTGTTCACTTTTTTCTCATTAGAAGCTTTTCTTATAACCAGTGATCTTCTAAAGGGTTTACATTTAAAAAACAAAACTAATCAGGAAATCCATGCACACTGATGAGGTTTATGAACTGTGAACTGTGACATTCATTGCTCGGGACCTGCTGGACTGTTTTGTTTGGAAAGCCTGATAGCAGTACCTTTTATTTTTTTTTCCATCAGCCGGGCCACATTGCCAAGAAAAAACTCTCCCAGTATCCTGCCTTGAGGTTTAAAACCTGACCCTCTGTTTGGGGAATCAAAGTGGGGAACAGTACAGGTGTCTCAAAACTCAGTATGTAAACTTTCCCTTCCCTGGTGGCTCAGATGCTAAAGAATCTGCTTGCAAAGCAGGAGACCCGGGTTCAGTCCCTGGGTTGGGAAGGTCCCTTGGATGAGGAAATGGCAACCCACTACAGTATTCTTGCCTAGAGAATCCCATGGACAGAGGAAACTGGTGGGCTACCATCCATGGGGTCACAAAGAGTCAGCACAACTGAGCGACTAATTTTACTTTACTTTTTTTTACTTTTAACTTTCACTTAATCCTCTTGCTTATAAAATGATATCTCTACCCTCAATTCTTCTTAAAGGCTTTCAGCCCCAAACCATCTGCTTCATTCAGGGTTCTAGCCTAAAACTGGTGGTAATTCAAATTAGGATAACTTTAAAACAGTTGAATAGAGAGACCCTTTACAAAACTATGGGCACTGTGAAAGGTGTAAAGAAACTGCCTGGACAGTGTTGAACTTCTTCGTAACTGTGTGTTAACCCCCATATCCAAGGGATAAGGGAAGGAAGGGAAAGATTCTAGAACACAGAAGGAGAAAGCTGTGTAAAGAGACTAACTTCTGAGGAACCATGGCCTTCAGTAGAGAGAGGAAGTCATCCCCAGGTGATCTCACAGGGAGAGAAGCTGGAGGATAAATGCCCTTACTTTCTAGCAACCTCTGATCTCCACCGACCAAACCAACGGGAAGCCAAAGGACAAGGAGATCCATTATTTAATCCACACGGGGTGGTTTGCCATTCCCTCCTTCAGGGGATCATGTTTTGTCAGAACTCTCCACTATGACCCCGCCATCTTGGGTGGCCCTACACAGCATGGCTCATGGCTTCACTGAGTTATGCAAGCCCCTTTTCCATGACAAGGCAGTGTCTATGAAGGGGCAGGGAAGCCTAGCATGCTGCAGTCCATGGGGGTCACAAAGAGTCAGACAACTGGGTGACTGAAAAACAAAAACAACAACTATAATCACTACGTTTTATATTACATCCCGAGAATTTATTCCTCTTATAGCTGGAAGCTTGTACTCTTGGACAGACATATACCTGTGTCCCCCCTACACCTAAGCCCATGGCGACTACTATTCTACTTGCTACTTCCATGAGCTTTATGTTTTCAGATGCCACATATAAATGAGATCATACAGCATTTGTCTTTCTCTGGCTTATTTCACTTAGCATAATAATGTCTTCCAGGCTCATTCATGTTATCACCAGTGGCAGGATTCCCTTAATTTTATGGTTGAATAATATTCCATTGTACTTAGGCATCACATTTTCTTTATCCATTCTTCCACTGATGGATTTTAGGTTGTTTTAGTATCTTGGCTATTGTGAAAAATGCTATTTCCCAAGAGGAAGGAGGGAAGAGCATGAAATCTAAAGACATATGGCAGGGCTTAAGAAAATGTGCTACGTAAGTGACAGATTCTAAAATATTAAGCCCAGAGAGTACTTTATTACTTTACTTCTGTGGTACGAATTTATGACCTCAAGTTACCACCAAAATTTTCAAAAACTGAGTTCTTATTTGTGCTGATTTTTGTCTCAAACTTCACCAAATCCTTAAAAAACAGGAGGTTTTTAGCTACTTTGCAGTATTTATGAAATATGAGGCAGCTCCTAAGCTGGAAGAGAAAGCAAACTGACAGAGCCAAGGAAATCTTCTGGAAAGAATGTTCTGTGGTGTTCTTCATCTGAAGCACTAAATAGAGAGTATGCATTCAGATGTTTCTTTGAAGAAACACCTACTTAGTTTGGTAACTAAGCTGCCAGATTCACTGTAGTTCATAATATTTACTCAATCGCCTCCATTTGTATTTGTGGGACGTATCACCCATTTTTACATGAAAATAAGTTAGATTTAGAAACAGCAAATGACCAATTTTCATATTATAAGCCCTAAATAAAATAACAAGATCACCTAATATGATGGCATATATTTGGAGAAGTTTGTCAATGGAAAGATCAAAATCTATTGAAAAATTATTTCAAAGAAATTTGCAATGAAATCAATAAAGTGGGAATCAAAGTATATGTCAGCCATCATTGACCAAATGAAGATTCAAAGGGGCCATTAAATGCCTTTATTTATAAAAGAAATGATTAAATAAAGCCATTTGCACTCAACTATAGAGATATATATAAAAGAGAGACACAGTGTGCCATTTCCTGAAGGGTCAGCTTGCCATGATCAAGATGCTTAGTGAAGGGAGTTTGGGGGAGAATGAATACCTGTATAAGTATGGCTGAGTTCCTTTGCTGTGCACCTGAAACTATCACAACATTGTTAATTGGCTATACCCCAATATAAAATAAAAAGTTAAAGAAATGCTTAATGAAGATGAGGAAGTATAACAAGATGAAAGAACCTCTAAAATATTGATCTCATTTCAGAAAATACTGGCACCATGGAAGACTAAGCCATGGACTGAAATACACTCTAGTTGCAACCTGACAGAAGGTCAGGTATCTTCCCCAGCTTTTAAGCAAGAGAGCATTAATTCAACCATCCAACAGACGAGACAGAGAGTCTGTCTCTTTCCTGTAAGGAACATGCATGGCATACAGTCTCTGCCTCTTCTGTCTCTCAAAATTTTAACTAAAAATTAAAAAAAATAAGATTAATGCTACAAGAGTTAAATGTAAAACAACAGTTCAAAAATTACCACAAAGGAATGTGTTACTATTTACAAAGTGTTTGCATAATCATAATCTTTGCCTTTCTTTTGGAAATGGATATGTGAAATCAATTCTTTTTATAGTTAACTTAATGCCAAGCTTTGCATTATTGTGCTTGCACTACAGTAAGTATTAACTTACTACAATATGAAATTCAGAGCATAACCAGACTCGACGACACACATAATTCAATAAAACGAAAGAAATCCTTTGTCTCTGAGTCATAAAAACCCTACAAAGGATTCATATTTCTTTTGGTGAGATGAATTTTCAGAAGGTTTAACAGGGAAGTACAAAATTGATTTTGAAGAAAAACAACAAACATTTTAATGAAGTGATTAAGTGCTAATCACTGAGGAAATAGGTGATTCAGCATTCTTGCAGATTAGCCTAAGCACTTGGCTGCCTGGGGCTAGCAAGGAAAATGAATCTCAGCAGAGCCAAGCATTTGGGCTCATCCCTTCATCTCCCCCAGGGTACCCTTTAGTGAATAGCCTTTCCTCCCTCCAACACTCTTATTCTCTTCCAAACTTTCTCCCCACTCCTCCTCCAAAGCTGTTCTCAAAATGATGGCCTCCATGCGGCTGCATCCAATGATCAACTCTTAGTCATCACACTGATCCTCCCAGCAGCCTTTATTGCAGTGGACCACTCCATCCTCTTTAATACAGTTCCTTCAGTTGGCAATACCTCCACTTGGTGCATCCTTTACTTCACTTGTTCCTTTGCTAGTTCCTCCTCTTCTCCCTACTTCTGAGAGTTGGCTTGGTTCAGTCGTTGATCTTCTTATTTCCCTTCAAGCTCTGCATAACCTCATCCAGTGCTTTTGGTTCTACACCATGCTTGTATCTCCTAAGAATGTATATCTCCAGTTCAGAACTTTCTCCAGAGCTCTAGACTTGCTCAGCCAACTATCAACTTGAATATTCAAAGTGATTCCTTCACTTTGAGACTGAAATCCTGGTGTTCACCATCTCACACTCAAGTCAGAACCTTCATCATCTCAGATGATTTAACTCCATCTTTTTAGCTTTTCAGGTCAAAAACCACTGTTCCCTAATCTATCAGAAAATCAAGAGGATTCTGTTTTTAAATGAATTCAAAATCAAGCCACTTATTTCTAGTTTCACAGCTATCTTTCTCAACCAAGCCACCATCAGCTCTCATTCAGATAATCAATAACCCCAAAACAATGTATTTGCTGCCCTGTAATATATTCTCAGAGGAGCAGTCAGAGTCAGACTTTTAACATATGGATACCAAGGAGGGAAGCAGGTAATGGGATGAGTGGGGAGATTAGGACTGGCACATTTACACTATTGATATTATTGATATGAATAAAGGAGATAACTACTGTATAGTTCAGAGAACGCTACTCAATACTCTGCATGCGTGTGAAGTCACTTCAGTCTTGTACCACTCTTTGCAACCCCATGGACTGTAGTCCACTGGGCTCCTCTGTCCATGGGATTCTCCAGGCAAGAATACTGGAATGGGTTGCCATGCCCTCCTCCAGGGCATCTTCCTGACCCAGGAATTGAACCCACATCTCTTATGTCTCCTACATTGTCAGGCAGGTTCTTTACCACCAGCACCACCTGGGAAGCCCACTCAGTGCTCTGTGGTGACATAAATGGGGAGGAAATCCAAAAAAGAAGGGATATATGTATATGCACAGCTGATTCACTTTGTTGTACAGCAGAAACTAACACAACATTATAAAGCAACTATACTCCAATAAAAAAAATTTGTTTAAAAGTCAGGTCATGTCACTTCTCTGCCCAAACGACCCTGAAATGACTGCGCATTTCATGCAGAATAATAGCCCTCCACAAGGTCTCCAAGACCTGAGGCAATCAGACCTCCTGGTCACTTGTTCCTTTTTATCACCCACCATTTCCTCTCCACCTCACTGGGCTACAGCTTCATGGCTTTCTTGCCCTTGGTCAGGTTTCACCATCTCAACAAGACCAAAGATGACAACTCTTTTAATGAAGGAATGTCTTCTGCCACCCATCCCTTAACTTTCCTTGTGGTTTTCTTTTTCTTTTTCTTTTGCCCACATTTCTCATCTTCCAACATACTTTAAAATATATGTATGTTAATTTTTATTGTCCTTTTCTCCCAGGGAATCTCTGTTTTGCTCAGTGGGGTAACTCATCACCTAAGACAGTGCTTAAAACAAATACGCAGTTAATGAATACCTGAGAAAAAAGTGAATCATGGTCTCAGCTACTTCCCAGGGTCTCAGACCAAGTACTTTGGAGGTACCCTCAGTTCCTCACTTTCCTTAACACCCACCCACTCCATCAGAAAAAGCTTGCCATTCACCACTTTGATTTATATTTGGGAATAAACCGCTTCTCACCCCTACCTCCTTGCCACCACACTGCTGAGACAGCAGCCGCCGCTACCTGCGCTCAGCACTGGCCCAGTGACCTTCCACTTGGCTTCCTCACTTCCACCTTTGTTCTCCTCTACTTTCCATCTTCCACAACACAGTCAAAGAGACTTACAGCATCCTCCATCATCTAACGTCACTTTTCCCAGAATCATTCAGTGATTCCCATCACACTTAAAATCCAGATCCTAACCTCACTTGATGAGGCTCCTCTTCATTTGGACCCTGTTTATGTCTCAATGTGTTCTTTCCTCTCGCTGCTTCCTCACTGCACTCCAGGAACATTGACTTTCTAGATAATCTTCAAATAAGCAAAATTGAGTTCCATGTTCGAACATTTGTCCTTCTTCTTCCTTCTTTTTTTAAATAGCTTAGAGAGATAGACAGATACATAGATATTTGGCTGTGCCAGGTCTTTGTTGCAGCATGGGGTATCTTTAGTTGTGTGTGGCATATGGACTCTAGTTCCACGACCAGGGATCAAACCATGGCCCCGTGCATCCGGAGTTTGGAGTCTTGCCACTGCACCACCAGGGAAGTATCTGTTCTTCCTTCTGACTCTTCTTCCAGATTCCAGACTTTCTCATGCTTCACTCTATCCTTCCATTGAAGTCCCCCCTTAAACGTTAGAGCCTCAAAGTTTGCCCTGACCACCCTACGTAAAAGAGTCCCTTCACCTTCTTTCAATATTTCCCATCCACTTGCTTTATTTTTCTTCATAATGTGCACTGTATCTGGAAACATAATATATGTGTATACTATATATTTGTTCATTGACTTCTTCCTCCAAAATATAATCTCCATAAAACCAGAGACTTTGTTGTACTGGCTGCTCCATCTCTGGTGCCTAGAACAGTCCTGATACATAGCAGGGAACTCAACAGATATTTACTGAATGAATGATTGAATGAATTATCCAGAGGCTTACTCTAATCCTTGAGCTGGATAAAGTAACAAATAGCAATATATTCCAACCTGCTTGTTTTTAATATTAACAAGTACTAAATTCCATTCAATAGATTGAGCTTTGGTGACCAGGACAAAACATGAGGTCATGCAAAGAAACCCACACCATTTTTTGGCTCCATATTGTAGACAGACATAATTTAAGTTTTAGGCATACACATTACTACATCTCTTTGTGAAGATCTGTGACTTCTTTCTAAATGGAATAACTCTACTCTGCAAAATTGAAAAGGGTTTTATTCTCTCCTATTCAGCTATTATTTCATGTAGAAACTCAACTATGTAAGTTAATTGCTGAAACAAGAATGAATAATCCCAGAACAAGGCTTTGCTTGAGATTAGAGTTACAATTCATAATTGCTTGGATACAGTCCCATTATCCAGATGCTCAAACCAAAGGAATTCTCTTTGAGGTTTCTCCCGCTGTGCATTTTTGCATCACAAGCAATGCTTTGCTGAGTATTTATGGCTAAAGTAGACAGACCCACTCCTAAACACTTAGTAAAATTTTATCTCTAAAACTTCAATGTGTTATTTCCTGTAACTTTATCATCCATTAACCTAGGTCATAACCAGAAAAAACAATGATAAGGAGAAAAAAGTATGAGAAAAAATAGGTACTGACATAACAGATGATTGCTACTGTTGATTTTTTCCTATTTTGGATTTGGGTTTTGACTGTGTTGTCATAAGTGTTGATTTCTGATAAGGATTCATCAAATGCTGACTTTCTTTCCTCAGATTTTTGTCTAAGTGCTAACCATGTGGAAATAATTACAAAGTACCATTATCCATACATGAGTTGTTTTATTAGTAGAACACAGAAACATCTTTGAGAATTGGCTAAAACCTGAACAATGGTGTATGCAGTAATCCCCAAGCTATTTGCTAAATATTTGAGCAAAGAGAGCATTGTTTATTTAGTTCCTGTCAGCTCCCATGGGCATTCTTGGAATGAGGTGGTAGGTTTTCTGTTTGGTTGTAAGGGAGGCCACAGTGAGAAAATCATCAGCTTGAATCTAAGAAGCTATACCATCATTCTGAAATTAAACCTTTCTCTGACTCTTCACCTGTATCTAATGATGTCCCCAGCCCCATGCTGCTACATCATGATCTTTGCTTTCGCCCTTTCACCCTTTACATGCAGGCACTGAACCATTCATCCAAAAAAAAAAAAATGACTCATTTTTTTAACTGCTGGAGGCATTGGGCTCTGCTGACACAAGGATTTGAAAGACTCTACGGTCATGTATTCCAGAGTAAAGTGGACTTCCCATTGCAGGACCCAAGAGGTCTCCGGCTTATTTCTGATTTCTACTTCCTACATTTTCATTTGTAAACACCTACCACCAAGTTCAAAATGTCAGAGGGAAAATTTTTCTCCACAGTTCCTCTTCTCAGTTCAGTTCAGTCGCTCAGTCGTGTCCGACTCTTTGTGACCCCATGAATTGCAGCACACAAGGCTTCCCTGTCCATCACCAACACCCAGGGTCCAACCAAACCCATGTCCATCGACTTGGTGATGCCATCCAACCATCTCATCCTCTGTCATTCCCTTCTCCTCCTGCCCCCAATCCTTCCCAGCATTAGGGTCTTTTCCAATGAGTCAACTGTTCGCATGAGGTGGCCAAAGTATTGGAGTTTCAGCTTCAACATCAGTCTTTCCAATGAACACCCAGGACTGATCTCCTTTCAGATGGACTGGTTGGATTTCCTTACAGTCCAAGGGACTCTCAAGAGTCTTCTCCAACACCACAGTTCAAAAGCATCAATTCTTCAGTGTTCAGCTTTCTTCACCGTCCAAATCTCACATCCATACATGACTACTGGAGAAACCATAGCCTTGACTAGATGGACCTTTGTTGGCAAAGTAATGTCTCTGCTTTTCAATATGCTATCCAGGTTGGCCATAACTTTCCTTCCAAGTAGTAAGTGTCTTTTAATTTCATGGCTGCAATCACCATCTGCAGTGATTTTGGAGCCCAGAAAAACAGTCTGACAGTGTTTCCACTGTTTCCCCATCTATTTCCCATGATTGGACCAAATGCCATGATCTTAGTTTTCTGAATGTTGAGCTTTAAGCCAGCTTTTTCACTCTCCTCTTTCACTTTCATCAAGAGGCTTTTTAGTTCCTCTTCACTTTCTGCCATAAGGGTGGTGTCATCTGCATATCTGAGGTTATTGCTATTTCTCCCAGCAATCTTAATTTCTGCTTGTGCTTCTTCCAGCTCAGCGTTTCTCATGATGTACTCTGCATATAAGTTAAATAAGCAGGGTGACAATATACAGCCTCAATGCACTCCTTTTCCTATTTGGAACCAATCTGTTGTTCCATATCCAGTTCTAACTGCTGCTTCCTGACCGGCATACAGTTTTCTCAAGAGACAGGTCAGATGGAATGGTATTCCCATCTCTTTCAGAATTTTCCACAGTTTAATGTGATCCACATAGTCAAAGGCTTTGGCATAGTCAATAAAGCAGAAGTAGATGTTTTTCTGGAACTCTCTTGCTTTTTTGATAATCCAGCGGATGTTGGTAATTTGATTCCTGGTTCCTCTGCCTTTTCTAAAACCAGCTTGAACATCTGGAAGTTCACAGTTCATGTATTGCTGAACCCTGGCTTGGAGAATTTTGAGCATTACTTTACTAGTGTGTGAGATAAGTGCAATTGTGTGGTAGTTTGAGCATTCTTTGGCATTGCCTTTCTTTGGGATAGGAATGAAAACTGACCTTTTTCAGTCCTGTGGCCATTGATGAGTTTTCCAAATTTGCTGGCATATTGAGTGAAGCACTTTCACAACATCATCTTTTAGGATTTGAAATAGCTCAACTGGAATTCCATCACCTCCACTAGCTTTGTTCATAGTGATGCTTTCTAAGGCCCACTTGACTTCACATTCCAGGATGTCTGCTCTAGGTGAGTGATCATACCATCATGATTATCTGGGTCATGAAGATCTTTTTTGTACAGTTCTTCTGTGTATTCTTGCCACCTCTTCTTAATATCTTCTGCTTCTATTAGGTCCATACCATTTCTGTCCTTTATCGAGCCCATCTTTGCATGAAATATTCCCTTGGCATCTCAAATTTTCTTGAAGAGATCTCTAGTCTTTCCCATTCTGTTGTTTTCCTCTATTTCTTTGCACTGATCGCGAAGGAAGGCTTCTTATCTTTCCTTGCTATTCTTTGGAACTCTGCATTCAAATGGGAATATCTTTTCTTTTCTCCTTTGCTTTTCACAGCTATTTGTCAGGCCTCCTCAGACAGCCATTTTGCTTTTTTGCATTTCTTTTTCTTGGGGATGGTCTTAGTCCCTGTCTCCTGTACAATGTCATGAACCTTCGTCCATAGTTCATCAGGCACTCTGTCTATCAGATCTAGTCCCTTAAATCTATTTCTCACTTCCACTGTTTAATAATAAGGGATTTGATTTAGGTCATACCTGAATGGTCTAGTGGTTTTCTCTACTTTCTTCAATTTAAGTCTGAATTTGGCAATAAGGAATTCATGATCTGAGCCACAGTCAGCTCCCGGTCTTGTTTTTTTGACTGTATACAGCTTCTCCATCTTTGGCTGCAAATAATTCTGGTCGTTCTTAACGCTATCCCCAAGACAATCAGAGCTTTCAGTATCATGAACATTAAGGATGGATGAAACTTAGAGGTTTTCTAATCTATCACCCTTCTTCAACTAGGATCACACTTTAATGATCTGAAAAGAATGATAGTTGGGTACTGAAAGAGCCAGATAACAATTTAAGACAGTCTCATCCTGAGATATCAAACCTAACTCTTTTACAGTCAGGACCTGTCCTTTCTCAAGTCATGCTCCTCAGGAAAAATAAAGTCACAGTACTTTTCATGAAAAAAAAAAAAAATCCTTGAATAATATATTTAACAGCATACTCTGTTGTATTGTCTTAACTTGTTATCTTTTAACAAAAGAGTGGATATATATGTGTGTTCTAGTAGTTCAGCTGGTAAAGAATCCTGCAGGCTGGAGACCCCATTTCTATTCCTGGATCGGTGAGATCTGCTGGAGAAGGGATAGGCTACCCACTTCAGTATTCTTTGGCTTCCCTGGTGGCTGAGCTGGTAAAGAATCCACCTGAAATGTGGGAGGCTTGGGTCAATCCCTGGGTTGGGAAGATCCCCTGAAGAAGAGAACGGCTACCCACTCCTGTATTCTGGCCTGGAAAATTCCATGGACTGTTTAGCCCATGGGGTCACAAAGAGTTGGACATGACTGTGTGACTTTCACATTTATATATATAAATAATATATATTATTTACTCTGATTTACTTTGCTGTACAACTGAAAAAATGCAGTATTGTAAATCAACTCTAGTACAATAAAAAATTTTTACAAACCAACACCTAAATACATGTATATACATGCATCTATATACATACACAACGGAATACTCCTCAGCCATTTAAAAAAAAAATGAAATGTTGCTGTTTAAACCAACATGGATGAAGTTTGATAACATTATGCTAAGTGCAAATATCATATGATCTCACTCATTTATGGAACATAAAAAACTGAACAAAGTCATACAGAGAACAGAGTAGTAGGAAAGGGGTGGTGGAAGAGAGTGAAATGGGAAAAGGAAGTCACTGTATGGTGATGTGTAGAAACTAAATTTTGGGTGGTGAGCACTGTGTAGTGTATATGGAGGTAGAAATATAATGTACACATAAGACTCAAATGATGTTGTAAATCAGTGTTACTTGAATAAAACATTAGAAATTAAGAGTATGCAGCATGAAAACTGGTTTAAAACAAACTCAAGTTTTCTGTGTTTGGAGCAAGGATCTTTCATTACATAGTATCGACTCAAAACTTTTGCAATCCAGTGTCCTTGAGTAGTTTTTAGTGAAAATGTGTAAATAAAAGAGGTCTGTTGAGCAGAAGCATCAGGGAGATTACAGGATGGTTTATGGATCAGAACCTTTGCTACCGAGATTTCTAATTTATTTTTCAAAAATAGAAAGAATGAAATTTGTATCAATATTTCTAACACTAGTGGGTTTCTTTTGGCTATCTTATTTTTAATAATGTAATGTTTTAAAAGTAAATATAGACATGCATGAATAAATGGGAAAAATTATTTTAACTTAAATACCAAATAACTTTTTAATTCTAAAGCCATTATTTGAATGGGGACCAGTTAGTGTTTTGAGAATGAAATATAGGGAGAAAAAGCTAATTAAGTTATTTGATTATAACCTAAGGATTCTTCAAATAATAATACATAATAAATGTTTTTCAAGGTTTTAGAAATCACAATGTATCTGATTATAATTTATTTAAATTTAATTTTTTCTTCTTTTTCTGGCTCTAATATTCAGAATTATATGAACTGGTGTGCTCAGTCTCTCAGTTGTGTCCAACTCTTTGCAACCCTGTGGATTATAGCCCACCAGGTTTCTTTGTCCGTGGAATTTTCCAAGCAAGAATACTGGAGTGGGTAACCACTTCCTTCTCCAGGGAATCTTCCAGACCCAGAGATCAAACTCGCATCTCCTGCATTGGCAGATGAATTCTTTACCACTGTGCCATCTGGGAAGCCCTATATTAACTTTTGAAGATTTATTCTTTCCCTTCTCATGTCATATCCATTTAAAAAATGAGCTACTTATGTTAATAAAACTCTGGGAGGATTAAAATTAAGAACACAGCTTTGTAATCAATCCTCTTGTTAATAGGGAACACCATACCACTTAAAACCTAAATAAAATTTTCACAAAGTGGATTTTCTTCCACTTCTGAAAGACTTGGTCCTTTTGCCTGGCTGCCCTATAAGCCAATTGGGTTTAAAGTCTAATAATTTTATTACATATATTATAGTGTTGATTCCACTGGATCAATTTTCCTGAAAAAAAAAATTGATTTGCCTTTTTAAATATGAATATTCACATTTTCTTCAATCTACAGGAAGTTTTCTTAAATTACAGATTAAAATACGTAATTCAAAAGTTCTCTTTTCATGCTACTCTGCTAATCTGTATTTTATACTCACATTATAACTCATTGGCAGAATTTAATGTTTGGAATGTCTATATTGTATGAGGTTTTTGTCCAAGCTGTTTTACATATACTATTACATGAACATATGTATTACCTATTTGTAAACCTATGACATAGGCATTAATATTCCCATTTTTATAGCTGATGATTAAGATTCAGAACTAGTAAGTGTCAGAACTGGGACTTGAATCATGTCTTTTCCTTCTGCAAACCATATATTTTCCAGTACATCATCATAATGTTACGTAGTTAGAAGAGGAAACAGAAGTCCAAAATGGCAGTGGCTAAAAGACAAGGAAGGGAAAAGCCCACGAAAATAGAACAAAAGAAGGTCACAGGAAGGTCTGAGGACCTGAGTGAGGACTTCAGGTAGAACAAACAACACTCCTGGCTAGCCCAATTTGCATAGGGCAGGCCCAAGGGGAGGGAAAAGCATATTAAAAAAGGAGCCAAGGTGCTCTCTTGCTCTCTCTCTCTTTCTCACTCTGCTGCGTGCTGGCACACTCCTCCACTCTCTTCTCTTTCTGTCTTTGGGTCCGCATGCCCTCACACCTCAAGGATGGATTCTCTTGCTATTTTCTAAATAAAATAGAGCTGTAACACTGATTTGTCTAAGAGCTATAACATGGTCTGTCCAAGACCCCAGAGCTGTGACATGCCGAGGGCTCTCATATCCATCGTTCCAAATCTTTGTTGTGACGAGGCAGAACAGAGAATATACTCATCTGACAATCACAAACAAAATGAAGACATACACAAATTACACAATCACGTAGAAAAGAATACACATATGCCCATGTTTAGATATTCAATTATTCAAATTCAAAGCAATTTGTGAAAAAATTTTAAATGGCCAGTCTAAACAGGCTTTTTTCTTAATAGTAACCTACAAAGTTCTCCTAGGTAACCTATTTGTTGGCCTTTAGTAAAAACTTATTTTAAAAAAAGAAAGATGCAACGAGATTAAGTTCTAGATATATCTGAGTCAGGAAAAAAAAAATTATGCTTAGCTAGTTCTGATAGCTTACAGTGAATGATGTCAGATTCGTGATCTCTGAAGAAGATTTAGCTTCGGGACCAGGGACCAGGCTTGATCACTCAAGCGTTTTTGTGTAGCAGAGTTTTATTAAACTGAAAAAAGGACAGAGAAAGCTTCTGACTTAGACATCAGAAGAAGGACAGACAGTGCCCCTCTCACTAGTCTTAGCAAGGGAGCTAGATACTTTTTTAATTGGTTATTACAATAAATCAAAAGAATGTCTTAAGGTTTGTAAAGATCTTGCCAGATCCACTCCCACAATTTACATTTTAAGATGACATGATTAAAGCTAACAATAGAAAGATCTTATCAGACCCAATCCCATAACATACATTTAAAGATAACAGGATTAGTCAGAAGGTTCTCAAACAGGAGAAACTGTCCTCAAGCAGGAAACATTGTTGTTATATAATCCTTAGTACAGAGTTTAAAGTGAGTTGTTTTGTTGTGTAATCATCAGCTCTAGGCTTTAAGAAAAAAAAGTTTTAGTCTTGGAAGGTTGTACTTTTCTAGGAATTTGTCCATTTCATCCAAGTTGTCCAGTTTATTTGCATATAGTTGTTGATAATAGTCTCTTATGATCCTTTGTATTTCTGTGTTTTCTGTTGTGATCTCTCCGTTTTCATTTCTAATTCTGTTGATTTGGTTCTTCTCCCTTTGTTTCTTGATGAGTCTGGCTAATGGTTTGTCAATTTTATTTATCTTCTCAAAGAACCAGCTTTTGGCTTGGTTGATTTTTGCTATGGTCTCTTTTGTTTGCCCATTATCCAGAGTGAAGTAAGTCAGAAGCAAAAACAACAATACAGTATATTAACACATATATATGGAATTTAGAAAGACGGTAACGAGAACCCAACATGCGAGATAGCAAAAGGAACGCAGATGTAGAGAATAGACTCATGGACTCTGTGGATGAGGGTAAGGGTGGGATGATATGGGAGAATGGCATTGAAACATGTTAATTATCATATGTCTAATCAATCGCCAGCCCAGGATTGATGCTCGGGGCTGGTGCATTGAGATTTCCCGGGGGGAGGGAGGAGGGAGAGAGGAGAGAGGGGGGTTCTGGAGGGGGAGCATATGTAAACCCATGGTGATATCATGGCATTGTATGGCAAAAACAATAAAAAAAAAAAGTTTTATGTGACTAAGACTAATGAATGTTGAGAAGAAGAAAAAAAGACCTTTGTCCTTTTCTTCTCCTTGAGAATTCCAGACCCCTCTCTCCTCCTCAGGGACCCTGGACTTCTTATCAACCTGCTTAGGAAGTGACTCATTTCTGTCTCCTGATTCCACAGATGAGAAAAACCAAGACCCAGGGAGCTGAAGGCAGGTATCCAAGATGATGTAACAGCCTGTTAAATTCGGAGCTGGAGCTTCTTAGAGATTTGAAACAGTCTCTAATAGGAGAAGTTGATGTTTCATGGCTGAGTCCTGTCCGACTCTTTTTCAACCCCATGGACTGTAGCCCATCAGGCTCTTCTCGCCATAGGATTTCCCAGGCAAGAATACTGGAATAGGCTGCCACTTTCTTTTTCAGAAGATCTTCCTGACCCAGGGATTGAACCCACTGGCAGGCAGATTCTTTACTGCTGAGGCACTAGGGAAGCCTCTATAGGAGGAGAGACAGGTACTAAGAGGAGTTTGGCATAATTTGGAACTATTCTCACCTTACAAGAAAATTTGCCTTCTTCAGTGAATTTTGACTCTCAAGATTTACACAGAGTAGAAGAAAAATGACTCAGTGTAGTACCTGCCAAACTTTTCATGTTTATTGTTTTAATGAAACTTTATAGTGCTTGAAAGACTCCTACTTCGATCTTTTATAGAGAAGAAAGCAATGATGTCTGACAAAGCCACCCTGCACAGTTCACTAATGGGTCTCTTGGTTTGTTTGGACCATCACACTGTCCCTTTATTCATGGGGGAGGGGGGGTAGTAAATGTAATATAATGCACAACCAGACAGGACAAACCATATTATGGCATCAGGCATTGAGGCACTGGAGAATCTGAACACTTATAGAATGAAATGCAGTTTATTTAATATTAGCAAACAAATGTTATACCATGAGCTTCTCTTAGGAAGT
This sequence comes from Antilocapra americana, assembly GCA_007570785.1. Taxonomy (NCBI): domain Eukaryota; kingdom Metazoa; phylum Chordata; class Mammalia; order Artiodactyla; family Antilocapridae; genus Antilocapra; species Antilocapra americana. Next base: position 6,249,335 of record ML663469.1, on the reverse strand, counting down.
CACATGTCTTCTCATAGGGGATAGTTCCATATACATCCCTTATATGTATATTATTTATTTATTTACTGCTTTTGAAACCCTGGTTTCTAACCCTCTTCCTTATAGTATATAAGGGGAAGCTTATAGTATATAGTCTTCTTAATTCAGTCTAGTATGAAATGAAATTGCTGCTTCCATGTTTGGACACACCACAGACATTTTTTAGTCTCTTTGTGTATGACTCAGACTTGGAGTACTTATCTAGGTTTAGACTAGGGTGATGGTAAAAGAGAGAAATGAAAAATCACTGATTTTTTAAACATGAGGTAACTGTAGAACCCATTAAATCATTGGTGAAGTAAAGAAAATAAAAGATAATACCTAGCCTTCCAGCTTGAGCAATTTGGTAAATAGTAATGAATTTTACTATGACAGATAGAACTAGAATAAAAGTAGGTTTGGTACAAAGGAAATATCAAGGATTTCATTTGGGGCTTATTAAGTTTAAAAACCCTATTAGACATCTACAAGAAAATAGTGGGAGGCAGTGGCAACAGAAGTTTCAATTGGGAGTAAATTTGTGAGATTTTAGCATATAAATGATATTTGAAGCCAAGGAGAATGGCTGTAATAAACAAGGAAAAGGTAATGAATCTGGTGTAAATTTTACATACCACCTGGTGCCAAGGTCTTTATCCTTTTATAATGTTGATTTGCTTTTCAAATGTCTTCCTTGATGGCAACTAACTGGGGGATTACTATTTCTTCATTTCACTTCTGCTATATACTTTAGACAACAAATCTCCTAATAAATGGGTTAGTCTTCATTTTTCTAATGCCAGTGGTTTATTGTTTTCTTTTTTCTTCAGTGAAGAATATATGGTTTATTTTATATTACATTAAATAACAATCCTAACATGAATTCTCTATTGCAACATTGTTGTAAGAGCTTTATAATTTATTCATTTATCTAAATTTTTTTTTCCAGGCTGCATTGCATGCGGGAGGTACACACAATCTTAGTTCCCCAACCAGCCCCCAGCAGTGGAAGTGTAGAGCCTAAACCACTGGACTGCCAGGGAAGTTTCTCTCTGTAAATTTATTCATTAAATTCTCACAGCAATTCTTAAAGGTAGAAACAATTACTATTCCCAGTTTATAGATGAAGAAATTTAGGCTTAAAAAGGGTTGTATAACCTGCCCAAGATCTAATTGTTTAGAAGTGCTAAAGCGAGAACCCACTTATAGAACCAGTGATCTTTACATGTTTTTTTTTTTTAAATAGGGGAATTATTTTTAATATTGTATCAGGTAGCACTCCACAGTCACAAAAGAAGAAAGAAGAGGCTAAGCTTAGCGACTCCATGACTCAGCACCTTTCTTCTCCCATCTGTTTCCCCTCCCCCTCCCTCCCTCCCTCCCTCCCCTAAGGCAGAATCTGAGGAGCTTCCATAGAAACCTAGAGTTTATTGACCTAACATCTAAATGTCATTTCTGTTCATGTAATCACATTTAATCTTTTGATTTCTATTTCACAATCATATCATATCCAATTTAGCATGAATTCTTTCTAACCCAAATATCTTACATTTGTATTTGTAATTGTCTTTGGCCATCTCTGTGCAAAGTTAGGTATTTTTCTAAATGTCTGCATTCTGATTTTTTTCTACAGTCTTAGCAGGACTGAGATGAAACTAATTTGAAAGAAAATTGCTCGGAATGAGTTATTTCCTTTTCTAGTAAGCAGTATTCACCAGAGCTTGTAGATTTCTCTTCTAAACAAAGCGTATTTACCTCTCTCTCTCATTTTAAGATTATCGTATTGTCATCACAATATATAAGAGTAAAAGCTATTTCAGAATTACAAGATTATTTATAAAGATTTTATTGAATATATTTTGCTGTTGTTGGGCTTCCCTGGTGACTCGGTGGTGAAGAATCCACCTGTCAATGCAGGAGACATGGGTTTAATTCCTGGTCAAGGAAGACCCCACAACTAAGCCCGTGTACCACAACTACTGAGCCTATGCTCTAGAGCCCATGCTCTGCAACAAAAGAGGAGATAGTTGTTTAGTTGTGCCCGACTCTTTGTGACTCCTCTGTCCATGTAATTCTCTAGGCAAGATTACTGGAGTGGATTGCCATTCCCTTCTCCAGGGGATCTTCCTGACCCATTGATTGAACCTGGATCTCCCGCACTGTGGGCAGATTCTTTACCTAATAAGCCACCAGGGAAGCTGTAATGAGAAGCCTGCACACTGAAAATAGGGAGTAGCTCCCACTCACCGCAACTAGAGAAAGTTTGAATGCAGCAATGAAGACCCAGCGCAGCCATAAACGAATAAATTTTTATTTTGCTGTTGGTCAGAGGGGAGTATTGAAAATTTTTACTGGGAAATTATTTTTCAATGAAATGAATTATTGCTACTATTTCTATAAGAAGAGAAAAGCTTATGATCCAAACATGTGGAAACCCACCCAAAGAGGATAAGACTGTTTAAAAGTAGAGGATATGTCAATGAATGGCAAAACCCACCACAATATAGTAAAGTAATCAGCCTCCAATTAAAATAAATTAATTAATTTTTAAAAATAGTAGAGGCTATGTTAAAGTATCTATATTCTTAATTTCCTATCCTTGGACATAAGCAAAGAATGGAAGGAGTCATGTACTTCCCTCTTACTGCTTCTCAGACCAGCAGTGTGGACGGTGAACTTAGGCATTAGAAATTACTGAACATAAGGTCACACAAACAGATTGAAGTGGAGAAGAAAATCAATCAGCCAAATAATTGCAAAAATTACAACACTGCATTGAATATCTTGACCATTTCCACAAAGTTGGACTTTTGCCAAAAGAATTCCAGTAATAATTACAAGCCTCCCTCTGATTCGAATATTTACATACAAGATTCTGATAAGAGCTAATTCTACTTCATTGATATGAAACAAAATAGAAGGAACATATCGCTTTGACTTAAAGGCAGTCTAGGAATTCCCTGGTGGTTTAGTGGTTAGGACTCAGTGCCTCCATTATAGGGGGCACATGTTTGATCCCTGGTCAGTGAATAAAGTACCACTGGTCTCCCAGCTCAGCTAAAAAAAAAAAAAATTTTAAAGGCACTCTCATGTCTAAAAGAATTTACTGAACCATTTTGTCGAATCTATAAGAAGCAATACAACTAACAAGGCAGACCCTCAGAGGACTAGCCTATATTTTCTTTCCTGGGGCTGAGTTTATTCAAATTCTTTAAACCAGCCTGATTTATTTTAAAGGGAATCCTCTCTGCTCACCTGTGATGAAGGCTGTTGATTTCACCTTTCCAGGCTTGCCTTTATTCTGAGCACCAATAACCATGCTGGTTAACAGTATCAATAAAACTTCCTAATAGGATTACTCCTAGAAGTTTATCTATGAGAGGAAAACAGTTCTTTACATGACTCAATTCAGCCTATTTCCCTGAGATCTCAGAAGATGTAGTCATGTAACAGGGCAAGTAATGTGAATTATCCAGTGCACATACCAACTCTGTCAGGAAGTCGCAGTCAGCAACTTTATTAGCTGCTCCTCACTCATGATTGTATTGTCTTGGTAGTCATGTATGGATGTGAGAGTTGGACGGTGAAGAAAGCTGAGCGTCAAAGAATTGATGCTTTTGAACTGTGGTGTTGGAGAAGACTCTTGAGAGTCCCTTGGACTGCGAGGAGATCCAACCAATCCATCCTAAAGGAGATCAGTCCTGGGTGTTCATTGGAAGGGCTGATATTGAAGCTGAAACTCCAGTACTTTGGCCACCTCATATAAAGAGTTGACTCATTGGAAAAGACCCTAATGCTGGGAAGGATTGGGGGCAGGGGGAAAAGGGAACAACAGACGATGAGACGGCTGGATGGCATCACCAACTTGATGGACATGGGTTTGGGTGGACTCCAGGAGTTGGTGATGGACAGGGAAGCCTGGCATGCTGCAATTCATGGGGTCGCAAAGAGTTGGACATGACTGAGCGACTGAACTGAACTGAACTGGTTTTGTTAGCAGCTTGGGAGTAAAGCGGGATATTCAGGTAGTCGTGAAAGTGAAAGTCACTCAGTCAATGTCAACTCTTTGCGACCTCATGAACTATACAGTCCGTGGAATTCTCCAGGCCAGAATACTGGAGTGGGTAACCAGTCCCTTCTCCAGGGGATCTTCCCAACCCAAGGATGAACCCAGGTCTCACACACTGCAGGCAAGTTCTTTATCAGCTGAGCTACAAGAAGCAGTCATGGGTCAAAGCAAATCTGATAAGCTGAGTGTTAATCTTATCTGTGCAATTCTCAGGCTTTCCAGGTGGTGCTAGTGGTAAAGAGCCTGCTTGGCAGTGTAGGAGACTGAAGAGACCCAGGTTAGATCCCTGGTTCAAGAAGATCTCCTGGAGGAGGGCATGGCAACCTATGCCAGTATTCTTGCCTGGAGAATCCCCAAAACAGAGGAGCTTTGTGGGCTACAGTCCACAGGATCACAAAGAGTTGGACAGGACTGAATCGACTTAGCAAGCATGCACACATGGGCAATTCTCTCAAAATTTTCTAAAGACCTGCTGCTGTTGCTGCTGCTTAGTTGCTACAGTGGTGTCTGACTCTGTTCAACCCTATGGACTGCAGCCTGCCAGGCTCCCATGTCCATCAAATTCTCCAGGCAAGAATACTACAGTGGGTTGCCATGCCCTCCTCCAGGGCATCTTCCCAACCTAAGGATCAAACCCAGGTCTCCTGCACTGCAGGCAAATTCTTTAGTGACTGAGCCATCAGGAAAGTCCTCTAAAGAAAGACCTAGAACAAATATTAATTTATCCTTTACTATTTGAGGAAAGTTGCCTGTTGCTTTTACTTATTTATTTATTTATTTATTTTAATTGGAGGCTAATTACTTTACAATATTGTAGTGGTTTTTGCCATATATTCACATGAATCAGCCATGGGTGTACATGTGTTCCCCATCCTGAACCCCCATCTCAACTCCCTCCCCATCCCATCCCTCAGGGTTATTCCAGTGCACCAGCCCTGAGCACCCTGTCTCATGCATCTAACCTGGACTGGCGATCTGTTTCACATATGATAATATACATGTTTCAGTGCTATTCTCTCAAATCATCCCACCCTCGCCTTCTCCCAGAGTCCAAAAGACTGTTCTTTACATCTGTGTCTCTTTTGATGTCACACACATATAGGGTCATCGTTACCATCTTTCTAAATTCCATATACATGCGTTAGTATACTGTATTGGTGTTTTTCTTTCTGACTTACTTCACTCTGTATAATAGGCTCCAGTTTCACCCACCTCATTAGAACGGTCAAATGCATTCTTTTTAATGGTTAAGTAATATTCCATTGTGTATATGTACCACAGTTTCCTTATCCATTCATTGACATCTAGGTTGCTTCCACGTCCTGGCTATTGTAAACAGTGCTGCGATGAACATTGGGGTACATGTGTCTCTTTCAGTTCCAGTTTCCTCAGTGTGTATGCCCAGCAGTGGGATTGCTGGGTCATATGGCAGTTCTATTTCGAGGTTTTTTGCTTTTATTTTATATTTACTCTACTAATTGAGGTATGGTATACATGTCTGCTCAATTGTGTCCTACTCTTTGCAATCCCATGGATTGCAGCCCAAAAGTCTCCTCTGTCCATGGGTTTCTCCAGGCAAGAATACTGGAGCAAGTTGCCATTTCCTTCTCCAGGGGATCTTCCTGATCCAGGGATCAAATCCAGGTCTCTTGTATTGTAGGCAGATTCTTTCCCAACGAGCCACCAACGTGAAAGTGTTAGTTGCCCAGTTGTGCCCAACTCTTTGCGACCCCATGGACTGCAGTCTACCAGGCTCCTCTGTCCTTGGGTTTCTCAAGGCAAGAATACTGGAGTGGGTTGCCATTTCCTCCTCCAGGGAATCTTCCTGACCCAGGGACGGAAACTGCCTCTCTTATATCTCCTGCCTTTGCAGGCAAATTCTTTACCAACACTCACCACCTGGAAAGCCTGGTAGGCTGAAGTCCATGAGGTTGCTAAGAGTCAGACACGACTGAGCATCTTCATTTTCACTTTTCACTCTCATGCATTGGAGAAGGAAATGGCAGCCCACTCCAGTGTTCTTGCCTGGAGAATCCCAGGGATGGGGGACTGCCATTTATGGGGTCACACAGAGTCGGACATGACTGAAGCAACTTAGCAGCAGCAGCAGCAGCTATTTAAAATAAAATAAAGCAGACCTTGAATTTTTATTCCCACCTTAGGTACATTTTGAATCAAAATGTTGTCTTTTTTTCATAAGGCTTTGGTAATTAGTAATTCCCTTTGTAAAAGAATGAAATAGTTTCAGATATCTCAGATGTCAAAATAAGAGATTATGCTTCAACCAATTCTCCAGCAAATTCTCCTATTCTCCTGCAAAGTGTCTGACTATGCATTGACAAGACATCCTTAGGGATATTCCAGGTGACTGGAATATAGGTTCAAGGCCACACTGAAGTAATAGGAATAGGAATTTAGGAGTGTGCTCACTTGTGAAGACCCTAGCCCCAGAACTCTGACTTGAGGGAGCTTCCCAGGAATGTCTAAGAGAAATGGAAAACCCCCTGGTCACTAGAGCTACAGTAATATGTGGAAATAGCCAGGTCCATAACCAAAGCTCTTAGGTTGATTGAACAAAGAAGAAAATATTTTCTATAAGCTCTTCATTCATTCATTCATTCACTCATTCAACAAATATTTGTTAAGACATTGCTAGATATCAGGTTTAAAAAAAAAACTTAAATTTTTTTTAAAAAGGTTATATCTCTATTGTCAAAATGCTTTTAAGTGTATTTATGAGCCTGTGAGCTGGGAGATGTCCCATGGGACAATATGTACCAGTCTCTCTTTCTTTTCCATCACAAGAAAAAATATACAGAAAGGTTCTTTCATGGCTTCTGGCCAGCACAACAGATCTGCTGTTGCCCGTTATAGAACTCAAAGACAACAGAAAGAAGTATCGTTTTTTTCTGAAATGAGGGTATATAAAGGTATAATGCCCCAGAGGGAAAGCCAAGTGCTGCCTCTGTTGGTAGCACTGCAGGGCAGGCTATAGGAATGCATATTGTCAACCCTGAAAGGATAAGGAATGGCCCCCAGATAACACCATTGTGCATTTAACAAAATATATTTTGCTAGATAGAAACTCAATGTAAACTATGATTCTGGAACTGACAGAAAAATTCTCCTACTCTTTCTCATGTTGTCATATACAATTTGTCAATAATGAAATTATTTCACTGTGACTTTGATGTTCATGTATCATCTCTGATTTTACAGTCCACTTTAAGAAGTTCCTTTAAATCACCAATATAGGAGGTTGGCAAATTCAGAAAAGGTCTTAAAGCATAAGTCCCAGATGATGTGTGAAAGCTTCCCCAGCCCCCTAAAGTTTTCTCTGGATTCAATTCTGTCCTTTCAACTCTTGTGACCATGGAATACTTATGCCATGTTCATGGTCCCAATTAAGGAATTTCTGAACAAACCTCCATAACTATGAAAATCAATCACTGCAACTTGAAAATGTTTTCCATTTGCATCACTCCAGTATAGCTAGTGAAAGTCCTTATACCTCTTGTTCCAAGTCACCTTGAGCCCAAAAGAAACCCTGATTTGAGGGCAAACACCAGAGTTGGCTAGATCTCATAGGAGATTTAAGGAGAGCAGCCTCACTCAGGCTTTTCATCTTCTTTCTCCTGCCCAGGGGAATGCCTGCCTTCCCCAGAGGGCAAAAATCATTCAAACCAAGAAATATGAATACAGATGTCAGCACTTGAATTTTCCTTCAGCCTTTATTACCAATAACCAGGGATTAGTAAAATGAGCCATTTAAATGGAAAAAGTAGGTTTCGAAGCAAAGCAAAAAATAGTATTCTCTTTGCTGATGTGTTCTGTTGGTTGTTAAAATTATTCCCCTCACTCCCACAGGGCTTCCCCCATAGCTCAGCTGGTAAAGAATATGCCTGCAATGCAGGAGACCCTGGTTCGATTCCTGGGTCAGGAAGTTTCCTGGGATAGTCTACCCTCTCCAGGATTCTTAGGCTTGGAGAATTCCATGGTGTCCCAAAAAGACAGGACTGAGCAACTTTCACTTCACTTCACTCACTCCCACAAACTCTCTAATGTAAGGCGACTGCCACATGAGGTTAAATGTTAGAGTGATAGTCTGAAGAAAACTCTCCCAGAAGATGAGGGATACAAGTGTCATCAGAACAAGATAAGAAGGAGAAAGAGAGTTAGCTTCACCAGGAACACCAGCAAAAACATTGTAAACACACAGCCTATGGCCTCTGCTCATCCCTGCTTGTCCCCCCAGGGGTACAGGTTGGACTGGGCAGTGGAGTCATTACAAGTCTGGTGTTAGGAATGAGGAAGGTGCATGTGCACATTTTTAAGACTCTTGACAAAAATATAAATTTTTTTTAATTATTAGGAGATTTAAAAGTAAATAGGCAAAGACTTCCCTGGTGGTCCAGTGGTTAAAACTTTGGCTTCCAATGCAGGGGTGCAGGTTCGATTCCTGATCAGAGACTTAAGAACCTGCATGCCCCTTGGCCAAAAAACCAACACATAAAGCAGAAACAATACTGTAACAATTTCAATAAAGACTTTAAAAGTGGTCCACATAAAAAAAAAAGTCCTTAAAAAAATTACATGTCAAAAAAAGGATATAGACAAATACTTCATTGTTTAGCTTGAGCATTGAGTTGTCACAGTATCATAGCAGATAATACATTTGTCATTGTAGCTACAGATATCTGTTAAAAACAAACTTTCAAAATTCCATTTGAATTCACACAATTGACAAAGACAGTGACTTCTGGAAGAAAAATCTGCTCCCATATTTAAAAAATACTTGATTTTTGAACCTTAAATAACATTGTAAGTCTCAGTGCCCTCATTTGTAAAAAGGAAATAATAGTGCCCATATCAGAGCATTATTTTGTGTGTTATGTGTGCTAATCTGAAAAACAAATCTGTAGCTGGATATCTAACAAAATAAGCCCTCAAAAATATTAGCACTACCTGAGAAAAGCATTAGGAATCAAACAAAATAGCCTGGAGGTGGGAGAATGAGAGAAGAGGCCCTGCTTTAGAAAGATGAACATCAAATATTTAAAATCTGGGTCAACATCAATGAAGAAGGGACATAACACAATTCATAAAAGCACACCCCAAAGAAGTGTAGACTGGAACTATGATGGTGAAATGTGTCAAAATGACAAATTTATGCACTAGAAATATATAATAGGCTATTAGAGAAAACTGGGGATGCTTTGAGGCCTATGCATATATATTTCAGAGATTGTTAATGAAAAAAAATATATATGACCCCTTCTTAAATTCTTTTCCAGAACTACTGTTGGGAGTTGAGAGCTCACTGAATGTACAAGAGCAACATTTTTTGGTTCACTGATAAGAAATTGCATGAGGCAGAATTTCAGTGGAGAAAAGTTATAGGCATTTATTCATTAGGTCAGCAACCATTTACTGAGTGCTGTCTATGCTTGCACTCAGTGAAAGACACAGAAAACTGAAATACAAACAAACCAAAAAAAACCCCAAATAAGTGAACACAAGCAAATATGGCTCACTTGTTTCCATATGCTGATCCTTATGATTCAGTAAACATGTGTTTGCAGATATCATTTCAAGATACTAATTTCAATTCTTTTGTATATATAAAGGAGTGGGATTGCTGGATCATAGAGTACTTCTATTCTTAATTTTTGGAGAAATCTCCATACTGTTTAAAGACTTACCTGGTGGTCCAGTGGTTAAGACTCCAAACTCCCAATGCAGGGGGCTTGGATTTGATCCCTGGTCAGGGAACTAAATCCCACCTGCCACAGATAAGACTCAGTGTTAAAAAGCAGAGACATTACTTTGCCAACAAAGTCCATATAGTCAAAGCTATGACTTTCCGGTAGTCATGTATGGATGTGAGAGCCAGACCATAAAAAAGGCTGAGTGCCGAAGAATTGATGCTTTTGAACGGTAGTGTTGGAAAAGACTCTTAAGAGTCCCTTGGACTGCAAAGAGATCAAACCAGGAAATCCTAAAGGGAATCAATCCTGAATATTCATTGGAAGGACTGATGCTGAAGCTGAAACTCCAATACTTTGGCCACTTGACATGAAGAGCTGACTCATTAGAAAAGACCCTGATGCTGGGAAAGATTGAAGGCAGGAAGAGAAGGGGCCAACAGAGGATGAGACAGTTGGATGGCATCACTGACTCAATGGACATGAGTTTGAGCAAGCTCCAGGAGTTGGTGAAGGACAGAGAAGCCTGGAGTGCTGCAGTCCATGGGGTGGCAAAGAGTCAGACACAACTGAGCAAATGAACATCAACAACCATATCTTTTTCCACAGTGGCAGCTCCGACAGTGTGAAAGAGTTCCAGTTCTCATGTGCTGACCAACATTGATTTTCTTTTTGTATAATAGCCATCTTAACAGATGTGAGGTGATATCTTATTGTGGTTTGATTTGCATTATCCTGATGATCAGTGATGGAGAGCATCTTTGCATATACCTGTCAGCCATTTGCCTATCTTCACTGAAGAAATGTCTATTCAACATAGAGAAACAGACAGTAGGATGGTGGTTGCCAAGTGACTTGGAGGAGGGGGAAATGGGCAGTTGTTGTTCAAGGGGAATGAAGTTCCATTTCAGCAAGATGAGTGAGTTCCAGATATCTACTGCACAACCTTGCGCCTGTAGTTAATGTGTCGCACACTTAAAAGTCTGTTATGGGGATAAATCCCAAGTTAAATGAAAAAGAAATAAAATAAATAAGACTGATTGTGCTAAAAGTCATGATGTCAAAGGACTGATGAATAAATGATAGGCAAGAAAGTAGAGTGAGGGATGTGGTCAAAGGTTCTGAGATGCTTTGATGAAAAAAAAGAATAATTATTAGAGGATTGAGAGTTGGGGCAATGTGGTTACAGATCAAGGAGTTTGAGGTGGTTGTTACTTTCAGGTGTTTTAACCCAAGGCGCTGAAATGGAGAAAGTGAGTGGAAGTCAGGATTCAAGTATAATTCAGTTACTATACAAACTGGGTGAACATGAAAGTCGCTCAGTCGTGTCCGATCTTTGGGACCCTGAATTCTCCAGGCCAGAATACTGGAGTGGGTAGTCGTTCCCTTCTCCAGGGGATCTTCCCAACCCAGGGATTGAACCCAGGTCTCCTGCATTGCAGGCAAATTCTTTACCATCTGAGCCACAAGGGAAGCCCAAGAATACTGGAGTGAGAAGCCTATCCCTTCTCCAGTGGATCTTCCCAACCCAGGAATCAAACCAGGGTCTCCTGTATCATAGGCTTCTTTACCAGCTGAGCTACCAGGGAAGCCCCTATAAAACTGAGTAAAATCATTCAATTCCTTAAGAACTGATTCACTTCCTAAATTTCTGTAATGAATTATATGTCCTTCTAGTCTTCTCTTAGAAAGTGTTGGTGTTCATTTCAGGGGAATCTGGGGTAGTCATTTGGTGTCTGTTTCCAATGCAGGGGACCTGGGTTTGATCCCTGGTCTGGGAATTAAGATCTAACCTGCCATTGAGGGCATGGCCAAAAAATTAACAAAAATAAAAATATATTTTCATCCAGGCCAAATAATGAGAGTGAACACAGCTCAGGGTTAACTCTTTGAGGCTGAGCTAGGTAAAACCTTTGCCCAAGGCTCCAGAAAACCCATTTCTAGAAGATAATCATATCCAAATAACAGTTTCTCAGAGTGAAAAAAGAAACTGTAATTTTTCTCCTCTTGGGAGTATTTTTGCCTACTCATTCTTTTTTCTAATTATGAGTTTCATTACATTTCATCAATTTGCAGGCTTATCTCTGGTTGAAATATGTCTGTTTGTCAGAGCTCCAATTTACTGTGTCTGGGATTTATCCTGGGTTTGCTAACCTCTGGCAAAACTCTGCCAGGACTGGATTCCCTCCTCACTAAGGCTGCCTTGACTGATTGCCTTAACCGGGGAATCTCGTAGGCACGAGGATGTCCTTGCTCTGAAAGGTTTCTATTTACTTTTGGTCTTAGCGTTGGGCCCCATTCTCTCAGATTCCCTGGAGCCTTCATCTCTTTATGTTCTCATGGTTACACCTTGGTTACCAGCCGACCCTTTGTCCCAACTGCTGTTTACTTAGATAGTTTAAAGATTTATCAAATGACCTAGATAAAGGATTTCAACGAATATCATCTGTTTGTTGTCTAAGAAAAGTATGACTTGTTTCTGACCTAACATGACTACAGATCAGGATGATGAATGTATCATCTTGGAAGTGTTTGAAGATGACTTTGAAAGGAAAGAAGTGTTAGAGGTCAGTAAAGAACAGACTATTGTTGACAGAGAGACAAGGTAACTGGAATGTTCTGGAAGGCTCAAATCACCAAAAGTGAGCTGACTTTGACTTTTAAAAGATAAAGATAAATATGCTGTCAGCCACGTGTTCAAAAGGTAACCCTACAACACTGTGAATGGAGATAAATGACAGTCATGGTCAGATCATTCTCAAATAATAACCAATTTTTGGTTAACAGGCTCTAGAAATTACATTTATTTGTTGTTCTAGGTTAAAAAAGAGGCAAAGCTCCAGTCCCCATTGATCTTACATTCTAGTGGGGAAAGATTGGCAATAAAATAAGCAAGGGAATGTTTTATGTGTCAAGCAGTGATATAGATAAAAGTCAAGGAAGGGAGTTTGGTAGAGAGGGGAGTGTGGTGGGGGAACCTCTCAGTGAGAGAACATTCTGGCAGAAATAGAGAGGGAAGGGACCGGCCATGCTGGTATCTGGGGTAAGGACATTTCAGGCAGAAAGGTCAGCAAGTACAAAGGACAAGCACAGGCAATGAAGGTCTGCCGAGTTTTTTAGGATAAGAGGACTACTAGCATGTTTTGGTGTCTTCCTTGGTTTAGACTAATAGAAATGAAAGCGTGGAGATGGGGAAAATGACATGCAGAAGAGAGAGAGGAGAAATGTAGGAACACTGCCCTTGAATGTGTGAGGAGAATGGTTCCCATGCACAAATAGAAGGATCTACCTTTGAGGGGAGCCAGGAGCACCCCCATCCCAGGAAAAGTTCTGGGACTAAGACCCAGGTATAGGCAGTAAGTCGATGCAGTGAAATAAGAAGCAAGGTCACCAGTGAAAGGTGTTAGAGGCTTGACAATCCAGTGAAAGATATAAAATACTCTTCAAGAAGAATATGAGGTTGACTCTCTAAGGAATCTGAATAGGATTTTCAGATTGCACTCAGGATTCATTTAAAGTTAAGTGTCCTGAATTGAAGGCTGTGAAGTCTGCACAGCTGTGTTTTTCTGCACCCATGCTCAGCAGAACCATGGCAGGTGATGGGCAGGCTAAAAGCTGGAATTGATCAGACCACAGGAATTTGCCTGGTGAGTGCAATGAAAGGAGTAAGGGGCGAGGGAGTAGACAGTTTATGTGAGGGGGTAAATATGATGATAAACCGCAGAGTCTAAGCTGCATTAGACAGAAAGTACAGATGTGAGGGTGACGAAGGACAGCAAAATTAATGTAGGATCAGTGGATGCCTTGTTAGGGGCAAGGAATTGCTGATATTGGGATCCCGGAGGGAGTGAGCAGGGAAAAACAGGGAGGGGACTGGGAGAATAAAATGTTAGCATTATGGAGATGACAGAGGGGTCAGTTCTTGAAAACCGCAACTGACATGGTGTGCTTGGCTGAGGACCATGTCATCGGAGGAGAGGAGACCAAAAAACTTCAAAGGCCAAGGTACAACACTTCAGAGCTGACCTCTGTGGATATTGAGATCACCATAAATGCCAGGACACCCTTGGAGAGAGTGACAGGGAGGCAGGGGCTGAAATCAAGGAATGAGGGAGGTGGCTTGGAGGTTGGTGATGACTAGCATGAGAGGATCATGGGTTGAACATCCTGAGGATCTGGTCACCAAGGGACATAGCCAGAAGAGTCTTGATGTTCTCAAGGCAGACAGTTCATGTGGCTTATTTGCATTGTTAGGAAGGAGTGGATACTACTGTTAATTGGCAGGATTTATTCCGGGGGTGGGTATGGAACTGAGCCTTGGCTGAAGGGGACAAAGCCTCAGGCCCTGTTTCACTCCTATCTCTGGTGATATGTTAGTGGGAGGGGTGTTTTATCTAATCTGAATTCCTGGTCCCTCCTGGCTTGCTCGGGAGCATCCAGAGCTCTCTGAGCCAGTTGATTTATTGATTAGGTTTTTTTCTCCTCAGTCCATGGGCTGGGTCTCTTAACCCAATTTGACTTGGACTCAGTGCCAAAGACTTCCCTGAACATCCCGGGCAACAATGTCCTTAACTTTGCCGGAACAAGTCTGTATCTCTCAGCAGAACTTCTTCCAAGGCTTGACTCCTGCTGTGTCTTCATTTGCCCTGAATTAAAATGCCAGAGTCGGACAGCCTGGAGCCACAGCCCTAGACCATGGGAGGAAACCTGGGCTCCAGCCCTGCCTTTGCCCCTCGGGGGACCCTAGATCTCTCTAGTCTGAGTCCTTGCCTGTTATAGCAAAGCATAGAGCTGTGAGAATGAATTCCTCTCACAAATTCTCTAGTGATCCCTCTGCTCAATGTGGCAGGCTCATCAAATGATCATTTCTCAAAAGCCTGTTTAAGAATGAAGGAAACTAGAGGAATGAAGGTAATTTTTTTTCAGTGATGTGCATCAAAAGAAGAATGTCAGGTAGTTTTGAGATGGCCCTTCCCATGGACTGGGCAGGTCAGAGACAAAAGGTCTTCTAACCCATGATCATTAGGAATGGTCTGGAGATTGAGAGAAACACTGTGGACCTGGTCACTGAGAAATGGGCCACAAATTTGAATGCCTATCGAGACCTAGAAGGAAGTAGAAGTAAGTATCATGGGCCAACTAGAATACAATAGGAAATAGTGGGGACTGTGGTAAAATAGAATGGGTACTAGTTTTAAGGAAAGTCATTAATTCACTCCAGCTGATTATTTCCTTCCAGGAGCACAGGTCTTGTGTTGTCAGATCTTCTGTTTTTTTTTTTTTTTTTATTCTTTAGAACCTTAATTTATTAATTTGACACATTAAATGCCCATATTATTAGTGAAAAAAAGTTGTCCACTCTCACCTATCTCCCAGTCTCGTTTTGGTAGATCAGGAAGTATTTATACTATTCCACCAGCTGCTCTAGATTTAACTTCTTTCTTTGTCCCATTTCCTCTTCTTAATGTGAAAGCGCATGGTGGAGAGGGGAATTTTTATTTAGATCTTCTGTTTTTTGAAGCAACCAGAATCTTGATTTTATATGAAATTTCCTTATTTTTCAAATTTTTCAACTAAATCAAAACATTAAAACTATTCCATGGTGGTGGAGACTGTCATGTCTGACTCTTGTGACCTCATGGACTAGAGACCGCCAGGCTCCTCCATTCATGAGATTTCTCAGGCAAGAATATTGGAATGGGTTGTTGTTTCCTTCTCCAGGGGATCTTCCTGACTCTAGGATCAAACCCATGCTTCCTGTGTCTCCTGCATTGCAGGAAGATTCTCTATCCTCTGAGCCACTGGGGAAGTCCCCAGGGGGAAAAAAAAAAACCAAAACACTTGTAGGCAGATTTGACATTCAGGATACCTATTCTAAGATTATACATAGAGTAAGTCCCCTACATACGAAGTCTCAAGTTGTGAACTTTCAGAGATACGAATGTGCCCCTCTATGCCAGCTGTTTCTAATACAGATAAGTATTACTGTATTTTTCAAAATACTGTACTGTAAGATTAAAATTCTCTTCATTTATTGTGTTTGTTTTTTCATCAATTATTTGTGTGAGAAGTATTATAAACCTATCATGCGGTACTGGCAGTACTATATAGCCGATTGTGTTAGGCGGGTGCCTAGGCTAACTTGGTTGGACTTAGGAACAAATCGGATTTGCAAACAATGTTCTCGGAATGGAACTCCTTCATATGTGGGGGACTTACTATACACGGGAGAAGGTCAAGTTTAATCAAGGCATCTGGAAGACTGTAAAGTTCTCCAATGTCTCTAGTCACAGGTTTAGCAAATCATACAATCCTTGGCACAGAGTAGGTTCTCCTTAAATATTTCTTGAATGAATAAACATACAGAGTCAAAGAACTACAGCCACCACTGAGTCCAGTTGTTTTCAAATGTCTTCTGGCTTCTTTGCTCTAGTCAGTTTTTCTAGGAAACCAACTCTCTGATGGCGACTTGGCTACAACCACTTCAACAGGAAGATGCTGTCAGGAGCAACACCTTCTTGGGACGGAGGGAAGCAGGAAGAGGAGGTGGAGGGAAGTTGGGAAGCAGTCATGACACAGACCCAGCCCGTCCCCTGAGTTCTGGAGCTGGATTGGAACTTCTGTGAGCTCCCCACTAAGGCTGGGGGCTGGGTCTGGGTCATCAGACGCGAGCTGCCCCTGTGACTGGGCAGGAGAGGGCCTCAGCTCTGAGCTGTCATCAGCCCGCACCCTGGTGGCTGGGACAGTGACTGCCTGGTCCTAACGCAAGCGTCTGGGCCGTGCACCATGGCATCCACTATACTTCCCAACTGTTGGGTATATTAAATCGCACACAGAAGTTTAAAGCAAAGCAAAGTCAAGCAGAGTTGCTCTGGTTGTAAACGGGATGCAGACTCTTACCTCCCCATGACCTTTCCTCTCCCCATGTCCTTCCTCCATGGTGTTTCTAAGAACACAGCTTCATCTCTGATGGAAACAGCCCTTAGAATTTACTTACTTAATTCTCAAGAATCCCCTAATCTGAGACCCTGAAGAAGCCCCTTTGGGGGATCAGCCCCACCTCCCAACTAGAGCCTAGCCCTGCCCCCCTTTCACATCCCACCTTAGCTCTCAGCACCCCAGCTCATCACCTGGGGGGAGCCATAAGACCTCAGAAGAACCTCTTAAATAGCACACGTTGCCTTCTTAGGGAATATTCTCTGATAGGAGTGAAATGATCTGAAAATCATGATCAAGGGTTTCTTTCACTGCAAGCGATTCATCCCTGTGGAGATTGCTCAGGTTTTCTTTTGCAGGGAAATCTCCCCAGCATACTTGGCTTCCTCTTTGAAGAACAATATAATTATAGAAAAGAACAAAGAACATCTTGCAGATTAAAATGACAGGTTCTTAGTCCTTACAGACACCCCGGTGCTGATGAAATGGCACAAATGTCCCCAAGCTCACCTTCCAAAGAGCGCGTTTTCAGAACTGGAAACTTTTTCTAACAAGGGCTGCATGCTGACTGAATTCTCTTTTCTTTCACTTAACCACTTACCTTCCTCGTCTCATGCGAAGGAGCTCATTAAACTGCCTCAGACTTGTTTATTTTCCCCAGAAATTGCCTGTCTTAGTCCCTCTGCTGAGTTTCTTTGATATCTTTGTTTGAATGGAGAATAATGCATTTGAGTTGCTGCTATGACATTTTAAAAAAGTGCTGCTGGCTGCTCAGAAAGGTCTCTCCACCACATCCATCACTTACAAGGTCTTTCCACAAAATGAGGTTGGGTTTGTGTGCACGATGCTTCTCTTTTCTCTTTCCCTGGCCATCCTTTCACCTCTCCTCACCCTCACCCTCAACCTCACCCGCTCAACCACACACCCTCCACTCTCTCAGGGCAGTCCCAGAGCAGAATAGCTGCCTCCTTGCCTCAGCAATGGACCAGACTTATGCTTATTATCCACCCAGCAGTTGGCTAGGTGCCTATTTATCCCCTCTGCTTACTCAGCTAAAATATGTTGTCTGGAAAGATTTCAACCATCAAATTCAAGAAAGCGATCTGAGGGTGGTGTTTGAAGATAGAGACATATTATTGACACATGCTACACATCCACAGTTCACATCATTCCCGTGAGTCTTGTGCCAGTTCCTCTCTCATCAGGCACCAACATAAGAAAAGATGACACCCCACAGCACGGAAGCAGCCCATCAAACATCCAAGACGCCGACATGCTCAGCAGGACTACAGGAAAGCTGCCGTCTCGCCTGTCAGATGTAACCTTTTCTTCTCTGTCCTGGGCTTTTCTGAAAAGATAGAAACGTAATCTCTGCTTACGTTTGTGAGATTGGTACATTAAAAACTCTGGAAAATAGCACACAAAGCATTTGATGGCTTACGTGGGACCTTTTTTTATCTCAATAACACAGGCTCCCTTCCCCCTAAAGAATATACCTCCCTACCAAGGCTATCTTCAATTTCTACAGAAGTCCCCAATCCCACCACCTCTTCATGTGGTCACTGCATGGGGACCTTCCATGCCTGCTCTTTAGGATAAAGGTCTACACACAGCCAATCCCCTCCCCACAAAGGCCAACACTTTTGATTTCATCAATAAATCATTTGTAATCAAGTCATTCAAGCTCAGGCTCAAACAGACCGGAAGTTCAGCTTCTGGAATTGACAGGAATAAATTTATCAGGTGTATTCATAAGGATAAACAGTAGAAAATAAGGACCTCAGGAATTTTTCAAAAACTGGAAATTTGACCCAGGAAATGAAATTAAAGTTGAAAGCTTATTAAGGATTCACTCTTCCCTTTCTCAGCCCCTATACCTCCAGTTTCTGTTTCTACCATAGTCTGAAACATATAGTCTTGAGAGTGATAGCCATCTGTCTAGTCCAACTGGTGTAACTTAACTGGAAGAAGAGAAACTTCTCTCTATATTCCATCAACCACATAATCAAATTAACTTCAGAAATTTCATGTAGAAGGGAGTGGTTACTTACACCCAAGTTCATAAACACATCCCCTAGAAACTCTTACAGAGATGCACATACTCCGACAGTCACAGGTCCAACCAAAGGAAACAACAGAGGTGCTTTTTTGTGTTTTCAAAAACAGCAGCTGATGCTTTTACCTACACTAAAAAATCATGAAATAAGATGGTCTCTTTATAAAATGCATTATATGTAAGCATGGTCTGAGTGGTGTTTATAAACCAACCCATTTTGAAAAGGCCAAAAATGAAAGACATTTCAAACTGGAAGAGATTATATAGCTGAATCCCTTAAGCTACAGAGGGAATGTCAACATCTACTTTCAAGAATAAAAGCCACAAGCCCCCTAGGCAACAGGGGGCTCCATCCACCTACTTCAACTGAAATTTGTGAAATGAGCATAACCAGCCTCAGCCAATGAAGAATCAAAAGTGCAGCGGCAGGCCACACCAGGATGAAAACTTTCCTCTGTTCTCCTCACTCCACCTCCAGAGAGTTTATATAGTATGCTGCTCTCTTAAGAAGAAAAGGCATTTGTTTTTCACAAGATAATATAAAATATTCTGCTTGGTAAATGAGCAGTTACGTGACAGATACAGATTATTAAATTACCAACAAGAGAATGCTTACTTGGAGACCTGAGCTGGTCAGAGAATTCTCATATCCTGTGGTTTGATGGTAATCACTTCTTTTAACACAAGGATTGAATATCAGTTTGGAAGAATCAGAAAGCCAGATCCAGGCTTTTTTTTTAAAGCAGAGACAATGGTAAAGTGCTCTCCTATTTTTAAGATGCATTAACTGAATTTACAGTTTATATTTCTTATATAGTTAAATAGCCACTGTAATTCTCATGTCTTCTGGCAATTTTCTTTTGCTTTTCATAGGTTACGCTTAACAACAAAGCCACCTAAATGACGATGTTGTGATTTTCCTAGTTAAGAGTTTGCTCAGATCTAGGTTATTTAGAAATATGAGGTTTCCTAAGTAGGGTGAGAGTTTGAAATTAGTAAGTCCACTTTAACATGAAAGGAATCTTGGAATCAGTACTCTAGGTGGGGAAATATCTTCTTGCTGGTGTGACTTCCTTATCACAATTATTGAAGGATGAATACTACTGATTTTCATTTAAATGACTTTTCTAGGATATAGAAAAGTAAAAAATGAACTTCAGCTTGTCTCATGCAAAAAGTGAATATAAAAATATGATATGCATTCAGGGATCCACTAATCACTGGCATCTGAAATTATCTCAATGAAATGGAGAAAATCTTGTGAGTCCCTCAAATTGTCAAGACCCAGCTGGAAATATTATTGTTCAAAAACCAAGAGTAGGATGGAAGGTGCCAGGTCGATTAAATTTGACAGCAGGGTTAGGAGTTGATGGCCAGTTCTGGCCACCGTCTCTTTTGGCTTTTACCAGATTTTTTGCAAAGTTTTAAAATAAGACAAGGCTAAGGATACAAGGGCAAAGGGAAACTATAAGGAGAAACCATAAAAACTAAAATTTATAAAAACTGAATTTATAGCCTATAAAAGACAGTTCAGGAGAAATTTCATTCTTGTATATAAAGTCTTAACTGGCCTGGTGAATGCCAAACTCAGTTACTATTTCTTCAAAAGACAGATACGACAGCTCCATGCATGACTGCAAAATAAAGAAAAATAAATTTCTAACAGATGTCATAAAATCACACCCAACTTGTTTTAATTATAGCAAAATAATGAGTTTGTATATACAAAAGCTTACTGGGAAAAGATAGCAAAACATGAACACTGGGAGATCTTTTAAGAAATAATTACTATAACCAGAGTCCTGAGGGAAATGGAATATTAAAAGAAGATAAACCTTAGTGGACTGAATAGACTCCCATTATTCCCTGAGATTTTTTAATTTCCCTAAACCTTAAAGGAAGTACAGTAGAAAATGATAAATTAGGAGGGTCCAGGATGAGGATGAGATGGTTGGAAAGCATCACCAATTCAATGGACATGCTGCTGCTGCTGCTGCTAGGTCGCTTCAGTCGTGGCTGACTTTGTGCAACCCCATAGAAGGGAGCCCACGAGGCTGCCCCGTCCCTGGGGTTCTCCAGGCAAGAGTGCTGGAGTGCGGTGCCATTGCCTTCTCAGTGAACATGAACTCGAGCCAACTCCAGAAGATAGTGAAGGACAGAGAAGCCTGGCATGCTGAAGTCCATGGGGTCACAAAGAGTGACTTAGTGACTGAACAACAATAACAACAGGCAAATTAAGTCTTGTGTTTTTTTTTTTTTTCCCTCTAAAACTTGATTCCTACTGAAAAACCAGTGTTCAAATCTCTGTATTTTTAAAATGTTTGAAAGGATTGAACTTTCTTTTTTTTGGCCCAAGAAAATTCAATGGCCCCAGCTCTTGCCTAAGTTTCATTCAGCTGCTTCTAATAGCTTTTTAGTTTGGTTTCATAGCTTAAGATACCCAGAACATTTCCAGGGAAAAAAGATCAGTAAACATGCAAATCCTCGCTATAAAATAAGGAGAGAAGTGTTTATGACAAAATGTACGATCTTTGTACTAAATTCCAAACAGTGGGTTTTGGTATCAATATTTTGCTTCTGATGGTTTAAGTGATTCAGACAAAAACTTACTAAGTTAGATTTTATTTCCCACATGGAAATTCTTTAGTTAATAAGATTAACTTCTTTGTTTTGGTAAAGTTGTTTGGTGAAGTTTAAATTAAAAATTACATTTAATGACTGAATAGAGGGTTAGAGAGATGAGCAACAAATTGAATAGGATAATGGTGGAAGCCAGGCTGTAGAAAATGAGTGTTCACTGTATACTTCAAGTTTATTGTATTTTTGAAAAATATTATAATTAAATGCTGGGAGAAAAGAGTCATAGTTGAGAAGGAATGACCTTTCTGAACTCCATCACTACCACCACCACCAACAGATTTGTTTCACCAGCTGCAAGTCAAACGAAACAGCAACGAACTTTCAAGTGAGTCCATGATGGGTGATTAGCTCATATCATGTAGAGAGCTAATCACCAGAGAGTTGAGTCCAACTTAAAGATGCAGTTAGCAGATACTCTAGGTCAGCAAAATGTTTGAATGTGTATGTGGACTGAATGTTATTCATTTTTGAAAAATATCTTAACCTTTCTAAAGCCCATAACCTTAGAGATTGGGCACTCAGAGGACCTCATGGTGTCTTAGGCAAGAGCAGACAGGTCTAGACAAATTAGGAGCACAAGAGTCTAGAACGTCTCTCAGCTGCCCAAGTACCTGTGTTTCCAAACCTAGTTCTCTTCCTTCTTTTCCCATGGCTAGCAAAATCTCTACCAGTTGAGAGCATCCACCAAGTGCCACAGGCTTTGGCAGCAACAGGAAAAGGCCTGAGGCTAGCAGGAGCCCAGGTGGGGTCTGCGGGTAGGGAGCATCAGGTTCCTCAGCGGGTTTAGATACATGGACACCCTGCAGCCCAGGTGAGCCAGGAGAAGCATCACAAGCAAACAGCTTCATGTCTCCTGATTCTAGGGCCGGTTTTCATCCTCAGATTTTTGTCATTTAGTCATCTGGGGGGCAGAGTGTGTGTACAGATGAGAGCTTTAGGCATGCTTTTTCATGTAGAGAAAAGGCAAGTCCCATAGTTCAATGATTCTAGGTTACTATGGAACAGCAGTTCCTACTGTTTTTAACCTTAGGAACCCTTTACACATTTAAAAATTATGAGAGCCTCCAAAGTGTTTTTGTTTATGAAGGTCATCTATCAATATTTACAACATTCATAATTAAAAGGGGGGATTTTTTAGATATTTATTTATTAAATAGCAATAATGAATTTATTACACATTAATGTAAATAGCATCTTAATGTGACATGTAGCCTCTGGAAAACTCTATTGCTATTCACTCTTGAAAGAAATAGGATGGAAAAACATTAGGAATATCTTAGCATAGTCATTAAAATAGTTTTGACCTTGTGGTTCCCCTGAGAGAGTCTTGGCACAGCCCCCTCCAAGTAGCCCCTGGAGCACACTTTGAGATCCACTGACATAGAGGCTATGGCTAAGACTTTGAGGGCTCCTGACAGTAACTGCCATTGTAAAAGCTGCCCCCAGAATGGCAATGGCAATGGCAGTTTACACACACATACATATACATATGCAAACACAGCTTTGTAGTAGTAAAGGAGAGGTGAATGACCTACGTACTTTGTACAGGCTCTCAAAATGGCTTACATAACTTTGACATCACAGTCAGACTATCCTCCAAATTTTAATTCTTCAAGAGGTTTTGCTTTCTTCCCCTTCTGATTCTTTAAAGGTGGTTTTTAAAAGAGATTTAGCAGCTTGGAAACAGTTGCAAGTGATTCTTCATGTTATTACCCCCATTATATGGACAAAGAAGTTGACGAAAGCTGACACAGGTCATCAGGGGCTGGAAGGTTGGTTTTTTTTTTTTGGCTGTATGTGGGATCTTAGTTCCCAGACCAGGGATAGAACTCACATACCCTGCATTGGAAGTGCAGAGTCTTAAACCACTGGACCACTAGGAAACCCCTGGAAGACTGGTCTTTTCCTCTGATGGGCATCTAGGCATTGCTTGCCTCTCCATGCAGGTCTCACTGAGCCCACATGAGCTCCCCAGATGCATTAGAAACCAGCTCCTTTGTTCATACCCTTTGGGTAGCAAGCTCCAACTTGTTCTGAAGGCCAACCAAAATTGTTTTTGGCAATCTATTAGCCCTTCTCACTTAACACCTCAGAAATTCTAAGTCCTATTTTTAAGAAAGAACAAACTGAGCCACAAGGAGGAATCTCCCAGGATCCTGTATAATTAATTGGCCCAGACAAGAGTAATAGACAGATCATCTTTGATCATCACCATTCACAATCTAATTAATAGTCACCTATGCCTCTCTGCAAAGTAGACTATGTTCCTGACTTAATAAGTCATATGTGCTTGTCTTTCATGTTAAAGCTAGAGGGGCAGTTGTTTATGTTATAGTTCTTTTCTGTACTTCACTAAAACAATGCCAAGTTCTATAATAATGAACATGATTTGTGTTTAAATCTGAACCACAAAGTTGTTCAAGAGAGAAGGAGACATTCCTTCAGTGTCTCTTCTGTGGATTTACACAGTGCTCTCTCTCCTCAGTGACTCCTCAAGAGGTGAAGACTATGCTTCTTCTCCTCTACAGAGTTAACTATTTAATTTTAGTACTATTTTTCTCATTCACTCATTCAGCAAACAAATACTTATTAGACATCAATCATATGTGTTAAGTGCTGGGGATACATAGCTTCCATGTGTCTTTCTTACAAGGTTATTCACACCCGAGGGGAATTCCAGAAACCTGTGTGATCTTGGTAACACCATTGTGCCTTCTAAACCTAAAGCCTCGCCATCACCATCTCCTGAGAGGCCAATAAAAAGAGCCCTGCTTGACTTCACTCACCCAGATGCCTGCTTCCATCTGTACAAGCATCCTTTACTAGCTGCCTCCCATCTCCATCTCCCGAAGTGTTAGTGTTAGTCCTCAGTTGTGTCCAACTCTTTGCAACCCCATAGGCTGTAGCCTGCCAGGCTCTCTGTCCATGGCATTCTCCAGGCAACAGCACTCGAGTGGGCAGCCACTCCCTTCTCCAAGGGATCATCCTGACCCAGGGATCAAATCCGGGACTCCTACATTGCAGGCAGATTCTTTACCAACTGAGCCATAGGGAAGCCCTCTTCATCTCCCGAAATCTTTCCAAATCCAAAATCCAATTCCAGCATGCCGTTGTAGAAAGTCTGGTTGCTTTTTCCTAACCTAAAGGTAAAGAGTAGAGGTTGTCCTTTCCTGGAAGGACCTCTCCTCTGCCCAATCTGCTCCCAACACAGAAACTGGTTGTGGGACTTCCCTGGTGGCCCGTGGTTAAGACTCTACCTTGCAATGCAGGGGACACAAGTCCAGTCCCTGATCTGGGAACTAAGATCCCACATGCCACAGAGCAACTAAGCTCCGCGCTCCGCTGCCACAGCTAGAGAGCCCATGTACCAAAACAAGAGATCCTGCATGATGCAATGAAGATTCTGTGTACCCCAGCTAAGACCCGATGCAGCCAAATAAATAAACAAATAAAAATAAAACTTTTTAATAAAAACTTTAAAAAAATCGGTTGCATTTATGAAAGTATCTTCTGTCTCTTGCTCATCCAAGAAGCCCTTGTCTTTGGGAAATTTAATTCTTTCACACATATTTGAGTCCATTGCTATTCCATGGTTTTAAAGAAAAATATGACTGTGGGGTGGAGGGAGGTTTCATCTAAAATGTTTCAGCCAAAATAAAGGTACTCCTAACTTGTAGCTAGAAGTGGAAACTAATACTTCTTAATGATGGTTTAAAATGTAGCATAAGGAAGATAATGCACAATTTACTTCTGGTAGCCTCATAAAATGATCAAGTATGCTACAGGAACATTGGCTATTTCCCCAAAGGGAGAATAATGACATATGGTACTCTTTCAAGAAAAGTAAAAAGGAATAAATGCTGCCTTGCATTCTAGTAATTGAAAAATAGCTTCATTACTACTGCTGACACTGGAAATTTCATAGCATCTGTCTAAAGCAGAGACCTCTATTGTTAGGTATTAAAATAGCCTTTACTATAAATGGAGTTGGTTATAGGCAGTAACTGTTTGTAATCAAACTTCCATAAAGATTTTTGGTCAGTGAGCAGAAAACAACCATAGATACACAATGAATGGGACAGACTCTAAAGCTTTCTGATCTGTTTTCGTCAAAGCTCTCCTTCCTCAGCTAGCTTTAGCATCATGGATTCTAATAACAACGCAGTATTGTTATAAGTCTATCAATATGTTTTACAAATAGTTCTGAATACTTAATGGTTTAGAAATCATCTTCCAAGAAGGTGTCATCTGCAGTAATTGACTGCTGCTGCAACAAAGTACTCCCTCCCCTAAACTGGATGGAGCTGCACAGAACTGGTTTTCTGTGTGACTTGGAACACTAGATTAGACCATGTAAACATTTTAAAGTATCCTGAGTCTTAGAGTCTGCTTTCTTGCCTTGAGTGTCCAGGGCCAATCAATCATGTAGTCTTACTCAGCAAGGAAAAATGGAATTTTTATTTTTAAACTTTTTTATTTCTCAATTTTTTCAGCTGTGCTGCATGACATGGTTCCCCAATGTCATGGGGACTGAAATCAGGGACTGAAATTATGCTCCCTGCATTGGAGTCTAGAGTCTTAACCACTGGAGCACCAAGGAAGTTCCTGGAATTTCAAATCATTGTTAAAGATGAAGACTTCTTCCTATGACTCCTGTGTGTACTTTATGAATTACTCATAATTATTTTTGTGAATTTGTTTGTGAAAGTTCTAATTTTATAGGAATATTGATCTTGGAATAAGTGCTAGGCAGATCATTTTAAAGAACATACCTGCAATGCTGGAGACACAGGTTTGATCCCTAGGATGGGAAGATCCCCTGGAGGAGGGCATGGAAACCCACTCTAGTATCCCTGCCCAGGAAATCCCATGGAGAGAGGAATCTGGTGAGCTACAGTCCACCTGGTTGCAAAGAGTCAGACACGACTGAACACACATGCAAGAACTATCATTCTGTGGGGCATACACACCAAGGAAACTGGAATTGAAAGAGACACGTGTACCCCAATGACTGTACCAGCACTGTTTACAATAGCCAGGACATGGAAACAACCTAGATGTCCATTAGCAGATGAGTGGGTAAGAAAGCTGTGGTACATATACACAATGGAATATTACTCAGCCATTAAAAAGAATGCATTTGAATCAGTTCTAATGAGATGGATGAAACTAGAGCCTATTATACAGAGTGAAGTAAGTCAGAAAGAAAAACACCAGTACATATATTAACGCATATATATGGAATTTAGAAAGATGGTAACGATGACCCTATATGTGAGACAGCGAAAGAGACATAGATGTAAAGAACAGACTTTTGGACTCTGTGGGAGGAGGCGAGGGTGGGATGATTTGAGAGAACAGCATTGGAACATGTATATTATCATATGTGAAATAGATCATCAGTCCAGGTTTGATGCATAAGACAGGGTGCTGGCACACTGGGATGACCCTGAGGGATGGGATAGGGAGGGATATTCAGGATGGGGAACACATGTACACCCATGGCTGATTCATGTGAATGTATGGCAAAAAAACACTACAATATTGTAAAGTAATTAACCTCTAATTAAAATAAAATTTAAAGAAAGAAGTCCTCATTTTAAATGGAAATTCTTGCCCTGTGATCCAAAATGAAACCAAAACAAGTTGTTAAAAACTTCTCTTATCTCTTAACTTATGTTGTTTATCAAACTGGAGTCCTTTACCCTAATTACTTATCTCCCACATTGCCAGGCCAATGCCAGCGCTCACACACACTTAATCTCAGCACTCTGACCTGGCAAGTCCCAGTTAGGCAATACTGACACCAGTAACCTAAATGATGAATCTCTGAATTAAGTGAGAGCATCTCCCTGTTTCCCTCGCCACACTCTTCACTCTGTCTTTATAGCATTTAGTAACAGAGGAGTAGCATGAAATTGAGGAATCAGCTTGGATTTTTTTCCTAAATAAAGGTCAACACACATTTAAATAAAGGTTGTTGCCCTAAAAGATACCATCACATGAGCCTTTGCTCCTGCCATGCCAAGATTTTTTGAAACGTCTCATTATTGTTATTATCATTTTGGCCATTCTGAGCAGCTTGTGACACCTTAGTTTCCCCAACCAGGGATCAAATTCGCATCTCCCGCAGTGGAAGAGTGGTGTCTTAGCCTCCAGACCACCGAGGAAGTCCCTGAGAACAGCTTTTAAAGCCCACGCTGCCATAGCAGCATTGGTGGAGCACAGTTTTCCATGAATAGTGGATTTGGTTTTTGAGAATCAATGTAATAGGACAATGTCATTTGTTTTGGTAAATACCTTGCTAGAACGCTTGTGAGTGGAAAGAAGCTTTATATTGCATAGCCTGTAGCAGTGGAGTAAAACACACTTCACAACAGGATGAAATCTACAGAAAAATTCCACTTCACCATGAGCAACACACTTGGGTATTTCCTATTTGATTAGATTTTCTTAAAATGCTTATTTCACTGTATGGAATGGATTTCTCAGCCCAATAATTGGTCACATCCTGTAGCTGAGAAAAGAATTATTAAAACACAGAGGAAGCTAATCTACTTTGAATAAAAAAAATCACAGGAGTTTGAAGCAAAAGGGAGGAATGGGAGAAAAGAAATGTGGTGAAGACTGAGGAACATGGTAAAAGGTTGGAAATGGCGAAACTGGCCAGGGAGAAATGCTCAGTGACAGAATGCACGAGGACTTGTAAGTTGAGGGTTAATTATCTGTGTCAAAGCGTCTAGGGACAGCAAAGTAATTAACCATCCTATTGCTACAAAACGTCATTAAAATTGTGCTGCATTTTACAGTTTTGTGTTTGAGAGAGGTCAGTGAGAATGACATGTGCATAAGGCAGAACAAGAAGAGCTTGGAAAACATAGCAAGATCACTCAGAGACCGACGTGGTTCAATGAAGTTAAGCTCAGAGCCAGTAGAGACCACATAAAACAACTATGTAGCTCCCCTAACCGTCCACTGCAAAAATAGATAACAACAACAGCAACCAAAATCTCAGAGATATTTCAAGGACACTGGACATCTTAGGACTTGTGCAGTGGTAAGTGTTCAGCCACTCAGTCATGGTCCGACTCTTTGTGACCCAAAGGACTGTAGCCCGCCATGCTCCTCTGGCCATGGGATTTCTCAGGCAAGAATACTGGACTGGGATGCCATTTCCTTCTCCAGGGGATCTTTGTGACCCAAGGATCAAACCTGCATCTCCTGCATCTTCAGCATTTGCGGGTGGACTCTTTACCACTGAGCCACTGGGGGAAGCCCCTTTGTAAAGTGGAAATAGTTTTTATTTGAGTCTCAAAGGCTAGGATGATTGCAAGTGGGATCAAGCCTGCACACCCACAATTTTATTCAGAGTCAAGTCAGGTGATTAAGGAAAATTACCAAGCTGGATAGTTCTATTTGTAAGAAAGAGTCTCACAGGAAGCATGCTGTCTGTTGAACACTGTTGCAGTGACAACATCAAATATGGGAACTTTGCCTTGGCATAGATCTTCTTAAATTACTTCAGAACCCAATGCCCGGTCTGCCCTTGGGAAAACAAACTCTGCAAAGTCTCTGAGCTCAAAGAAGCAAAACAACTCGGTCTTCACTTGTTTTAACATATGGACTTACTCAGATGTCAGATATTTGGCTTTGATATTTGGTTTCTTGATCAGAGTGAAAAGAATCTGTTATATTCAATATTTATTCTTGCCTTCCCTGGCCCCTGCATTAGTTTAACCCAGTCCAATGGCAAGTTCCTAAATCAATCTTGACCAAAGTGGGCCAGCGATCAGTAGGCTTTCATGGACCAACCGGCACCACCTGAAACTGCTCTCACTGCAAATAACTTAGAGCCCAGTGAGGCTGCGGTGAGCCCAGGTCATCTGCCTGCCTACTGCATGGGCTGTCAAGTTAATTTCACCCTTTGTCCAAGTCCATCTGACAGGGCTTCTGCTAAATTCTTAGGGAAACCTTATCATAAACGCCAGTCAGCTTGATTTGGCCCTATGCCTCTCTCTAGCCACGGAATCCTTTCACTTGTATTCCTAGCACTGCAGGCAGGAACCCTAATACATTGTGTGGCTACACACACACCCAACTGACCCTGACTGACAGTCTTCCTAAGACCCTGGGCCTCCAGGAGCAGACCTTCTTAAAGACCAGCGTTGATCCAGATCAGATCTAGACAGCATTCTTCTGCCCGTCCACCCATTCCCAACCACCCCCATGCTGGTCCAGGACTCCTCCGAGAGTCTCACTCCCCACCCCTCCTCCTCTCACTCTCCCAAGCAGGAGCCTCCTGACACCCATCCTGTGCCTGAAGTCACCCAGCAGAGATGCTCAACATTAAGTCAGGTCAACCTGCTTTTGGAAAAGAACAAATATTTTTAGACCCTTTCTGTTTCTCTCCCAAGATATGGTCGGATTGTTAGAGAAATGTTTTTCATGTTCGCAATTTTCTTTCAGACCAAATCTGCTTCCCTGACTCTTCAATAATTTGAAGACCATCTATCAGAGAAAGCCAAGTCTCTGAATCCGGGAAAGCCATCTCATGCCTCAACACAGACGTCTGCCCTTCCCCCCATGAAACCCTTCCCTCATCAGAACCCCTCATTCTTGGCTTTGCAATTGTTCCTTCTATCTATTCACAGTACTACTCAGAGGTGTTCTATGCACTTTAGTGAACATTCTTTGCTCTATGCAGACATGAAATAATATATGTAAACAAACAGCATAAGATGGCCAATGGGCCTTTCTAGTGGCTTAGACAGTATCCGCCTGCCAACTCAGGAGGCCCATGTTCGATCCCTGGGTCAAGAAGATCCCCTGTAGAAGGGAACAGCAACCCACTCAGGTATTCTTGCCTGGAGAATCCCATGGACAGAGAAACCTGGGGTGCTACTGTCCATGGGGTCAACACTGCAAACCAAAGCATGCACTGCCCACTTACGACATGATTTATACTCTCTGGTGGTGGTAGGAGTCACTTACATCTTTCTCTAACTCACACTTATATCTTTTGAAATTCAAGTATATTTAAATTAATTTTGATCTAAGAAATTTAATATCCTCTAATACCCTTGGAGATGACTGGTAATGCCTTGGAGCAAAACTACACAGTAGGACATGACAATTTTCTCCCAATCATGTTACCAGCTCACAGAGACTCAAGTCCAGATGTTAATAGAGTAAATACTTCAGAATCATGGCTCTGTCTGTATTTCAGATGCCACAGACAAGCTGGGATTCATGGGACCCTTTGTCTTCACAGAAATTCCTCACCAATTATTTAAAGAGGCAATAATTCCGTTTTTGTTTGAACGCAGAGTAGTGAATTCTAAATTTTTTTTAATTCCTTAAGGAAAAGGAATATCACTGATATTTTCAAATTTCTTTTTTTAAATGGAGAAGAAAGTTAAATAGCATATGTGATGGTGAAACAGATGCTTCTCTCAAAAATTCCTTACAAAATTAAAGAGGTACCTTACTGTCAGTTTCATTTTAATTTTCTTCCATAACAGCATAATAGTTCTCAAATATATTTTTGTTGGAGCCCCTGCTGTTTGCAGTCTCCTTATTGCAGCAGATGCGTCTGGGTGATGGCAGCAGAATTAGTGCAAAGAAACATTTGAAAAACAACAAGCAGCAGAATCGTTTTTTTTTTTAATTCCTCTCCTCGGCTCCTGTTGACTGCAATTCACCTGTCAAGCTCACTTTACTTTCCTCATCTGTGTGCTGTTGACTTTGGGAAAATTAGTCTAAGTAATTTTAAAAATTATTCCTGGATTTCAAGAACAAGTGACAGAATTTGATATGAATGTTAAGATGACTTTGGGGAATTCCAAAGCCATCATGGGTTGAGAGTTTATTTGTTTTTCTCTTGAAGGAAATTCTGCAGCTCAAGAAACCTGATCTAAAACAAAAGAGAGGGAGACAGTAGCACAAATAGGATACTATGCTCACCACCTCCCCACCCCATCCTGCTCCCCTATAGAGAAGTCTAGATGCAGATTTCTCCCTAATTGCTGCCAGAGAGAGGCAGGTGGTGCAAAGGAGTGAATGTTCCTCCTCTCTATTCAAATAAACCACAGCAAGATGCAGGTTAAAATTACTATCTGGAGAGAGTTTAACAAGTTTCAAATGTTATGGCTGGCTGCTCAGAGAGTTCCCCCAAGGTTGCAATTACCTTGATGAGGTCACTACAGCCCAAGGACTGGTCTCTGGCTAGCAGGTTAGGAAACCTGATTTCCCTGAGCCCTTTGGAAGTAGCTCTGCCGCCCCTCAGAGGTAAGCTTGCCTTAATCAGGTTCATGGAATCTGAATGCCTGTTTATGGTTATCTAATGAGAAGCAAACATATGGGAGACAGAGTTATTAGAGGGTTTCATGGCAAGCACAGAGGCAGAACTCAGGAGCGAAGAGGATCTTAAAATGAATCTCACAGTGAATAATGCCTCAGACTCTCTCACCAGCCACAGGAATAGTTCTGCCAATGAATCCATATGTCAATGGACTCAAGTCTCCTCCTCCCTGGATGGTAACCAACCCTTTGGGCTCAAACATATATTGATAATTCTTTGGCTTCCATTCAGTCACAAACACAAGTAAGCCTACCCACTGCATTTGACTCCCAAGTTCTTGAGAGAGCAGGGGAGATACCTCTGGTGCATAGGGCTCACCTGCTATGGTTCCCATGTACCCACAGGAGCAATTAGGTCAATTAATAAATCCACTGATAATTAATGAGTACCCACTATGTTCCCGGAATTCTACTAGGTAGGATGGTGTACAAGACAGGTTAGCGTCTCCAGTCCCCAGATCCTTTTGTCTGTCTCCAGAGAGCAAGCTACTCCATGTAAAAATAATTTAAACCATAAATGGCTGTTACAGACCATACATGCAAAAAGAGTTTTAAACATGGAGGAATTATCATTGAGTTAAAACAGGAGTGGCTTCCGAGAAAAAGTAGGACAAAGTTAGCATCTGAAATCTGAATGGAAAATATAATAGTGATTTTCCAGTCTGGAAAAGTAGCATTAACAAAGGAAATAATATGGAAATTGGTACAAAAGTCTGGAAAGTATTGGAGCATAGTAGACACTCAGAAATATATATTGAATAAATGAAAGAAGTTAAGTGTGCTTAGTTGAAACACCACAAGAAATAAGATTATTTAGTAATCTGGGGAAAAGTAGACCTAGTCTTGAAAGCCAGGAAGAGAAATATATGCAGAATTGATATCTTATTAGATACAAAAAATAATGGAGATTCACCTAGAAAAATTACTTTCCAAGTTTCTTTTTTTTCTTTCCCAATTAAAAAGCCAGCATTTTTATCATGGCATAATTCCACTTGCAGAAGTGCTACTCAAAACACACAGTGCTTAGAATGAAATTTCCAGACAAATTACAGGTAATGATCCAAGTAGATAGTTTATATAATAACCATTCGCCTACAACATTCTCTATAATTCTTTCTAAAATCAAAAGCTTTTTTCAACTTGAAAATTATGAGGGTGGGGAAGACCCATTTATCCTCATTTTTCTCTTTGCTTTCCCCTTTCTTTCAACATGTCTCATTCATTTATCCATTACAAATATTTAGTGCTTATGATTTTCCAGGCTTGTGCAAAGAACACAGTATGTGCTGAAAAAGAAAACTGACAAGATGCTCACCTAGTGGAGAAAATTGACCGTAAGAAGTAAGGAAAGAAGGAAGACTCCACAGCAAAACTGTGATGGATGTGAAATCCAGGAACAAGATGAAGGGGCAGAAAATGAGAGGAGGGAAGACACTCAGACACGGGGCCTCAGGGGGCTTCCTTAAAGGGGAGAGGTTGGCATCAAGACTGGCATGATGGGAGGAGCAGGGTGTGTGTGTGTGTGTGTGTGTAAACCTCTGTGCATGCACACATGTGTGTGCTGGCAGGGCATGGTGGTGAGAGCCTAGTGTTCCAGGCAGAAGGCCTTGAAAACCCATAAGGAGAGCAGTTTGCCGGGGGTGTGTTGGCTTGGAGGACAGAGTATGTGGGACCCCAGGCACAGCCCACGACGCACCTCACAGGCTGAGTTTAGAGTTTAGTCAAAGGGCGAGCAGGCCCAGGACAGATTTCTGCTCCCACAGATGACGACCCGGGTTTCTAGGTAGAGGGTCTGAAGGATAGAGAGTAGAAGCAGAGGAGTGGCTGGAGGAGCTGGTGTGGGATCAGGGTGAGGGCGAGGGCAGCTTAGCCTGAGAAGGGCAGGTAGAGAGGAGTGGACAGACTTCAGGCAGAGCTGGAGGTAGAAAAGATGAGGCTTAGTGACGGACTGGAGTTCATGAGGGAGGAATGGGAGAAAACAAGATGTCTGCTTCTCTCTCCCCACCTCCTTCTCGTATAAACCCCACAGTCTCATCATGAATGTTTTATGGTACATATTTCTCAGTGCCCCCCTTCCTGCCTTAGGTCAAATGAGGGTTGAACAGCAGTCAGCCCCAAACAAATAAGCATTCTTATTTTAGACAGTGCTAGAAACAAGTAGAAATATCTGGAATACCACTCTCAAATGACACCTTTAATTGTATCAGAAAGAAGCACAGGAATGATGGCATCATCAAATGAGAAACCATTATCTTTCTCTGGGAATTTGTCAGAGAGACCACAATTAAAGTTACAACCTCTGCTGTGGATTTAATTAACAGGAGAGAGATTTCATCATATAAACCCATGTAATGTCAAGGAGTCCCTATACATACCATCTATGAGTGGAAGTTTAGTCACTGAATCCCATGACGGCAAATGCTTAACAAATGAAGCTGAGTAAATGGGGGAAGGGAGGGTGTGTGTCACGGAGTGCAGACCCCAGATCACAACTCACAAGGCCCTGGCCCAACCTCCCTCCAGCACCAAACTCAGCTCCCACAAGATGGCTTGTCCATCTCCAAACTGCCAGGCATGTTACAAAGTGATTACAAGGAAGTCCCCACTTTGAATACGCAGACTGGCTTATGAGTAGGAGTTTTTAAGAGTTTTCTTAAAACCACCCTTAGAAGCAGACACCTTCTCCCACCTTCTAGCAAGGTGAAAAAGTAACTTACAGAAAGTTGAAAAATTAAGTCTACAAGTTCCTTCACCTCCTGAGTCCTTGCCTTGACACAGTCAATACTGGAAGGACTTGTTCAAGTCTGATCACTAAGTGAGCAGTGACTTAAAAGAAATAATTGTGCACGGGAGATTTGTCCTTTTCAAGCAGTAGAACACAGAGCTCCCTAACATCCTGTTATGATTCTAAATCATAATTGTGGCCAAAATACATGCTGGTCCAAGCCCAAAAATCCTTCTCATACTTGCAGTTCTGAATTAAAAGTATCTGTCTGAATGCTATTTGGCTTATGAATATTATTAATAGTAACACAAGTAAAACTTCCTTTAAAAAATTGTTTCTGGGCTTGCCTAGTGGCTCAGTGGTAAAATATCCACTTGTCAATGCAGGAGACGTAGATTCAATCCCTGGTCCAGGAAGATCCCACATGCCACGGGGCAACTAAGCCCATGTACCACAGGCATGATGGGAGGAGCAGGGTGTGTGTGTGTGTGTGTGTGTGTAAACCTCTGTGCATGCACACATGTGTGTGCTGGCAGGGCATGGTGGTGAGAGCCTAGTGTTCCAGGCAGAAGGCCTTGAGACAGAGAAGTCCTCCCCCGGCTTGAAAACCCATAAGGAGAGCAGTTTGCCCGGGGTGTGTCGGCTTGGAGGACAGAGTATGTGGGACCCCAGGCACAGCCCACGACGCACCTCACAGGCTGAGTTTAGAGTTTAGTCAAAGGGCGAGCCACAACAAAAGTCACCACACTGAGAAGCCTGCACACTGCAGTTAGAGAGTAGACCCCGCTCTGTGCAACTAGAGAAAAGCCCGCACAGCACAAAGATCCAGCACAGCCAATAAATAAATTTTTTAAAAAGCTGTCTCTGTGTTATTTTCCTCTCATTTTTAGCTAGCACTATGAGGTTAGTTACCTTCAGACAGTCCCTTAGTGGCACAACACATGAATCTTAAAGCTCTATTTTGTGTGCAGGAACCATATTTGTTTTGGAGAAAAATGTCAGAAATTCAGAATCTCTGAAAAGCACAGCTAGGTCAGGTCTACGTAAAACACCACAGTAGTACTTCGGTCCCAGCAGTGGTAGGAGCTGTGTCTTGGTCTGACTTCCAGTTTAAATTGGTTTCACATCCAGGCATAAAGCGGAAAGAAGACTTGAGTTATGCCTTTCCCCAAATGCTTATGTTGAATTGCTAACCTCCAGTACCTTAGATCGGAGAAGGCAATGGCACCCCGCTTCAGTACTCTTGCCTGGAAACTCCCATGGATGGAGGAGCCTGGTGGGCTGCCGTCTATGGGGTCGCACAGAGTCAGACACGACTGAAGCAACTTAGCAGCAGCAGCAGCACCTTAGATGTGGCCTTATCTGGAAGGAGAGTCATCACAGGTGTAATTACTTACGATGAGATCATAATGGAGTAGGGCCCCTGATCTGGTATAACCAATGTCCTTATACTGATAAAAGCAGTTCACTGCTGTATAACGTGTCACAAACAGCCCATGAGTATCTGAATAGACTGTGTGCATTTTATCTGTTTATTATACATGCATATATATTACATATACATAAAGAAAATTAATTTGTTCAAATTTTTAAAAAGCCATGCTCACAGGGTAAAAGCCCTGTGAAGGTGAGAATTATGCTGACAAGAGCTGAGGAACTCCCAGAAGCTAGGAGGCAGGACTAGAAGCTAAGGAGGCTTCCTTAGCATCTTCAGAGGGACCACGTGGTGCTTTGCTACAGTGGCCCTAGAAATCTAATTCACAAGGACCTGAGAAGTATCCCACGGCATTACCTTCCTTATGAACTGCTGTGTTCTCTACTGAAAAGATCCCTTTCTTACCATACTATGCTTTTTTTCCTTACTCATCAAAACCTCACCCAACTCAGAGGTACCTCCTTGCCTAATGCAGGGCTTCTCCATTCTGAGCAGACATTAGAAAGTCCTGGGTGATTCCTGGGGTCAGTCTGGGTGGACATCACCATACATCTTCCCATAGACTTGAAGAGTCAACCATGTGACCAGGCAGGCAGACTTCAGGCAGGAGATGGCCTGGGCAAAGCCTCTGACACATGGTGGACCCCAGGGTTCCAGGAGAGAAAGAGGGGTGGAACTCACGGGGTCATTTGGGTGGAGCTGCCCAAGAAGGATTTCTAGATTGACCTAAGTTATGTTCACTTTAGGATTTCGGAATGACAGGAGAATGGTTGGGATAAAATCCTCAGAAGATCATTTATCAGATGAACCAAAAATTATCCTGAGGTTAATGGGGAGAAGGGAGAATCATATTAGGAGAGTTGAGTTATATATGTTTGGTAATAGAAGAGTCAGGCTTCCCTGGTAGCTCAGCAGTAAAGAATCTTCCTGCAATACAGGAAATGTGGGTTCGATCCCTGGGTTGGGAAGATTCCCCTGGGAGAAGAGAATGGCTACCCACTCCAGTATTCTGGCCTAGGAAATCCCATGCACAGAGGAGCCTGGTGGGCTACAGTTCATGGGGTCAGAAAGAGTAGGACACAACTAAGCAACTAAACAACAACAGCAGAAGAGTGGCCTCCCATCCCAAGCACAGTAAAGTTCTATTATGTATGAGCCTTTTAGCCTCTCACCCATGGACTCATGGGCAAAAGTATAAAACACAGGAATAAAAATCAAAACATCAATGGCACCAAAAGTTGAAGTCCCAACAGCATCAGTGCCCGGTAGTCAGGCATGAGGTCCCACACTCCCTGGAGGAGACAGCATCCCGACACTGGACACAGAGGGTGTTCTGAAGTCTTCTAGAAGCTGTATCTGTAGCAACCAGCTAGCTACACCCCCAGGAATCATCAGGGGATCCCACAATGAAGGGCAGACCACAGTGCCATGTGGTAAGAAGAATCGTGTTCATAACACATCTGAAACATCATTTAGGAACTAACTTAGCTTCTCTGGAGGAATTTAAGGAGGAACTATGGGCAGGGCAGGGCTATAGGGAAGGAAAGATATATGTATTTGTAATTATTCTTGTGGTCCTGATTTTATTCCCAGGAAAGGGCTACAGCTTTCTTTTTCACTGCTGCTGACATTAATGGAGAGGCAGATCTGAGCACGTGTCAATCACAATAAACCCAAATTGAACTGGGAGGACTCGTGAGAGCTCTGATGATCTGGGACATTTTACCTAGTGAGTTCACACTATTATTATTTAAAAATCAATTTCATGAATGAGTGCCTATTTGCTAACACTCTCACCTAATCAAGGGAGAAAAGATATGAATATATGATTGATTTGCTTCAGTTCAAATTATTGCAGGAAAGAATAGCACAGAAGAGGAGAGATGTAACTGGAAAGAAATGGAAAGAAAGTTTCAGGCAGTTCTGAGAGCAAAGATGATGAGATGCCATCAAGACCAATAGACCTAACCAGTAAAACCAGTTAAAAAAAAAAAAAAACTTAAAAAAAAATGTCTAAAAGCCACACAAGAGATTTCCAACTTCTCTAACAAAGAGAGCAATTTCACTTTTTACTAAGAAGTGCTCCAGTTATGATTCCGGGAAAATTGAATCTCAAAGGAAGTTGCACAAGATCAAATAAATTATTTTAAAAACACATAAAAAGATGCAGAAACTCTGAAGTTCCATCTGGTCCCTCACTCTTGTCAAAACACTAAGCTTTTGATTTTGTTTGCAATGCTCCCCCAACCCCAAACCATAAAAATGATCTAAAAGCATGACAAGGGCATCAAATAGCCCTCCCTCCCATGTAAAAGAATCTTCCTTCCTTAGCCCCAAGGACTTCAAATTTTCCCCTCATATTAGCTGTCATAAATTCTGTCACCATCTGTCACAGATGCCCTACTTATGAGGCTAAACGCTGAACTGTTGGCTTAAGGTCTTCTGACTGAAAAATGGGTGTGTGTTTCTCACTTCTGACCCACTAGGTTTGGACACAGCTTCCCTATGAAGAAATGCTGGCCACCAGGTCTGCCTGTGCTTTCACAGCTGCTAAGGAGTGGGACCCAGGCTGGACATGGGAGAAGGGGGCAAGGGAAGGAATGCCTCCGGGAGCAAGTATGGCGATGTTCCTAGTTCCATGTGAGGTGCAGGTGGAAGGGGAAATGCTGACCAGGAAAGCACAGGACACTTGAAACAATGCATATGGAGGGTGAACAGAATCCTGAGGATTACATTAGGGTCAAACCTACACCAACCAATGAGAATATCAGTCAAGGAGATGGGATGCAGAGAAGGAACGTGTGACAAACTAAAAATTCTGGCTTCCTTAAACAAGAAAGAAAGGAAGGAAGGAAGGAAGGAAGGAAGGGGGAAAGAAAGAAGGAAGGAAGAAAAGAAAGAGGGGAAGGGGGGAGGAGGAAGAAAATAAGAGGAAAGAAAAGAAAAAGAAAAAAGAGCCCTGACTGTGTATCTTCTCTTTACCAGCCTAGAAGCTTTGTATCACATTTTACTTTCTGTAGTGGGTATTATTAAAACATAGGCATATAGAAAAACCCACTAAGAATACCACCTCCTCCTCCATGCCAGCGTATTCTTCTCTGTTGGGATTCACACTCTCCTATTTAGAGAAGACAACAGTAGGCATTTCTGGGGTGTGATGCTGCTCACTTAGTGTAGGTATGAAATGAGAGAACGGAGGAAGCATCTTCACCAAGAGAGGATGGTGCCATGTTACATGGGAGGTGGGGAACGCAAAATGACTTCCTGCAACACAGAGAATGTTTTCAGCTCAGTCCCAAAGTTCAAGTTACTCTTCCCAACAGAAGAAAAACTAAGAACACAGTTCCCATCTCTGCTAAGTGCCTGGATCAAAGATGCCATGGAGCAAGAGACCAAGATGAACAGAGAAGAGCTGTGATACCAGGACATCAGGGGCGACACCATCGCTCGGGTGATAAATAACAGCAGTGGGTGTTTTTGCAGAATGCTGGCTGGAGAAGAAACCACCTGGAAAGCAATGGTCAAATTGCTCTGTTTTGGGTGAACCTCGAGATTTTTGGCATGAGTTCAGACTAAAGCGCCTGAATTTTTTAAAGCTTAAATATAGTTAGTTATTGTCAGGGAACATTTGGCCAGAGGCTTCCTGCGTGCTGTTTTCTGATGTCCCTTATCAATCCCTGAATATTCAGAGATGAGTGGAGAGTCATACCTCTCCCAGGGACAAAAGGAATGCATACATTCTTAAAGTAAAAGTAACTATTTACAGCCTTCTTCCCTTTCTGTTATGGAAAGTGAGTTTTATAACCCCCTTCTCATTGAGATGGATTCTAGCCTTATGTTTCCTGGATATGTTGTAATATTTTTGATCTTTATCTTTGCTTAAAAGGCTATCTTGTAAGACAGTATATATATGCCCATATTATGCTGAATAAACGCCTTTACTCCATCAGAGTCTTGGTCCCCATGTCTCTATTCATTTCTCTCTCTCTCCTTTCTCTCTTCCTTTATTTTCTTATCGTCGACCCTGTGCCCCCATACCCCGGCCCATTAAAGGGCCATAACAAGTTATATCTCTCTGCATATATCCATTAGTTTCAATTCAGAATGACATAAGACTAGTCTGGCACAGGACTTTCCAAACAGAATCAGCAGAGCATGAATCATATAAGATGAAATAAGAGAATTCCCCAGACCTACTTGGCTGATGACACCACCAATTTCTATTGAGGAAGAATGGAAAGCTTAGAAGTTTTTTATCAGAACACCACTGTGTATTACGTCTGGTTCACAGCATAATTGTACTTCAGTTAACTGTATGGTGAACTATTATTCTCATTCCATAGTTAATTCTGTTTCAAATAAGTTTATTGGAAACTTTTTATGGACCATTAAGTGTGTTAGGTAGGCCCTGGAGATATGAAAAGTCTGAGTCCAATCATTCTCAAAACCCTTTTATCTTTGTACCATTCCTAGTTAAATCCTTCTCCAAATATTGCCATAACAAGCCAGATGGAGCCCAAAAGGCCAAACTCCAGTGGGCAGAGAGGGTGTATAAAGTAGGCCATCATCCCAGCTGAAGAATTCTGCCTTGAATCTTTTATCCAAGTTGGGGTGCTACATGTCAAAATTGCATTTGCTTCATTCCTGATCGAACATTTCCATGAACTACTTTTCTGGCTGTTTGTAGTAACCATACAATCCACTAACATGGAACTTTAAAAGTTCAAAGGAACTTTTGAAATCAGATACTTCAAGTACATTTTGGACCTTCTGAAATTTTCAGGTGGATATTTTTGAATTGTACTCACTAATACATGCTCCTCCACTAAAAAAAGAGAAGTTGCAATTGAACTAATGTTTAAATGATCTAATGACCTGGAAATCTAGAGTTTTCTAACACCTTGCTTTCATCTCTGGGCAAAACAATAAGCATTCATTAAAATAAAAATCTAACTTAAATAGCTTGG
Source organism: Antilocapra americana (assembly GCA_007570785.1). Lineage (NCBI taxonomy): Eukaryota > Metazoa > Chordata > Mammalia > Artiodactyla > Antilocapridae > Antilocapra > Antilocapra americana. The sequence continues at coordinate 6,208,425 of ML663469.1, read as the reverse complement.
ACAATTTCAAGCTGTGAACATCAGCCATAGGTGCAAACCTGGGCAAGTTTCATCTCTGTGGTATTTTGTAAGTGGGAGGAGGAAATGGATTATCAGATGACCAGACAGATGTTCAAAAAGATCCTGACATGGCAAGGCAGCCTGCATCCATTTCAGCTTCCTTAGAGACAAACAGAAAGAACAAACAAAAGCCTGGAGGTAAGGCAAAGAAAGCAAATTGCCAGCTGAATGATATACCAACTCAAAGACAAGATTCAATTAATAGCAAAACACATTTCTTTCCCCCTTAGGAACAAAAACACTCCTTGAAAAAAAGAAGTAAAAAGTATGGTGTTGGTACCTAGTAAATGTGTAACCACCGCAAAAGGTTTGAACCCAGGACAATTCCTCAAATCTATACACTGAAGTTGATATAAAAACAAAAGGATAAGACATGGATCAGAGGTAACTTTTCCTTTGTCTTTGGCCTCCAACGAAATGTTTCAGATAATGTTTACTTCTGCCTTCAATGACTCACAAACACCTACATAGGCATTGATCTATGAAAAGATGAGGAAGGCTGCATGGAAACCTGAGAAGAAAGTGACAGAAAATCTTAGAGTCTCATTATGTGTTACTCTGTAGGGAATCTTGTTCACTGGGTTTCCTTACTCTGGGCAAGAGAAGCATGACTGTACAAAACCAGTAGGGCTCACAGTGGGTTTAATTCATTAGAAAAGTGGCTGCTCATCTGGGTACCAACTGGGTAGACCCATTTCCACCTGTCTTCTTGGGGTCCGTACTTCTAGCTCTTCAAAACCAGTCACCTTCTAACTTTTCTGAGTTATGCAGTGATAGATATTGATAGAGGGGAAGCTGAAGCTGATTTGACTAATCCTCATCACTGACTGGTGAGAAATCATTAAAAAGAAATGTATTTACCAAACTGTGTGGTTGCTTTCTTTACACAAGCTATCTCGTTCTAGGACCTCCGTTAAAGGTGTTGGCCAAACACCTTTCTTTGCTTTGACTTGAATCTACTTCCAAATATTTGTTTTGTCAAAATAAATGCTTATAAGCTCAGTTGTCAGCTAAGAAAAACAGGCTGAATTAATGAGGTTTTCCTGTTTCCCTGCTTCCCCAGTTGAGTGTTTTATCTGTTTCTCAATTTCCTAAAAGGAGTCATTATAGATTCTCCAATAAGTTAGAGATTCTCTGCAGCTTTTCAGTGACCTAAGTGCATTTCACATTAAAAGTAAGGTAATAACATGAATACTTATGTTCACTCAAAAATCTGCACACGAATATTTATAGAAGTTTCATTCATAACTGCTAAAAACTAAGGACTATCACAAAGGTCTTTCACCTGTTGCGTGGATAAACACATACATACAGTGAAGTACTACTCAGCAGGAACCTTTCTATCACTACAGAACCCTGTGAAAACATGGATAAGCCTACTATGCATTGTGCTATGTGAAACAAATCAGACTCAAAGGGCTATATACTGTCTGATTCAATTTCCTCTGAAAATGCAAAATCACAGGCATAGAAAGCAAAATCAGTGACTGCCAGAGGCTGGAAAAGGATTGAATACAAAGAAACAAAGGAACGCAGGGGAATTTGAGGGATAATAGAACTATTCTTTGATTATGTTGATTATACAACTGTTTGCAATTGTCAAAGAATGAGATTCTACTGTGTGTAAATTGTACGCATCCCTCAACGTTTGCTCCCCATCAGCGCTTGCTCATGGCTTGTCTTCTAAGATAGGACTTGTCTAGGGGCAGCTGGATCTAAACATGAATTGTTCCAAAGACTCCTTCCAAAAGCTGGTATAAATGGAAGGTATGATGCCGTATAAAGTGTTACATCTGGAAGGCAAGTTTCTAGGCAGGCCTTCAAACTTTGCCTACCTACAAAGCTGGTCAATAACGGAACTCTTGGTTCCATTCTTCATTCCATATTCTAGTCAGAATACGGAAATAAGTGGCCAAGAGGGATGTGCAAAAGGAGGTGGTAGATCTAGATCAACTCATTTCTTCCTTGCTGCAGGGCCAGTCCTAGACCAACTTTAGAAATCGATGGCGTGAGTCTCTGGCCTGTTGCTCTCTCCTTCTGTCTTTCCCCAGTCTCCTTGCACCTTGTCTCAGGTGACCGTTGTCTTCAAGAGATAGAGAGACCATCCTCAGGCCTGCCCTCCTTGCCAGCTCCACCAGCTGGCTTTTAGGAGAGAAAAGAATTCATAACATTGCTTCACATGAAAGTATAAAGAATAAAAAGAATCTTTTGATCCTTCCTAGGGATTTATAATTAAAAAGAAATGCATCACTGAGTCACAAGGCAAACTGGTAATTTATCTAGTTTAACATGGCTTATTTTACATAAATAGATTTTAGCCTAATATAAAGTTTCTCACCCAAGACAGGGATCTTTTTAGCTCAAGTAAATCACAAATTTATAACAAAGTAAAAGAAAAAGCTAGTAAAAGAAGCAAGATTTTTACGTTCTACATATGTAAACAAAATTAAGGATTTGAACCTAATTAATTCTTGTTGTCACAAGTTGAATCATTTGTAATTTTTTCTATTCTTGTTATCCATCCTACTATCTTGGCATAAAAACATGGAAGGGTTTACATATATAAATTCTTAACACTTACACATGAACCCATAAGACAAAAATCCAGCTTTGCTGCAACAAGTCCAGTCTAAGTGCTGTCCTATCCAAATACTTATGCTAATGGCATAACATAATGGTTAGAGTGTATAACCAAACCACAAAACCACATAACAAGCATTCAGTTGGAAGCACGTCTGTCTATTAGCTGAAAGTTAGAGATTCTTTCTAAACCCCATAATATTATATATAAAATAAGGGTATAAGAGCATTTACCTCATTTGTGGTGAAGATTATATGAAGTAATAATGCATACAAAGTGCCCATTATGCACAGCCTGAGCACATGCTACTTATTCAAATAATGTTGGCAATAATTATGATGATTGGTAGTGATGTCAGTTATTAGACTCTAATTTTTGGGAGAATATCAGAAACACTAATTTCTGGAATACCCCAGAATCCAAAAATTTCAAAATGATAATGCAGATCGTTCCATAAAGATCCTTGCTGAAGTTCCTCATCTGTTGGAGGAAGAAGTTGAGTGCTTGATGGACTAGGTGTCACGGAAGACCACCTTGAAGTGTCTGTGGTTCTCATTGTCAATGGTACTCAAAATCAAAGAGCTTTGCTGAACTCTTAAATTAAATACAACCTTATAGAAGTCCTCTTTCCTGAAAACAAAGCACAAGCTAATGAATGGTTTCCTATCTGATTCTAGTTTCCATCAATCCCTTCAAATGTCAAAGTTAAATCCTCAGTAGGAGGATTTAATCACATTGAGGGTGGAAACAGAGAATGTGGCAACAATCCTGCTTCTATTAAGCATAATAAAGTCATTTTTAGAAGTGAATTCTATTGAAATACCACTGATTTTTCACTCCCCCACCTGGCCAAGTAAATAAATGAAATTAACTTTTATAACTAGCTTTATAAGTTCTAGAACAGAGTTCTTCTGGTTTTCTAAATTTTAAACACATTCCAAAAATCCAGAGGAAATAGTCAGAAAGAAAAGAGAGACTTAAAGAAAAGGAGAAACTAAAAATTACAAAATGTATCTATTGCTTTAAATTGTATTAACTCTCTATTCTTAAACTAATCATTTATAAACTGTAAGGTAATTCTTAGTGCTTTCCTTTTTCCCGCAGCCTCAGGAAGTCAGAATTGAGCCCAGCACTTAATGCGACACAAAGGTTTAGCAACATCATGACCCTGGGTTTCTGGTCTAATTTGTTATACATACGTTTCTTCTCTTTCCCTCCTTCTTTCTGATCACCTTATTCTCCATGACCTTTGACCTTGTACTGTTTCATTTATTCAAGTATTAATTGAGAGTCTACTTAAGGACGAGATGTTGGTGAAGTGAAATGGAAGGCTGTTTTCAGCTGAACTGTGCCTTCCCAAAATCCACACATGCAAGTCCTAACCACCAGGGCCTCAGAATGTGACCCCATTTGGAGACAGAGACTCCACAGCGGTCATTAAGGTAAAACAGCACCATCCATTTGGGTCCTGATCCAATACGACTGGTGTCCTTACAAGAAGAGATCAGGATACAGAGAAGATGGCGATCTACAAGAGACCTAGAAGGAACCAAATCTGCCAACACTTTGATCTTGGAGTTCTAGCCACCGCAACTGTGAGGAAAATAAATCTCTGAGTTTCAGTCACCCAGTCTGTGGTATTTTGTTACATCAGTTGTAAGAGACTAATACAAAGGCACAATTCCTACATCAGTGAGTTCATGATTTAGAGAGAGGGGCAGGTAAGAAACAGCAAATTGCAGTGTGATAATTGCTGTGACCCAAGGAAGCATGAGAGAAAAAAGTGATGCCCATATTGAAGGTGGAGGACATCAAAGAAGGCTTCTTGGAGGAGGAGAGAAGGAGCTACCAAGCATGCTAGAACAAAGGAACAGCATATGCTAAGACAATGACAGAGTTATAACACACAGAAAGTTTGAGAAAATGAACACTTTGTAATACTAAAATATGGTTAGAAAATGGATGAGGAAAGGAACGGAAGAGACTGGAGACATAGGAAAGGGTCAGATGAGAAGAGCATGATTGCCTTGCTGAGGAGGTTAACCTTGCGAGGGCAGAGGGGAGCCATTGAGGAACTGAAACAGGCAAGGCAGTGACAACAGATGACTTATAGAGAAGTGACCCTGAAGACAAAACAATCTGCTAAGGGGTTCAACAAATCTAGGGCAGAATAACAAGGATCTGAGTTAAGGCACTGCCACGAAATGGACAAGATGCCTCCACCAGTTGAATGGCATCAGAGACAGTCTCCAGGTTTATGGCTTGGGTAATGGGGCACCGTTGACAGAACAGGAATAGTCTGGGAGGTAAGGTCAGTTATCCAGAACAAGCAGGAGAAGGCATAAGTTAGGCAATGAAGCAGATGGTTGGAGAAGTAAGTCTTAAGTTGAGAGCACACCTTGAAAAGATTGTGCTAAGTGCTAAACCAGACACACAAAAGCCACTTAGGCCACTCAGGCTGCTATTACCGAAATACTGTAAACTTGGCAGCTTATAAGAAATAAACATTTACTTCTCAGAGTTCTGGGAAGTCCAAGATCAAGGCGCTGGCAGATTCAGTGTGTGGTGAGAGCCCGCTTCCTGGATAGTAGCCTTGTGACTATAGCCTCACATGGCAGCAGGAATGTGTGAGCTCTGTGGGATTTCTGAGGGCGCTACTCTTGTGACCTAATCACTCCCCAAGGCTCCCCCTCCAAATACCATCACATTAGGATTTCAACGTATGAATTCTGAGGGGACACAGACACTCAGACCATAGCAGTCACATCGTATTATTCCATTCTTTTGAAATTTCCAGAACAGGCAAATCTATCAAGACACAAGATATTTAGTGACTACCAAGGATTTGGGGAGAAGAGATTGATTGTTAATATGTACAGGATTTCTTTTAAGGGTGACAAAAATGTTTTGAAATTAAATAGTGGTAAAATAGCAACCCACTACAGTATTCTTGCCTGGAATATTCCATGGACAGAGGAGCCTATGTAGTCCCTGGGGTCCCAAAGAGTCAGACATAACCAAGTAACTGAGCGCAATGGTTATAGAGGGCTTCCCAGGTAGCTAATTGGTAAAGAATCTGCCTGCCAATGCAGGAAATGTGGGTTCAATCCCTGGGTGGGGAAGATCTCCTGGAGAAGGAAATGGCAATCCACTCCAGCATTCTTGCCTGGGAAATCCCATGGACAGAGGAGCCTGGAAGGCTACATTCCTGAGATATCGAATGAGTCCAGACACAACTCTGAGACTAAGAACAAACAAATCAACAGTTATACAACCTTGTAAATAAAATATACTAGAAACTACTGAATGATACTTGTTTAAAGTGTACAAAATGTGTTTGTGAACTTACATACAATTTATACTGTGTGAATATACTTCAATAAAAAAAATTTGGGACATAGGAAAAAAGTATCCATCATAACATATAAGTGATTGTTGAAGCCATAAGTATGAATGAGTTTTTCCCAGGAAGAGTAGGAAAAGAACAAGTTATAAATTATGCTGTTATTATAAAAATGCTAAGTCTTTTTTGAAAGTGGCCAAAACTAACAAGTAAGTAGGCACGAGGCTTCCCTTATCTTTGGGGAAGATACATATTCAAAGTATATGTGAATGCTTCATAATTTATTTTAAAACAGGATAAAATGGAAGCGACAGCAGCATACAAAACCAAGGCTTGGGGTGTCCAATCCCTGCCTGGCCATGAGCTTTGTCCCAATACTTGCTGAAATGTGCTCTTCAGTTCATGCCAAATGTCCTCTCTGAGTGACAAATCTGAATTAAAGCTATAGTCTAATTTTAATATAATATTTTATTCATTTAGCTATTGGTCAGTATCCCCACTAGTGGTGGTTTATTTCCTTCTCCAGAGGATCTTTCTGACACAGGGACCGAAGTCGCCTCTCCTGCTTTGCAGACAGATTCTTTACCAACTGAGCTGCCAGGGAAGCAAGGAGCCTTCAAAACAATGATTGTTCAGTATTATTTGTTGTTTTGAATTAGCTTCTAGATAAATGTTTGCTGTGTAAAGAAAGATGGTGGATGATGGTTAATTGCATAGTTATGTCACCTGTGGAGGTAAATTTCTTAATGTCTTTAGGGCTGTAATTCTATTTAGTGAATGTTTGCTAAGTGCAGTATGTTTTAGAGCTGTGGATTTTGCTCACCTTCCACCCATGATATTTGGCAGTGTCCAGAGACATATTTGATTGTCAAGTCTTGACCAGGGGTGGAGATGGGAATTCCTATTCTGTTTAGTGCTAGAGGCTAGAGATGCTGCTAAATATCCCATAATGCACAGGACAGTCCCGATATTAACAATCATCCAGCCCAATGCCAGTAGCTCCCAGGTTGAGACACTCTGCCTTAAAGTAACACAGACATATAACGGCCATAAAATTAACAGGAGACTGTCTATGTTCCAGGACCACATGAGTCAATTCAGTATAATAATTTGTTGTAATGAGACCAGATTGAGGCAAAACTTTTGTAAACTCTTACCAATATTTTCAAAACTTCTGCATGAAAAAACAATGGCCACATGGCATTTCAGAACACAGATATACTGTTTTGTTCTCATGTTATTTCCATCTATATCACAGACTGCAAATCAGTGAGAAGCTACACAGACAAGACAGTATCACCTTCTTTCTCATAGACCTACAGAGATCCTCTAGCTGGGCAGACTAATTTGCACTGAGCATACAGAAGTTTGATCTTTTTCTCTATTCATTTAAATTAGCAAATGAAGAAGCTGGTAAAACAAGTTTATGGCCTGCTCAAAGTTCAGCACTGTTTTGAAAGTTTCACCTCCTCATGAGGGCTTCATATACACATGAAATCAGCTTGATTAATCTTGACTATAAGAGCTATAAAAATTAGTCCCAGCAAGAGGTCCCATAAGCCCTGGGAGATATGCAAGGTCAAATTTAACTATTTAACTACCTTTCTCCTGGTCCAGAACCCTGAGACTTTCTAGCTATTTTCTCCTTCCTAATAAAGAAGAGGACAATGAGCACGGCAGATAATGTATGAGGATTAATAGACAGATGACAGAAACTTGTACTGTTACATGTTTGACAAAGATGATTCATCACTCACAGTTTCAGTTCCTTGGGAATGAAGCGGTCTGTCTGCTTTCCAGTCTCAGGGCCCAGGAGGATGTGAAAATATTTCTACTCCAGTTTTCTGTAGACTGAGATAAGCCCGAGTGTGAATGTTGACAGTTTGGAGAATGAAGACAAAGCCTTTTTCCACGAAGGAACTGCTTTCCTTAGTCTCCCTTCCCCTCTAGAAGCCATCAGGCTGGAGTCTGCTAACCTTCAGGGCAGAGAGACAGGATTATCTGAGGTCTGGGTTACAGTAAATCCCCTACATGCAAACCTTCAAAGATAGGAGCTAGAGTTCATCTGTCCAATCCCTTGTTGGTTCACTTGTCTACAAGATTACTTAGTGTAAGATTAAAAATGGTTTCATTTTTTGTGTTTGTGTACTTTATGTATTATTTGTGTGAATTTTTACAGTACAGTTCTATATAGCCAACTGTGTTTGTTGGGTCCCTGGGCTAACCTTGCTGAATAAATTGGACTCATAGACACATTCTTGGAATGGAACGCATGTGTATGTAAGGGACTTACTGTATTTCCAAAGAAAATAGAAGGGTTTTATGGGTCTTAGACAGAAATTTTTTAACCACTCTGTTTTTTTATTTCTGATTTATCATGCCCAGATGATCACTGACTATAGGACACACTTTATGTGTTTTATGACTACCAACATGAATAATAGAACAATTGATGATTCAACTCACAACTGACTATGACAACCGCCCAAAGTAACTGGAAGCTAACCGCTTACACAAAGAAAACAAAGTTATTTGATAAATGAGCTTAAAGGTAAGTCCAAATTGCCCCTGTCCGTCTATTAAAATGAAACTACTGACTAAGCATTCTTTGGGTGAGAAAAAAATGATACAGTTTCATTCACTGATTAATTTAAAACAATCCTAGGATTTTATTTTTCAATTTGTTAATGTGGTGTATTACATTGATTGATTTGCGAATATTGAAGAATCCTTGCATCCCTGGGAGAAAGCCTACTTGATCATGATGTATGATTTTTTTAATGTGTTGTTGGATTCTATTTGCTAGAATTTTGTTAAGGATTTTTACATCTATGTTCATCAGTGATATTGGCCTGTAGTTTTCTTTTTTTGTGGCATCTTTGTTGGGTTTTGGAATTAGGGTGATAGTGGCCTCGTAGAATGAGTTTGGAAGTTTACCTTCCTCTGCAATTTTCTGGAAGAGTTTGAGTAGAATAGGTGTTAGCTCTTCTCTAAATTTTTGGTAGAATTCAGCTGTGAAGCCATCTGGTCCTGGGCTTTTGTTTTTTGGAAGATTTCTGATTACGGTTTCAATTTCCGTGCTTGTGATGGGTCTATTAATATTATCTATCTCTTCCTGGTTTAGTCTTGGAAAGTTGTACTTTTCTAGGAATTTATCAAAACCACAATGAGGTACCACTTTACACCAGTCAGAATGGCTGCCATCCAAAAGTCTACAAGCAATAAATGCTGGAGAGGATGTGGAGAAAAGGGAACCCTCTTACACTGTTGGTGGGAATGCAAACTAGTACAGCCACTATGGAAAACAGTGTGGAGATTCCTTAAAAAGCTGCAAATAGACCTGCCATATGACCCGGCAATCCCACTGCTGGGCATATACACCGAGGAAACCAGAATTGAAAGAGCCACGTGCACCCCAATGTTCATCGCTGCATTGTTTACAATAGCTAAGACATGGAAACAACCTAGATGCCCATCAACTGACGAATGGATAAGAAAGCTGTGCTACATATACACAATGGAATATTACTCAGCATTAAAAAAAATTCATCTGAATCAGTTCTACTCAGGTGGACGGAACTGGAGCCTATTATCCAGAGTGAAGTAAGCCAGAAGGAAAAACAAAAATACAGTATATTAACACATATATATGGAATTTAGAAAGATGGTAATGAGAACCCTGCATGCAAGACAGCAAAAGAAACGCAGATGTATAGAACAGACTCGTGGACTCTGTGGAAGAGGGCAAGGGTGGGATGATATGGAAGAATGACATTGAAACATGTTAATTATCACATGTGAAATCAACCGCCTGCCCAGGGTTGATGCTAGGGGCTGGTGCACCGACATGTCCCAGGGGGAGGGAATCGGGAGGGAGGAGGGAGGGGGGTTCTGGAGGGGGAGCATATGTATACTCATGGCGGTTTCATGTCATTGTATGGCAAAACCAACACAATAAGAAAAATAAAATAAAACAATCCTAGGAAATTTGCTCTCTGCAAAATTTTTTGTAAACTATAGTGAACACAAAGATGAAACAAAGATAGGCTCTGTCCATGAGGAAGATATAGTCCAGTTTGGATATTACACATATAAATATGCAATTATAAAGTAACGTGGAGAAAGATGAAAAGTGAAACAAAATCTTTCAACTACATTCAGACCTTGCAGAATGAAGCCCAAACTCCATTGTTTATCAAACAAAACCATCTATGGTTTGGCTTCTGGATATATTTCTTGCCTCTTTTCCTGATGTTTCTCTATATGCTATGGTTACTTCCACCAGAATGAACTGCTAGCACCAGGCCTTCACACATGACTTTAGTCTCTAGCTGGAGTATGCCTGCCACTTCCCTTTTCGTCTAATCAATACTTTGCTTTCAAAATTCAAAGCAAGCATCATCTGGCAGAAAATCTTTCGTGAAGACTCTTCCACATGACCCCTGGGGTCTATGCTTCCCTCACTGTGCTCGCCCCTGCCACACAGTAAACACTGTGCTATTTGTCTCTCCAGCTAAGTCCTGGAGGGCCGAATGCGGATCCTGAGCAGTGGGAGAGCTTAGAAGATAAGGAGATCAAGAGAGACTTTCCATATCACATAAGTTGCACCTAAATGAAGGTAGGGTTCAGATATTTATAGGTCATAAATGTATATTACACCCAGAACCATGTAATGAAAATAAGAGAAAATTTGTATATGAGACACATGCACGTGTGGAAGCCATGCTGTCTTTACAGAGCCTTGCCTAGGTGCAAAGAGTATATAAGTTGCTTTACTAATCTCATTTCATCTTTACAGTGGCAAGTAGCAAACACTATGTCTAGAGCAGAGTATTCTCCTATTGGAATAATGGGAAATAAGTGGGAAAGGTAGACCAGGGCCATACTCTGCAAAAGTGGTTCTGACCTGGAATGTTACCAACTCCTGGGGGGCATGTGGACCTGTCTGGTTGTCATAGTAACAGGAAGACCATGCATGCTGAGCATTCTGTGATGCATAGGGCAGCCCCCCCATGAAGGATGATCTTGTTGAAATGTCACTATGGACCAACGGAACAAATTCAGAGATTTTATTATAAGGCAGACTAAGGAGTTGGAACATTATTTGGTAGCAAAGGGGGAGTGGCTGAAGGCCTTCTAGCAGCACAAGAGTTCTGAAAATAAGAAGACTTTGACCACTTGTACCTCCCTGTGAAGCTCTGGTCACATCCCAGAGGGAACCCAAGGAGGACTGACCGTGAAAACAGAATTACTTACTTCTCCTTCTCAAGTGTAGTTGGAGATCAAAGCCTCCTGGCCAAGAGTTCACTTGGAAATTTGCACCATGACATTCCTCCTGTCCCAGATGTGCTGCATGAACAAACTGAAGCCCTCCAGGAATAGTTCTAGAGCCTACACAAGCTTTTAGGAGAGATTTAAGCTTGGTTTGGGGGGAAAAAAAAAGACTCTGAATTGAGACTGAAAGGGAAAGATATTTTTATAGTTTTTGGAAGAGACTTCAAATGAGCAAATTTTCAAAAAGAATGCATCACTAAACAGATCTTAGAAGTCAAACCCCGAGTCAGAGGTGTCACAACAATGATGGTTTAATTCTACCATTGGTCCCAAGAGGCCCTTCCGGGAAAGACAGTTATTAGCCTTCAAGTACAAAATACATTACCATCCCAGGCCTCTCATATGAGAAGCACAGGGTCTGAGCAGTGTTTCTAAAGTAATTAGGGACTGCATTTTGGAAGGAAATACAGTGTCTAAGGTCTAGACACACAACAGTGGAGAGTTCAAAAGTAATAGCTGTGCTCTCTTAACTTAGGACTCAGAAAATGGGGCTGAACATGGGAATCGGGACGATAATTTAGTAATCTGACCATTTTGGTATACAAATTTACATCTCTGAGTGGTCCTGATGGCCCATTTACAAAGACACTCTGAGCTAGTACAAACCTCTGCACTCTGCAGATATAAAACACCCCACTTGAGAGAAAGACAATGGATGGACTGTGTTTCAGAATTTCACACTGCAGACTAGATTTTGCATTTTATGTCTACCTGAATGATGAAGTTCTGTATGTTTTCAACTCTTTTCCTTAGTTCTTTGCATCACCTGCTGCTACATATTTACTTACCTGGGTTTACAAAAGCACTCTGATACAAAAATTGAAATGTCACTCTATCCCCACCTGAATCCCGGGAACAACAGCCAGCTCAGTCAGCTGCAAAATATCAGGTGCTAATGACTGGAGTGAAGGTGAAGAGGAGAAGATTATGGATGTGAACTGCTGTAACTAAGAAGTCAGATTTCCTTTTTCATGTGTTTTTTGAGTTCTACCTCTAATCTGCCAAGTGCTGTTGTTGTTGTTATTCAGTCACTAAGTCATGTCTGACTCTTTGCGACTCCAAGGACTGCAACACACCAGGCTTCTTTGTCCCTCGCTATCTTCCAGATGAGTTTGCTCAAACTCATGCCCATTGAGTCAGTGATGCCATCCAGCCATCTTGGCCTCTGTTGCCATCTTGTCCTCTGTTGAGGGACTGTCCAGTGGTTAAGACTTAGCCTTCCAATGTAGGGGGTGAGGGTTTGATCCCTGGTCAAGAAGCTAAGATCCCATATGCCTGGTGGCCAAAGAGCCAAAACATAAAACAGAAGCAGTATTGTAAAAAATTCAATAAAGACTTTAAAAATGGTCTACATGAGAGAGAGAAAAAAAACCTTTAAAATATAATGAAAACTGTTAAGCAGAAAACATTCATTCAATTCCCAAATTTCAACATGTTGAAAGGGAGCAGTGATGTCCCTCTTAACCACAAAGGCATAATGTTTTTAAATGTGTATTTAGCTTTGAGGTAAGTTGGGGTGTCTACATTTGAACACTAGTGCGGTCTGATGTTCTACGAATTGACGTCACTAAAAGCTGTTGTGAGGGCACTAGAGGAGCTAAATGGTTATCCATCTTCCTCTAATCTCTGCTCCCTTCTCCATCCAGTCATCCCTGCAACAAGAACAGGCTTTTTCTCAGACAAATGGAAAGTAGAAATTGAAGCAGGAAGATACGTGTTCTCCAGTCTTTCCAGAATTACAGTTGTTCTTAAGCTTCAAATAGGAGTTTTTCCTTATTAGACTCTGCACTCAAAGTAGATAGTATACAGTTTGCCTTTAACCAGGACACAGTGCAAAATCATTGGCATGAATTTGTAAGAAAAAAATTTCAAATTGTACACTACGGGTACATTGAAATGTCAGTATATTGTGAAAATGAAGTGTTAACTTTGATCTTAGTGGTAAACCAAGTAGCTGTGCACCACTCAAAAGAACATAGGAAAAAATTCCATCACCTACCAGAGACTTGATGTGTCTCCTATCTCATTGTGTGATCACTGGGTCATGAACAGAAGCACAAAACAGCATGTGTGAAAACCAGCCAATGTAGGGAAGCAAGATTTGCCTCCCAGAATGTCTCGTCGGCATGTGGATCATTCAAGCTGAAAACAGTCCAGACCCAAAAGACTCAGGAAGAAATTTTGACCTTACCCCTAACTGCCTAAAAGAATTTAGATTGAGAACCTGTTCCTAGAATACAGCTACCTCTAGACATGTCTGCAAAGATTCTGGGCTGAGTGTAGTGGGGGAAACTTGGCAGGGCCTAGAAATCAGAGTCCTCTCTGTGTCCCATTGTCTCTGCAGGCTCAGCAAACATTTGTTTACCAAACATTTGCTTTTCTATCTCCATAGTGAAAAAGAATCCCCTTGCCAATGCAAGAGACACAGACGACATGGGTTTGATGCCTGGTATTTTATTTCAATCTCCAGGAAGATTCATTGGAGGTGGGCATGGCAACCCACTCCAGCATTCTTGCCTGGACAATCCCATGGACAGAGAAATCTGATGGGCTATAGTCCATAGAGTCACAAAGAATCAGACACAACTGAAGCAACTTAGCACACATGCATGCACGCTCCATTTCCTCCCTCCCCCTTGGAGTCCCAAACCACTACCTGCAACATCCTCTTTCGTCTTTAACTGAAGATGGTATTTAAGGGAGGGCTTCAGCCATTTTGATGAGTTATTCAGTTTACCTCGGTCTCCCTCATGTGTACATTATTAAACTTTTGTTTGACTTTCTCCTGTTCATCTGGCTCAAGTCAATTTAATTTTTAGACCACTCAGAAACCTACAAAGGTAGAGAAAAATTTCTTCCTCCCCAGCACAAGCATTGTTGTTAATGTTCCCCTGAAAATCCTAAAGATGGGCCAGAAATCCTGAGATAACACTGTCTTCATGAAACACAGGTCAATGACACAAAGGAAAACCAGAGTGTAACAGATCTTGTCTCCCAAGGTGGAGAAAACTTAAGCACGTGAAATGCAAAATGACATAAACTGTTGAAATTTCTGTGGTGCTTGCCTAACATACAGTCCAGCCAAATAAACACGAGGAGATAGAGGAGGCTGTGTAAACAGTGTTTACCAACCATGTCTCCTCAAGATGTTGTGGAAACAAGTTACAGCTGTAGCTTTGGAGGGACCCAGACTGAAGCCTGGAGATTTCAAAGCCGATTTATTTGATGTACAAATCCGGATTCGAAGAACTGCAAAGTGGGAGAAGGTGCCAGGGACGCACATTCTGGAAACAATTGAAGACCAGACATGGACCTATAGATTGAGAGATATGACCTGATGAGAAGAATAAACTAAAAAGATTCAGGGACAAGAACAGGATCCCAGAACCTTGACTGTCACATTACTTGGTAGAGATGTGACTGGGAAAACCCTATAATTTCAAAAATCACAAAAACAGAGTAGGCATAAAAGTCATACTATAATTCCTCAAATACACACCTCAGCTCAACCCAGTTTAATCCAGTGAGCATTTAGTATGATGAGTGAGTTAGTAGCAATTATCAAAGATTCTTCACTGAGCTGTGGCACAAAATGCCAAGCATTCCTCCCTTTTTACCTCTCTCCTTTTGAAAAAAAGTATTGCCATCTTTGGGCTTTAAAACATACATTTGAAATGGATTGAAAAAGAATCCAGTCAGAAAGTGTCAACTTGTGAATTAGATTTAGAAACATTTGCTAATCTCAGTTTTGATCTGGGAAAGTAAGGATAAACCTACCCTCAAGATGAAACCTTCGGATCTGTCTGCAGGAGAATTTTGCTGATCTTCAGTGCCCTCCTGGTATAGGAGGCTAAGCAAAAAGTCCAAGTTAAAGTGATTTAAAACTATGACTCTTTTAATTAAGAAAAACACTTTAAGTAGAACCAACAAATATATAAGAAATTATTACAACTTGCAAATTCTTGTACGTTGAGACTGTGATAAGGTTCTGCTACCAAGAATAGCTCCCAAGTAGCCAAAATCTTTGGAGAAGGCAATGGCACCCTACTCCAGTACCCTCGCCTGAAAAACCCCATGGATGGAGGAGCCTGGTAGGCTGCAGTCCATGGCATCACTAAAAGTTGGACATGACTGAGTGACTTCACTTTCACTTTTCACTTTCATGCATTGGAGAAGGAAATGGCAACCCACTCCAGTATTCTTGCCTGGAGAATCCCAGGGACAGGGGAGCCTGGTGGGCTGCCGTCTATGGGGTCGCACAGAGTCAGACACGACTGATGCGACTTAGCAGCAGCAGCAGCAGCCAAAATCTTAGGCAGCATATAGAACATATAGACTACTTGGTGGCTCAGACAGTAAAGAATCTGCCTGCAATGCAGGAGACCTGGGTTTGATCCCCCGGGTCAGGAAGATTCCCTGGAGAAAGGAATGGCTACCCACTCTAATATTCTTGCCTAGAGAGTGGAGAATTCCATGGACAGAAGAGCCTGGCGGGCTACAGTCCAAGGGGTTGCAAAGAGTCGGACATGACTGAGCACTTGTATCTAAATATTAAGATTTCCTGGCTAAAGGTAAGAATTTTATCTGGGAGAATCATTCATAAATTTATGTTTACTAACATCCCAGTGTCTCATTGGCAGGTGATGAAATAAGCTTTACAGAGGGAACAGGATACACAACAGGGTGGATGGACCAGATGAGGCCTCAAGCAGCAGGGAAAGCAAGAAGAGAGAGCTTGGAAGTAAGAGGAAAGATGTTCAACAGCAGAATAAAAAGCCGCAGATAACTAACTTTCCACTAAATGGATCCTAGGCTCATTGGAGATCAGAGGCATGCTTCCCAGAGCTCAGCTAGCATGCGATAATATATCCCCACCTGCGAGTCTAGGAAAGAAAACTGAGCCACTCCATAGGCAATGAAAATAAAAAGCAGCAACTAAAAGAGACTAGAGTGGGTAGTAAAATACAACAGGGACTTGGGGGAGAAAAGCTACAATTCAGTATGGTTCTGCCATTTGTGAGTAATATGATACTGACATGCATGCAATAAGAACCTCACCACTTCCAACATTTTCCTTCTCCCAGGATATTGCGGTACTGGAGATAGAGACCCATCAGCCATCCTTATTTACCACTTGAATAAATATTCATGAAGCGCCTTAAAGTAATCCTTTCAGGCTACCACACAGGGGTGCTACAATTAAGCCATCCCGCAAGTCCTCTTCCACAGACAATGCTGTACTGAACATCTGTTTATACTCTGGATGTTTTGCAGTTGAATTTTCATACCTGGAATGTTTACAGCTTGGCTCTAAAAGGAAATGCCCTTCCACTTGAGATCAGGATTCAGTACTGAGTTCTGAAGAAGAAAACTTTTCAGTAAGCTTCAGAGAATCCACTACTGTTCATTTTGCCTTCTCTAGCCCATGGCCTAGATTTGAGAACTGCCTAACTGACTTTTCTTCTGGTGGCTACAAAAACGAACTTTCAATCAAACACAGGTTGACATAATCATTTGCTTAAATTGATCAAGCCATAGGAGAACAGACTTGCATCTGTAAGGGGTAACATGTTTGCAAGAACTTGAAATCTGAAAGAATTTTGCTATCAGCAAGAGTTTTGGCCAGTGGGGTGCAACTGCCAAGTATTTAAAGTTGACACCTCAGCTGTTCACCTTTCCTTTTTTTTTGCTTTCTGATTATTGTTCCCAGCACTGGGTACTTTTTCTGATGTCTAATTTTTCATTCACATTAGGATGGTTTTGTTCTGTTGATTTGTCTGGGGTGGAGAGTCTGCCCCGATCTCTCTCTTTTTCTCATTGCTTTCAGGCACACTTCTCTTGAGTTTGAGTTGGGTGTGATTCACAATTTCCCGGGGTACCTGGCACCTAAAGAGGATTTTCTCTCTTGCGATCTACATCATGTCTGCCCTCCCTTCAGCTAATATCACGTCAGCTTCAGGACTGCAGAAAATGAAGGATAAGTCAATGATTTCCACTCACCTGCATGGCTGTAACTTGTGACCTTTTACTTTATTTTTACTCCATCTCTCTGCTTCAGTCATCACAGCTTTCTGGGTAACTCAGCAAAGATGCAGCAGTCACCATTTCTAGTCAACTCACTTCTTATCTTGTGAAGATATTCCCCCTCCCAAAAAGCAAAATCAATCAATCCAAATAAAATTCTGACTTCAAATGGTTGCTTCCTTTCCTATTTCTTTTTTTTCCCCATCACCTTTTTCACTTTCCATCATGGCTTCTTGTTATCCCTATTCTATCTCCTATTTCATCCACCTCAACCCCCAGCTGTCCATTTGGAAAGGTTCAGATAAATGACTATCTTATCTCTCTGAGGATTTTCTCTTAATAGAAAATACTTCTTAATCCAAAGGGAAAAAATCTCTAATGGAAGGAATTCCTGAGAATAGAGGTTGGGAGGGATGGGAGGGACTTTGAAGGAGCAGAAGAAAATTTGGGGGAATTATGAGTGGGTTCCTTATCTTGATTGTGGTGATGGTTTCACAGGTATATGCCAAAATGTGCCACATCATGCATTTTAAATATATGCAGCTTATTGTACGTCAATTACACTTCAGGGAAACTGTTTAAAAATAAACATGATGCTGGAGAGGATTATGGACTATTACACAGCCATAAAAAAGAATATAATAATGCCATTTGCAGCATGGATACACTTGGAGATTATCATAGTAAGTTAAGTCAGATAGAGAAAAACAAATACCATATGGTATCACTATATATGGAACCTAAAAAATAAAAAGAAAGAAAGATACAAATGAACGTATTTACAAAATGGAAACAGACTCAGAGACTTGGAAAACAAACTTATGGTTACCAAAGGGGAAATGTTGTGGGGATGGAAGGGATACATCTAGAGTTTGGGATTAACATATATACACTACCATATATAAAATATATAATCAACAAAGACCTACTGCAAGGATTAGGTGAGAAAATGACTAGAGAATTACCAACGTCAACTGAACAGCATCATGACCATGCTCTAAGATAAACTTTTTTGTATTATGATAATCCTAAGTAGGAGACAAGTTTCTTAATGATACCTAGCTCTCACTGCAGCACATTTCCTTTCTATTACAAAGATAGATTTAGTTTTCATGTACCAAGCAGTGCAATCTAGAGGATGACCCTTACTCCAAAGGCATGACCATTCATTTGATCTAAATGAAAAGTTGTGCTTCTCACAGAGACATCTAAACAGAACTTCTGCAGTGCCTGTGATAACTTGTTAGCTTAAAATAACTGATTTTTAAAAAGATAAAGATGCTTCCTTGATAGACTTGTGTCTTTTGGTCTTCATATGGTCACTGATATTACTATCATCTGCCTCACAGATGAGAAATCTAAGTTATACATTCATCATCTACTTGTCTGAGAAAATTAAAAATCAGTATTTAATTTTTCAGGAAACATGTATATCTTTTTCTGACATTATTTTTTAAATATTCTTTTCCATTACAGTTTACCACAGGACTCTTTCTCTTTTTTAAGTCATTTTAAGTCAGTTCTGGATGGTTTGTTGTAAAAAAAAAAATTAATTGCCAAATAATGAAAGAAATAAATAGTGGTAGTTTTATCCTACCACTGGTAGAATGGTGGAAGAATGAATGAGTTATTGGAGTAAGAGCATGCAGCCCATTCTCTAAATTCTCTGTGGTGGAAATGTTTAGCCTCTAGTTCTCACACAAATATAATTTCCCATTTTCCACTGATTTCATTGACCAAGCAGCCTCTGATTTTATACATCTTGAAGGTTATAGCAAAGCTAAAGGACAACTAGCTGATACACCAAGTAACAACAGGTAACAGGCAGCAAATACTTCAATTATTATCTTAAACAAGAAGGAATTGAGTTACTTGCCCTTTGTGTGTCCAGGAGTACTTGGCTTTATCATTGGATGTCTTGAAAAACTAATGTCCTTAAAAGGATATTATTAGTTATCTTGAGTCTGGAAAGACTCATATAAAAAGAGAGATTGGTTAATGTTCATGGTCTTTCATATTTAACCATGCTTTCAGGCTATTAACGGGAAAACTATTCACTCATGCCTTTAACATAACGTGGGATGAGACCATAGCAGAAGATGAAAGGATAAAATGAAGGTATATCAACCTCCACCCTAACTGTAAATGCAGCTATTAATACCAAGATTAGTCATAATTAAAAACCATATCAATGAAACTATTAATAATTTTTTAAATATATTTGAAAGAATTTGGACACAACTTGGATGAATCCCAGGTAACTGATACAGGATTGATTGTGCCTGGCAAACTAGGTTGTGTGATCATCCTGCTAGATAAGCTATTTAAAGAACAGTGAAATTCTTAAATAATGAAGAGGGAGGAGGAGGAGGGTATGATGGAGGGGGAGACTATGACTATATGAGGAAGAAATGATATTTCCAAGTCAACTTGGAAAAATGAGACTGTTTTTTGACACTAAAACATGCTGTTTTTGTTCTGGTTTAGGCTATAACCGTGTGTTGTTGTTTCTTCCTATCCCTTTCCAAAAATGATTTGTGCTTACTTAACTGCCAAAAGGGAGGAACAAAATATTATATAAAATCCCTCTGGCTTTCACATATCGTGGTCTCTTTCCAGCCTTTTAAGCTTAACACATTTAAAAAAAAAAAAACAGAAACATTTCTGTGCTTTACAACAAGGATTCAAAGCTAATTTAATATTTTTCATCATCATTCTATTTTTATGTTGATATTTCATCACATACAATAGATGGAAATGTTGCATAATTCCACTGCCATGTAACAATATTCATAAGTAACTTAGGTTTTATTTTCAACTGTGAATTTTAAACTTAATTACTCCATGTGCGAGAAGTAATATTTCTGTTTTCTTCACATATTACTTGTCATTCCCAGAGCTATTTCTAATGAAAGAAAACTCTCCTGATCCTGAAAAAAACACATAAGTCACCTTCTTCACCTTTTTCTCTTTTACTTTCACTTATTCAGCATTTATAACTTACACTAATTAATTTGCATGTCCTTCGTTAAATGTGCACTGATTGGAGGCAGCATTTAAGTGCTAAGAAGATCGTCAAGCAGTTCCTTCTGTCTCACTGTAGTGAATCCACCAGCAGCAACAGCCATTTCCTGATCTGTGGAGTTCTAAGCTGACAATGATCACCCTTGGCTCCACACTGAGGACTGGTCATTGGACTGGACCACGTGGTAGCTCTGCCCTCAGCCTGGCTCCTAATCCAAGCGCAATGCTTACAGCGTTGGAATCGGAAGCACGGAAATGGTGCTTATGAGAAGAGATGCGTGCTGTGGGTTTCTCAGACTATAACTACCACCCTTGAGCACATGTTGAAAAGTCTGAGCTGCGTTGAGTTCTCCTTCTGTTTCTGAGTAGCATCTGTTTGGTTCGGCCATCTGTTTGGTTCGGCCACAAGCCCATCTGTTTGGTTCGGATCTTGGTATTCTTGTGTTTTTGAATGGACCCTTTTTCACCAAGCCCTTTAAGATATCAGTAAAATATAAAATATACAAACAGCTCATACAACTCAACATAAAAACAAATAAACCAATCAAAAAATGGACAGAGGACCTAAAGAGACTTTTCTCTGAAGAAGAAAGATAGATAGCCAACAGACATGAAAATGTGCTCCACATCACTAATTATTTGAGAAATGCAAGTCAAAACTACAATGTGGTATCACCTCATGCGAGCTAGAAAAGCTATCATTGAAAGCTCTACAAATAAAAAATGCTGGAGATGGGGTAGAGAAAAGAGAACCCTCCTACACTGTTGTGAGTTGGTACAGGCACTGTGGAAAACAGTATGGAAGTTCCTCCAGAAACTAAAAATAGAATTACCAGACAATCCAGTATTCCCACTCCTGGACATATATCCAGACAAAAATCATAATTCAAAGAGATACGTTCACCCCTATGTTCACAGCAGCACTATTCATAATAGCCAAGACACATAAACAACCTAAATGTCCATCAGCAGATGAATGGATAAAGATATGGTACATAAACAATGCTACTCAGCCATATAAAAGAATGAAATAATACCATTCTCAGCAACATGGAGGCAGCTCGAGATGATCATACTAAGTGAAGTAAGAAAGGAAAAGACAAATACCATAAGATATCATTATATGTGGAATCTAACACCTGGCACATGTGAAACTATGAAATCAAAACAAAACCAGGGACATAGAGAATAGACTGGTGGTTGCCAAGGGGGAGTGGTTAGGAGAGGGTAAGAGTGGGAGTTTGGGATTAGCAGATGCCAACTGATAGATATAGGCAAACAACAAGTTCCTATTGTATAGCACAGGTAACTATATTCAATATCCTATGATAAACCATCAAGGAAAAGAAGACAAAAAATATTGTAGTCATTCACACACATATGTATATATGTATGTGTATATGTGTGTATGATGGTTTATGATGTAAAATATAATTTTTTCTACTCTGAGTATGAATCAAAACAAGAAGGAGGAATACCAACTGCTTGGTTAACTCAGGATATTTACTAAAAAAGAATTTATCTGAAGGCCCAGGTGAGAAGAAGAATGAGGACTTAGACTATAGGAAGGAGGAGAACTAAGGGTGAAAAGTATACATTGTAAAGGACAAATATCAGCTTAGCCAATGGGAGAACAATTCTTTTCCAGTAATGAAACACCCAATCTCTCCAACCTCATGGGGACATGGGTTTCTGTCGGGGACATGGGTTTCTGTCGAAGACATAGTTGATTGGTCATTTGCATGAGCTGTAGAAATAGTGATTCCTGCATTTAGTAAGTAGTAGGTCTGTATATGGAGAAGGCAATGGCACCCCATTCCAGTGCTCTTGCCTGGAAAATCCCATGGACGGAGGAGCCTGGTAGGCTGCAGTCCATGGGGTTGCAAAGAGTTGGCCACGACTGAGCAACTTCACTTTTACTTTTCACTTTCATGCATTGGAGAAGAAAATGGCAACTCACTCCAATGTTCTTGCCCGGAGAATCCCAGGGATGGGGAGCCTGGTGGGCTGCCATCTATGGGGCTGCACAGAGTTGGCCACGACTGAAGAGACTTAGCAGCATCAGTTCTGTATAGCTCAGTTGGTAAAAAATCTGCCTGCAATGCAAGAGACCCAGGTTCGATTCCTGAGTTGGGAAGATTCCCCTGGAGAAGGAAATGGCAACCCATTCCAGTATTCTTGCCTAGAAAATCCCATGGACAGAGGAGCCTGGCAGGCTACAGTCCATGGGGTTGCAAGAGTCAGACACGACTTAGCGATTAAAGAGAGAGAGAGATAGCTCTGTGTAATTTCTATCCACTCCTTTGGATGTCTTCATTTTTCTACAATGATCACCAATTCCCAAGCTGCTGATTTTTACCATTGAAACTCTAAGTTTTTCAGCTATTAAGGATGTTTTTATTTATTTATTTAATTTTCTTTTTATTTATTTAAAATTTATTTTCTTTACATTATTGTGTTGGTTTTGCCATACATTGACATGAAGCTGCCATGGGTATACATGTGTTCCCCTTCCAGAACCCCCCTCCCACCTCCCTCCCGATTCCATCCGTCTGGGTCATCCCGGTGCACCAGCCTTGAGCACCCTGTATCAAGCATCAAACCTGGGCTGGCGATTGATTTCACATATGATAATTTACATGTTTCAGTGCCATTCTCCCATATCATCCCACCTTTGCCCTCTCCCATAGAGTAAGGACTTTTTTTTAAAAAAAAAATTTTATAATTTTACCCTTTTTCTACCTTTTGATATATGCCCTTTTCTTTAAAGTAGCACTTTTAAGGTTTGGGACTGAGAAATTTCAAAATGATAAAAAACAGTTGCCATAGCTGAAAAGTAGTCCAGGTTATGTTTCATTTTATTTCTTTTCCCTTTATGTTACAAAAAAAAAAAAAACCATTAAGTATCACAAAATAGGTGAGAACAAATAAAATAAATACCAGTTGCAGTGGGAACACTTTGAAATTAGTAGTTATAAAAATAACCTTATTTTTTACTGAAGACTATAGCATATTTTAAAATGAGAAACTCTATAAAATGGTCAGTATTCGTAGGCTTGTGTTTCTCAATGAGGGAGGCGTATAAATTCAGCACAGGATGTTATGCTGGACAAAAAAGCCATAAAATGAAATAAAATGAGTACTTGTATGGGTTTTGATTTCTAATTTCAAAATTCAACATGCTGAATTTATGGCTTCTCAGATACAGGCCTGGACCCTAGTACCTGGTTATAAAAGGTTTAAACATTTTGGACAGGGATAATCACCAATAAATGGGATGAAATACCAGTCTGGGTTTTACAAAGATCATTTTGGTAAAGAAAATTTACAAGTAGAGTTCGCTTGAACTACACGTGGTTTCACAGTGGAGGAGAGTGTGCGGCTTGCTGGCCAGAGAGAAGGTAACCTCGAAACACCAGTCTTCTGTTCTTTCATTCTCTTTATTCCATTCTGTTCTACTTAAGCTAATAGTCCCTAATTGCCAGGAGGAATCAACCAATTCACAATCCACAGAGAATTATACCCTACATGGGCCTTCAGGGTCCCCCATTGGTGAACATAAAGCCCATGGAAATAAGCAATGACTTCCTGAGACTAACTGGCCATTCATTCCCAAAATGACAAGATTTGGAAGGCGTGTGTAGGATCGAAAGCTTTAAAAGTTCAAAATTCATTTTAAAGTTGATCCACTCAGAAATTCAAGTGCAGTTAAGAAAGCTATGCTGATTAACTCAATTTCATTAAGCACATAAAACAGATATTCTTCTATATGGTTAATCACAGGGGTTGGAGTATGTACTAAATTATTTCACAAACCTAGAAATTATATTCTAGTGTGGAAGCCCAAATTGTTCCCCCATCTAGCTTTCCATCAGCAAGAAAATTTCCACTATAGCTTAAAAAATTAGGTGGCATAATACATAATATGTATGAGACTTAGAACAGGCTCAACTTCTTTTTGCTTTCTCCGTAATGTAGCTGCCAGTACTCCTATTATGTAGAAGAAAGAGACTGAGTTGGTGCAGGGGCCAGTGGTCTAGAATGACTAGATTTTAAAAACCCTGGTAATTAATTTAGGCTATTTATACCTTAGGAATGCAGTATCAGCCACTTGTCATTGGCTAACAGGCTCCAGAGCTTTTGCCTCCACAGACACCGCTCCTTCCTGTCATAGGCTCTCATTACAGTAAAGATTACATAGCCCCATCTATGACCCTGGCCTTTGCCATTGGTAGGAAAGACATCCTGTTAGTTAGGCAGGGTCTTCATATGTTCCACACTTTTATCATTCATTAAAATCCCTGCTAATAGAGAAGCATATACTTTTCTCTGATGTCTCTCTGTAGTCATCATCCCTTTGATGGCACATCTCATTTGCAGCTTCTATATCATATTCCTTAAATTTTCTAGTATCATTTCATAAAAATTCTTTTTTATTTCCTTTCAGTTCCACTGCCGGCTTCTCAGTTCATGAGCACTTTGTACTCCAATTGCTCCCTAACTAAGGATTCTTTGCAGTCAGACTACTTTCTAATCTCTTAAACCTCAACAAGATTTTCAGAAGTTCAGGCTTAAGTGATGCAGCCCATTCCAGCTTCCAATTTTGCTTAAAGCAAGGAAGTCTTCTGTGTTTGATTATGCTTCCAAGTTTCTACTGCACTCATGAGTTTTAACTCTTCTTTCTAGTGCACCAAGATGACCCAGTTTCTAAATTCACTTCCAAAAGAACTAGTGCTAACTAACATCCCTATTTTGATTTCATACCTCAAATCTATTCTTTTAAATTGAAGTATAGTTGATATACAAAATTATATTAGTTTGAGGTGTACAGCATAGTGATTCAATATTTTTGTAGATTTATTTCATTTAAAGTTATTATAAAATAGTGACTATATTTTCTCTGCTGTACACTAAATCTTTGTAGCTTA
Source organism: Antilocapra americana (assembly GCA_007570785.1). Lineage (NCBI taxonomy): Eukaryota > Metazoa > Chordata > Mammalia > Artiodactyla > Antilocapridae > Antilocapra > Antilocapra americana. The sequence continues at coordinate 6,183,131 of ML663469.1, read as the reverse complement.
TTTACTTTATACATAATAGTTTGTGCTTCTTAATCTCTCACTGCAATTTTGCCCCTCCCCTCTTCCCTCTCCCCACTGGTAACCACTAGCTTGTTCTCTATAACTGTAAGCTGTTTTGTTATATTCATTTGTTTGTTTTATATTTAAGAGTCCACATACTAGTGGCAATATGCAGTATTTGTCTATCTCTATCTGATGTATTTCACTAAGCATCATACCCGCTAGGTCCATCTATCTTGCTGTGAATGGCAGGATTTCATTATTTTTTATGGTTGAGTAATATTCCATTGCAGAGATATATATATGGACCCTTAGGTTGCTTCCACATCTTGGCTATTATAAAAATTTTGCTATGAAAATTGTGGTGCACGTATCTTTTTAAATTAGTGTTTTTGTTTTCTTCAGATAGGTACCCAGGGGTGGAACTGCTGGAGCATATGCTAGGTCTATCTATTTTAGCATTTTGAGGAACCTCCATACTGATTCCTATAGGGACTACATTAATTTACAACAGTGTGTTGGGGTTCCTTTTCTCCACGCCCTTGCCAGCATTTGTTATTTGTAGATTTTTTTGGATGACAGTCATTCTGACAAGTGTAAGGTGATATCTCACTGTGGTATTTATTTGCATTTCTCTGATGATTAATGATGTTGAGCATCTTTTCATGTGCTTTTTGGCCACCTGTATATCCTCTTTGGAAAAATGTCTGTTTGGGCCTTCTGCCCATTTTTAATGTTTCTTAAGTATTAAGTTGTATGAGTGAAGAACCGACTCATTGGAAAAGACCCTGATGCTGGGAAAGATTGAAGGCATAAGGAGATGGGGGCAGCAGAGGATGAGACAGTTAGATAGCATCACTGACTCGATAGCCATGAATCTGAGCAAACTCCAGGAGATTGTGAAGGACAGAGGAGCCTGGTGTGCTGCGGTCCATGGGGTCACAAAGAGTTAGACACAACTTAGCGACTGAATAACAACCATAAGTTGTTTTCTCTCAAGTCTATCAATAGTTATTATGGGCAGTACATGCTACGCCCTTTGGAAAGATCAAGAGTAGAGATAACCAGTCTCTGACTCACAGACATTACAAGATGATTCAGGAAACCCAACTCATGCATGTGAACGGTGTCTATATACAATGGAATATAATTAAACGCCAGCAGGTATGAGCTGAAAATTAAGAGGGCCTGATTGAGTGCTTTAAACACAAGCTGATATTCAAGCAAAGCTCATTAACTAATACCAGTAATAATTTATAGCCAATCTTATTAGAAAGTGTATGCCTGGAATTCCAAGATAATGATTTTCAGAACATAAAAATATGTTGTCCTGGCCACTAATACCAACAGAGGCTGTAAAGGTTGACTTCCTCTTTTTATCTTTTTTGGGCATTTGTTTTTATCTTAATTAAATAAAACAAAATAAAGAAACAACAAAATTTAAGACACATTGCATCACAGGAGAGCTGTGTAGAGAGCAGGAGCAAGTTGAGTGGAGCGAGGGTCATTTCCCTCCTGGACCCTCACAATTGCTGTAATTCATACCTATTTGAGATCCTGTGATACTCCGACTTTATGTTTCCATGAAACAAGCTTATCGGCAAGCTTCCCTTCAGTGTTCGCCTCTACAAAGGCACTTTCTTTCCCTAGATTCTTGTCATTGTTACTGTCGACTGCCCCAGCATAACCAACAGGCTATCTGCCAGGAGCACAGGACCAGCTGGAAGCGAAGAGAACAGGATTTTTTCTTCTCGGATAAGAACCTTTCCTTTGTTACTTGATCCTTAGGTCTATGAACTCCTCTGGCTTGAAAGAAAAAAAACAAACTCTCTTAAGAACCATAATATGAAAAGAGGCCAAGAAAATATTACCTTTCACCCACCTGTCGTGATATCCAGTTATTATAGTATAAAGACAGAGAAAATCTGCATCGGGTAGAAATTTCATTATCCTACAGGATATTAAAATCCTGATATCAAGGTTGTCAACAATGTGATAACAAATGCAGCTCTAAAACTGATTGCTTCTTGAAATGTATCTTTAAAGATCATTTATAATTCAGTAATATCTTTACTACTCTGGCTGCTAATATTGATTAGCAGTCAACTGCATTCATCAACTGCACGCAATGAAAAACTCCAGGAGTAAGAAACACAAAAATGAAGAGAAGCCAGAAGGAACTTAGGCAGGACATTTTTTATAAATAGAAAAATCACCTGGCTTTTCTTTGACTTCTGGTTCCTCTGATAATAATAACCAAAAGGAAGGTACAGTTTCTGCAAAGCAGTAAAAAAAAGATACAGAGAATACACCAGAAACATCCTATAATACTAAACTTGACTTCTATATTCTAAGTTTAAAAATATAATAAAACCAAAGTTTATAAAGAGATCTTTTGGAACCTTTAACAGACACTCCTTATGGTAAAAGTCAGACTTGTTAGGCAGAGCTTTCTTAAAAGCATTTCCCATACTATATGAGCTGAAAACCAGTATTACTGAAGCCTGTAGGACAAGATTGTAGGAAAGGCCAGTATGCAACATTCAAGTAAATAACTCAAGAGAAAGACCTAAAAATGCTCTGCACTACTGATGCAAAAATGCCAGCTATGTCCACCAGAATGCCTGTTTCTAGAATGGTTTCTACCCCACTTTGCTTTGCACACACTGGTTGCCAGACAGCACTTTAGCAAACCCCAGGATATGGATACATGGAAAACTGGGGAGATGATAACAACTAGGTCACCCAATCAACCATAGCCCCAGTTTAAATTCTGCATCGCAGCCTTAGGCCAAGAATGGATCCTCTTAAGTCACCATATCAATAACAACTGACTCACCCAAACTCAAGGATGGTCAGTGTCTGAGTACCACCTGCCTATGGGTTCCTATCACCAGGTCCCGTTTTTTACATTCCTGTCCAGAAACAATTCTTGGGAATCCAGATGCCTCTGTGCCCAGCTGGGTCATGGGAATGCTACTTAAACTTAAACAATCGAGGAAGAGGGTCTAATGGAGAAGAACTTATGGAACATAAGAAATCGTACAATTAGTTTTCATTTAGCTTAAGAATATCCACATCCTCCCATACAATCACTCCAACCTGCCATGGTGTGGGAGTGAAGAAGTCGAATATTTGCCCTTTTTCCTCCTGCTTGTTCTTAATCTTAACTCTCAGGGATTCCCCTCATCTTTTCTGACCTCCAGATCCCAGTGACTATTTGGGGATTTTTCTAATCCTTTTGTCCAATTATCTCTCAAGACTCTATGCTCAGCAATCTGGACAGGCTGTTTCTCTCTCCTCTGTGTTTTGAAAGTGAAGTTAATAGCTTCTGTGAAAGAGATTAAAAGGAAGACTATTCCCTTGGCAATAATAGGTTACCTGTTTACATTCTTTTCCTTTTTTAAAATAACACTTGGAGGTCCCCCGTGCACTCTACAATGATGCAAGGGAAAGATGAACATTGATAACATATATAAAATTAAAAAAATGCAGACTCTATCAAGACTTTAAGTTTGTCTTGTCATCACAGAATTTTGGCTGAAGCTTCAGAGTTGAGAATATAAAGTATCTGGTATTCACATATTGTCAAGAAAGGGGATGATCAATATAAAACATTCACATATTCTCAAGAAAGGGGATGATCAACATAAAACATGGTAACAGGTGATTAAAAAAACAAACAAGGGACTTTCCTGGTGGTCCAGTGGCTAAGACTCCATGCTCCCAAGGTAGGGGGTCCAGGTTCGATCCCTGATTGGGAACTAGATCCCATATGCCACAACTAAGACCCAGAGCAGCCAAATAAATAAATACAATAAAAGAAAAACTAGAGTGGTGACCTCAGCTCCCCTACCCCAACCTCAAGCCAAGTAAAGAAGGCTTCCAGAGAACTGCTCAAAGAATGTGGGAACATTTTCTAGAACAGAAACATCTTCTGACTGTATGCTTGTCAAGCTATGTAAATACATGGGTCTCTCTCTACTAAGGGACCAAAAAGAGTGTGGAGACAGACATCTTGAAAGAACATAATATGCGTCCCTTTGAGTTCAAGCAACAGAGAGACTTCTGCTTGACACTTGCTTGGAGAAATTCTAAAGATCAGAAGTTGTCTTGGTTGGATTGTCCTGCTAGCAGAGGAAGTAGAGAAGCTATCGTGAAAGCAAAGAGCCTTTCCAGTGATGAATTTACCTGTGGAGAAGAGTAGGCCTCACAGAATTTAGCTGGACTTGATTTATCTTGAAAGATACACTGCCCAAGATGTGTGCCAAGGAAGTAGGTGAGCCCAATAGAAAGAGGCTGTGAAGGATGAGCCCCAGAAGGGTAAGTAATAAGATATTAGTCAGAGTATGACAGGAAACCTCAGGAGGGAGGATGTATGAAGAAATAATAAACTTTGAGTTATTAGTTACCTGTGGTTGTAAAAAAACAAGAACATAAACTTTGGAAACAAGGCACAGTTTCCATGGGTCACAAGTCCAGACATGGCTGAACTGTGTGTTCTGCAAGGCTGCAGTTGAGAAGCTAGTTGGACTGTGGTCCAGATGGACTGTGGTCTCATCTGGGACTCGACTCCAGGAGCACCCACTTCCAGTCTCACGTGGAGGCGGGCAGCTTCAAGTTCCTCATGAGAGTCGTGTTGGGGGCTTCAGGATCTTGCTTACTATTAACTGGGAGCTGCCCTCAGCTCGTTGCTACATGGCCTTTACCACAGGAAGCTCACAACATAGCAACCAGTTTCAAAGCCAATACGGGAAAAAGTGTTTTCTCACAAGAAAAAGAAATGTTTGTTATGACATAAAGTCAGTCTTGAATGTTTACCACGACCAAGGGCATTTGGGAACCAAGGGAGAGATGCAGACAGTAGCAGCCAACTGAGGCTTTAGCTCTCCCCTCTTTCTCCCCATTCATCCAGTCCTGGAGGAGTCAGGACCAGCGGCATGAAGGACAGGAAATGAAAAACCCAGATAATAGCTTAAATGTCAAGCCATAGTCCTTTCCCCACTGTAGACTTCTAATCTTATGTCAGACTGGGAGCTGAGAGTATGGGGGAAAACTCATGATCAATAAGGCTACATTTCTTTTTTTTTTCTATTATGGCTAAATAAACATTAAAAATCTGAACCTAAGACTCTACGTGAACACACAGAAGTAAAGGAAAAATCTATAAGATCATCAAAGATACGATCCTAGGAATGCCATTGAGGAAAAAAATCAATGTGCTAAGTCCAGGTTGTTCATTAAACTGTTTTTCATGAGCTTAATATATAGGAGGTTTCAAGAACCAGTGAGAAATGTTGATGTGCACTGGACTCATCTAACAAAGAAAAAGGAAGAGAAGAAGTAGAATAGAAGAATGAGGAGGTAAAATAGGAAGAGGAAGAGGTTGAGGAGGAGAGAAGAAAGGAAAGAGGGGAGGAAGGAGAGAGAGGGAGGGAGGGTGGGAAAGAAAGAGGTTGTCTTTCCTTTAAAAACCAGAGGAAACTAGTTTTTATGAGACATCAGCTCAGGCATCAGTCAGGCAGGATAAAGACCAGTGAAAGACAGGTCATTTACTGACTTGTACCCAATCAAGTCTAGTTTGTCCCTAAAACAGATTGCCACTGCCTTCAAAGAGTTGATATTTCTGTAGCAAGTGAAACTGATTACTATTAAATCATTGAATGATTCCCTGATCTCTCTCTTTTGGATTATATTTACTCCTAACTTAAAATGCTATTCAAAAGCCAGTCAGATAACAGCTCTAAGTAGCCTTGTTCATCTGAAGGATACCCTATCACTCTTTTTCAATTTACATAAATAAATTTATTTTGCATTTACATAATTTAATTTTATTAATCAAAGGGGAAAAGAATAAAAAGTATCAGATATCTCAAAATGACTTCTGTGTATCTCTCATCACCTCTAGGCCCGGTTCCCAGTCCTGATTTTTTTTTTAACTCACTAAGCTCTGACTGCTGTTGGTAACCTCTGTTTTTCTAAATTATCATGCTTTATTATTTTTGCATCTTAATTTTCCAAATGTTAGACATTATTTATTGCCATTATGATAAAGATTTATCTTTCTTACAATATTCTTACAACACCGTCCTCCCTCATTCATCTTTCCATTATATCACTAAGTTAAGCAAATCATTATTTGCTATTGATCTATGTGAATAAATATATATATAATATTTTTCCCTGAAACACTAAGTCTAAATCATGATTACAATGTTGTTCCTTTTTCCTAGTTTATAGTTGCCTTAAAAAACACCTTTGGTCTAATTATTTTTTGTGTTTTTTCTAAATACAGTGGACCCTTTGGGACTTCCCTGGCTGTCCAGTGGTTAAGATTTTCTGCTTCTACTGCAGGGGTCATGGGGTCAATCCCTGGTTGGGGAACTAAGAATCCTATATGCTAGAAATAAAAAAAATTAAAGTTAAAAAAATTTAACCACTAATACATTTTAAATAAATAAATATAAACAAAACAGACCCTTGGATAACAGATTTGAACTGTACGAGTCCATTTACATGTGGGTTTTTATCACTAAACACTTATTATGGTACCACATGGTAGTGGTGGACTGCAATTGGCTGAGAGGGTCAGCTGTAAAGTTACAGCTATAAAGCTGTAAACTTCTGTAAAGTTACACGAAGATTTTCAACTGCACAGAGGGTTGGTGTCCTTAGTCCGTTAAGCACCAATGCTTTTGATCTCCTGTTGCATCAACCAATACCCTTCTTAGGAGCAAAATAACCCAAGTCACTAACTGCTGGCTACTTAACTTTCCAATCAATGAGGAGTTCTTCATGAATCATACCATGTATCTCAGACGGAGACCTAATGATTGCTGTATATTTTATACCAAAAATATTTCAATGCCAAAGGAAGATTTGGGAAGCAAAAATAATACCAAATGAGAGTTTCTAATTTTAAAATTCACTCTAGAAATTATTCAAATAAATTAATAATCCAATAAGACTTTTTCAAATAAGTTAATTTACCCTTGAGTTTCTAATCTAATGTATAAATGTACCTGTTTAAAGTGAAACATTAATGAAAAATATCAAAGGATAAAAGGATGACCATAAGCAGTAGCTTAGACATGATCAATAACCTAAGAATATTTTTGGAACGTTGTGAAATATTGATAGTTTGGGGAAGAATTTTCCAGGCACTGTTCTAAGCATAGAAAGACAAATTCTGTCAACCTCATTTGACCTTCAGAAAGCTTCTTCACACTATTTGGACCCCTGGACTGGAAAACTGAGTTCATCCAGAATCAGCTGTCTCATTGCACACTGGGAGCACATTGTGGTTTTCAGCAGGTTTGGCATCTAAAATATGAAGTGGTTTGTTTTCAGTGATGTCGTTCTCCCGGCCTACCTCTCCCATACACACAAATAAGCAGTTAATCATCACAGAAAGAGCTCATGTGTGTGTGTGTGTGTGTGTGTGTGTGTGTGTGTGTGTGTGTGTGT
>ML663469.1:6098810-6175654 GCA_007570785.1 Antilocapra americana | reverse complement strand
TGTGTGTGTGTGTGTGTGTGTGTGTGTGTGTGTGTGTGTGTGTGTGTGTTCAGTGCATGAGGCAGAGTATGCCAAACCTTTCAAATGCTGCATTTGTTCAATCATCTAGAAAAAAACAAAAAAAAGTAATTTCCACTTTCAGTTTAAATAATGCAAACTCTCTCATCAGAAGATGACAAATGGTTTATGAACACTGTCTCTGACAAACACTGCCGAATCACTCCCTGTTTGAGAATAAAAATACATGCTGCGCATAGGTCAGTCGCCTTTCCAGCATGAGCAAGGAATGAGCTGAACTAATTTCCACACCACAGTTCATGCCTCTCCCAACAGTAACTGGGTAACAGCCACGTGCTGACTGTGTGGATTTTGCAGCTAGTTCTCCCCCACAAATGGCAAAGCATCCCATTGCCAGAGACACATTTGATTTCACATTATTTATGCTCAGCCTGATTTCCCTTTCATTCTCTGCTCAGATGCCTTCATTTTAATCTTCAGAGTTCTTTATGATCTTTCAGCATACATCTATCCATCACTACAGCCTCTCAAATATCACAGGACCTCTGCTGAAGGGGATGTTTTAGAAGAATTAACTCATTCAATCACTCAACGTTTTCCAAGCCAGTTATCTTGCATCCTAATGCCAATGAACATACGCCACCTCCAGATTGATGTGAGGTGTGCTTCCATTATCAGGTACATTCATGTCCCCCAGTACCTCCTACACCATGACTTCCCCTGTCACTCATCATCACAATGATGGAGACTGAGCTGACAGTCTCCAATTGTCTGTTATCCCCACCCTCAGGAGCCCACATTCTTCCATGCCATTCTCCACCTTCAGGATCAAGGCGGAAAACTGAGAGGCCAGGAAGATAACTTCTCATTCCTTTGGAGGCCTGAAATCTGTCCTGAATGGTACCTCAGTGTTGGAGTTGGCAAGAAGCTAGACCCCCATGGAACTTCCCTGGATGTCCAGTGGTTTGAACTTCACCTTCACCTGTCCAATGAGAGGACACAAGTTTGATCCCTGGTCAGGGAGCTAAAATACCACAATATTCACAGCCAAAAACCAAAGCATAAAACAGAAGCAATATTGTAACGAATTCAATAGACTTTAGAAACAGTCCACATTAAAAAAAAAAAAAAAAAACCTTAAAAAAAAAGAGAAGAAGGCGATATCATGTCATTGTATGGCAAAACTAATAAAAAAAAAAAGAGAGAGAAGAAGCTAGATCCGAAATCCTTGTGTTTGAGTCAGAGTTCTCCATAGCATCAGTAGGATGGGTAGATAGATAGATAGTTAGATAGATACATAGATAGATGGAGAATTTATTTATGAAACTTACTTATGCAATAGAGGTTGAAAATTTCCAAGACTGGGGGTTAGCAGGCCAAAGACCCAGGAGAACCAATGGTATTGATTTCAGTCTGAGAGCCAGCAGGTTCAAGACTTGAGAGGAGCTGACATTTACATTCAAATATGAAAGCAGGAAAAATACTGATGTCCCAGCTAAAGCAGCCAAGCAGGAGGAGTTTCCTCTTTTTTGAGGGAAGGTATCAGGCTCTTTGTTCAGGTGAATGGATGAGGGCCACCTGCACTAGGGAGGGCAATCTGTTTCACTCAATTTACTCAGCCTGTTCAAATGTTAGCCTCATCCAAAAATCTCTCACAGACACACTCCGAATAACATTTGACCGAATATCTAGGCACCCAATTGGCCCAGTCAAGTTGACACAAAAAATTAATCATCACACCTTGGTTTACAATCTCAGCTATAAACTAGAATCAATTGATTGCTAATCCCACACTCTGTAAAATATGGAGAAGTAGCCAAATCACAGCAGGAGGCCATGGGAAAACCATGCCACAGGGTCTTGGCATGCATCCCTCACTCCTGCAGAGCAGAGATGGAGCAGGCTGTTTTCCAAAGATGCCCATGGTATCTTCCATACATTTGGCCCTCTTTTGGTGACATTTTGACACTCTTCCCATCAAGAGATGAGTCTATGTCGCCTCTGCTTGATTTGGGCAGGCTTGTGACAAGGGCTCCCATGACCCAGTGTGACCTCTGAGGCCAGATCATGAAAGATGACCCATCTACTGCCTGGCTCCCACAGGGCACTCGCTGCTGGACCCAGGCACCATGCTAGGAGGATGCTCAAACAGCCACATGGAGAACCAAGTCTAGGGTTCTAGTCACTGGCCCCAGATGAGATCCCAGCTGAAGGCAATGCCAGCTGCCAGTCATGTTACCGATCAGCCTTCAGATAATGCCAGTTCCCCAGTCAGCAAGTCTTCCCAACTGAAGTCCCAGATACCATGCAACAGAGACAACCTATTCCCAGAGGCTCTTTCCAAATATCAAGCCAACAATATATTAGCTTAATAAAATGGTGGCTTTCTGTCTTTAAGTTTCCAGTAATTTGTTACAGTACAATAGTAACTAGGGTCTTCCCAGGTGGCACTAGTGGTAAAGATTCCACCTGCCAGTGCAGGAGGTGTAAGAGATGCAGGTTTGATCCCTGGGTCAGGAAAATCCTCTGGAGGAGGGCATGGCAACCCACTCCAGTATTCCTGCCTGGAGAATCCTATGGATAGAGGAGCCTGGCAGGTTACATTCCATGGGGTTGCAAAAAGTCAGACATGACTGAAGCTACCTAGCAATAGTAACTAGACAGGAGGCCAGGCCATCATTTTCCTCATTGATTTTCATCCATGGGAATCTGTAATAATTGCTGTTATTCTAAAAATTACTGTGAAGATACTTTCATTAGGAGGAAAACTCAAAACAACATTCTACAGCAAGTTTTTGAAGAGGTCATGACCATGAAATCCATTGACAAGAGTATGACTTCAATATATTGATGCTATGACAATGAATAACAAGAAACCAAACTGGATGTTTTCCATTACAAATTCAAAACCACACAATCTTTTAATGAGGGATTCCCTAAAGTGAATTAATCAGTGAAGCTAATATTTCTGGACCCATAAGAACATTTTTTATCAGTACCTTTATTTTATTAATTACCATAGAATTAGAAACAGAGGAAACAGGCAAAATATCAACATTCTTAGCTTTGGTCAAATATAACATTTTATGGGGCTTCCTGGTAGCTCAACTAGTAAAGAATCCACCTGCAATGCAGGAGACCTTGGTTCAATTTCTGGGTCAGGAAGATCTGATGGAAAAGGGATAGGCTACCCACCCCAGTATTCCTGGGCTTCTCTGGTGGCTCAGCTGGTAAACAATCTGCCTGCAAGGTGGGAGACCTGGATTAGATCCCTGGGTTGGGAAGATCCCCTGGAGAAGGGAATGGCTACCTGTTCCAGTATTCTGGCCTGGAGAATTCTATGGACCCATGGTGTCTCAAGGAGTCTGACATGACTGAGCGACTTTCACATAACATTTTACAGTAAATTTAACTTTATTTTGCTTATTTTCTTTGATATGTCATTTCAATTTCAAAATAATAATACTTTCACAGCAGAGGCACAGCTTGGTTGAAAGCACATGGATGTCACTTTGGTTTTCCAGCTCAGTGAGAAAATCACATATTCAAAAAGTGAAGCCACAATTCTCCAGCTTAGTTCAATGTAAGTTTATTGAGTACCCACTAGAAGACTTCAGTGGGATGGCTCCATTACAGACAGCCTAACAGTGTTTCCCTGCACTGATAGATCTGACGGGCTATGTTGAAATTACAGAAATCCATTACTCTCCATACCTATCATGCCATGAGATGAATAGTTTCATTTTCATTTATGCAGCTCTCCCAAGCTAACAGGAAGAGCATCACAGTTCTTAAAACTGTCTATGCCAAGAAGCATAAATGAATTTTTCAATATCATTTTTTTTCTGGCAAAAAAAAAATAGCCATGTGTTAAAAAGACTTTAAGGAGACAGTTAACATCTGGCTGAGTCATGTCATGGTGGCTAATGAGCTCTATGACTGAAGTCCACCTCTTCCTCATTTTTGTTGTGAATCCATGATTCTTACACACTTAACAGTGCCGCTTTGGCTCAGTAAGTGAGCCATTGCCTAAGTTTTAACAATATTAGAAAATATCAAGTTACAGTTGAGATTTTTGTTAGGAGAATCCGAGTCACAGGATTTTAATTCCTGATCCAAGTAATAGAATATCTGGGCTAAACAAATGTGCTTTTTAGACTTTCCAGCTCCCAGAGAAGCTGCTTACATTTGGGAAATCACCGAAGCTGCATTAGAGAGCTAATTAAACACCCAGAGCTAGTTTTAGCTTTACTGCTACGACTACTGAGACCCTGGCTCTTTTGTCTCTGATTCTTCATCGATTTGGGTCACATTTCTTGGCTTTTATGATTTTGTTGGAAAGAATAGAAGAGGAAATAAGCTAATATTTACCAAATGAATAACATTTGTTGAGCACCTAATCTGTTTTTGGAGAGAAAAAAGGTAGAGCAAGTTTTCAAAATAATTCTGTGGGACAGAGGTCATTTTCTCAAGGTCATTTGGGTCATAACTGGCAGAACTGGGACCTCACAATAGGTGTCTCTGGCCAGAGAGTTCATTTTCCACCTTCAATGCAGAAGGACATTGGAAAATACTGGAACTGGTATTGCCTTCAATATCATTTCCTTCTCTTCAAAATATCTCACCAACAAGCTTATTTCTGGAGCCCTAAATTCCACCACTGATTGATCATATCAACTCATTGATATGATATACTGATGCCCATTAAAATAATAATAGCTATAGATGGCTCAGCAGTAATGAAACCATCTGCAATGAATCCATCTGCAATGCAAGAGACATGAGAGACATGGGTTCAATCCTTGGGTCTGGAAGATATCCTCTAGAGGAGAAAATGGCAACCCACTCCAGTATTTTTGTCAGAATGATCCCATGGATAGAGGAGCTTGGCAGGCTACAGTCCATGGGGTCACAAGGAGTTGGATACTGAATTCATATGTTGAACACCCAAATTTTACATAATACTGTAAATCAACTATATTTCAATAGAAGTCAAAATAAAATTTAAATAAAAGAAAGTATTCCGGAAGGGGAATAGGAACATAATTTGTCGACATCCTGAATAAAGAGGAAATAGGGCAGAGCCTTAGGTAGCAAAGTTTGGCCCTAACCCTAGGTTGACAGCTGTTGAGAGTAACATGTTGATTGAAAATACAATGAGCCAAGATATGGCACTTCTGACAGTATGCTTGAAGCCAACCATCTTCTCTGCACAGCTCATGAACAAGACTTCATCTTTTTGAGGATACAATGAAGTGGAAATAATGACCCACTTGTATTTGGAGACAGAACAAGAATATATTTTAAAGTTCTTTATCGAATGGAAAAAAAGAACAATTCATCAGAAAGTTATGTTCCCACCATCTACATACACATAGACAGAACAACTGCCAACCGAATTACAGGGCTGAAAAGAATTTATGCAATCATTACATGTTTTCAAAGCTAAAAATACACTTTCCTCAGAAACAAAAATAATAGTTGAGTAAAAACTTAAAGCAAAGAATCAGACTTCAGAGATTGTACCAGTTTCAGATGATGTCAGATTTAAAGATTTTACAGTTTCAGGGAATTAATTAGAATCATTCCATTTTATACACAATCTGAAGCTCTTACATGTTTCACTCTTGAAGGGTCTTCTTGCTTGTTATTTTAAAAATTTGTCCAGATTAATGTCCTTGTAGAAATTTTGATGATTTAAGAAACTACTAGAGTTCTGCATTTACAGAATTTGAGAAGCATAACTCTTAGACAACAGATAGAATCTCTTCCTATTTAGGGCTACACCTCCTAATCAGTGCCCAATACTATTATGGGAGCTCAACTGCCTAGGAAGGAAGCCTCACTTAACCCTCAGAAGACAGAGTCAGAAATTCATGTTCTTTCACAGAAGCCTGATCAGTCATGCTGCAACAGGTTATCAGGTCAGTGCAGTGCAGTCACTCAGTCGTGTCCGACTCCTTGCAACCCCATGGACTGCAGCACATCAGGCTTCCCTCTCCATTACCAACCCCCAGAGCTTGCTCAAACTCATGTCCATCTAGTCAGTGATACCATCCAACCACCTCATCTTTCATTATTCCCTTCTCCTCCTGCCTTCAATCTTTCCCAGCATCAGGGTCTTTTCCAAGGAGTCAGTTCTTTGCATCAGATGGCCAAAGTATTGGAGCTTCAACTTCAGCATCGGTCCTCCCAATGAATATTCAGGACTGATGTCCTTCAGGATTGACTGGTTGGATCTCCTTGGAGTCCAAGGGACTCTCGAGAGTCTTTTCGAACACCACAGTTCAAAAGCATCAACTCTTCGGCACTCAGCTTTCTTTGTGGTCCAACTCTCACATCTATACATGACTCCTGGAAAAACCATAGCTTTGACTAGATGGACCTTTGTCAGCAAAGTAATGTCTCTGCTTTTTAATAATCTGTCTAGGTTTGTCATAGCTTTTCTTCCAAGGAGCAAGCATCTTTTAATTTCATAACTGCAGGTATAGGCCCATGTGATCTCCAAGAATTTAGATTAGACTCTTCCCCCAACCCCAAACTCTGCTGAATCAGGAAGTCCCCCTCCAATAAAGTGTGAGTCAGATAAGATTACAGATGCTTCATGAGTGTGAAAAGAACCAGAAGAATTTAGCCAATGTCATGGAATAGTGGGGCTCACTTAACTCACAAACAAGAAACAGCTTGATTTCTCTTCTTCACTCTAAGATGCTCTGATGGCTCTTCCTTCCCCACCATGATGTGGGAAGAATCTATAATTTCTTCTAGGTACCCTAGGTCCTAGCAAACAAATGAATGTTAACAAATAGTCCATAACCATGTATTAAAATTTTCCATTTGTCATCCCACCTATAGCTCCTTCCATTCCCCATAGCTCAGAGCTTATCCACATTACAAAACCTAGACTAGAAATATTTTTCCTCCTCCCTCAGCGTCCTCCCCAATCAAGAGCTGCTAGTGGTTTCTCTAAGGTTGGGGTGAGAGGAATCCAAAAACGTTAAGGGGACAAAAGTTCTTTGCAGAATGGTGCTGGAGTGGTAGATGTTAGTGTTCTCAGTGTGTAAGATGCTCAAGTGGCAGCTCTTCACCCACATGGCTGCAGGTGGCTGTGGGGCTGTGACTATGTCTCAGCCACCTACTAGCAAGCCCTGCCCATGGAGATGCCAACACTGGTCTTTAGAACATGTTCTTGTCAGCTAAAACTCCAAGACCAGAAAGTCTCATTTAATATTCTTTTATAACTTTAAAACTGCCTGGATGCTGGGGGTAGGGGGAAGGTATGAAAGTTGTCAGGTGACAGGATACAAAGACAGCAGTCTTGCCCCTGGCATCAGAACACCTGGACTCCTTCTGCAGAAGAGTCCGTGGCTGCATCAGCCTGACCAAGTCAGAATAATTAACTTATCTTGGCCTCAGTTGCTTCCTCTATATTCTGTATTTGGTTGGATAAGGAGATCTCAAAGTCCTTTCTCATATCTAGTATACTAACTTCCTATAGAATTGCTGCTGCAAATACTATATAGCTCCCAAATATCTGAAATTTTCCAACACATACAAGAGATTCCCACAGAGTATCTATCTCTCCAGCATGTCAGAACTCTTGTCCAGGTGAATGTAGGCCACAAACCCACCCAATCCTGGAATCCAGATTTCTTGCTGTTTTCTGAAACCTGTCCACCTACCCCATTCTGCCTCGCCTCCATGAACATCTTTAATCATCAGTATTCTCTTTGCCCATGCTCTGCCGTATTTATATAGCTTTCTACAAGACACTCTTTTTTAAAAGCATGTTTAAAAACTATCCAACTGGATTCAGAAAATAAAAATCTCCTGTGGATTTAGGCTGTCAGAAAACATAAAACTTTGCGATGCTCAGACCCAGGGTTTTCTGACCTGAAACTGTCGATCAATCCATTTCCCTCTGCCTTCATCCAATTCTGCCTTTATCCTACTATAATTCATTAATTATCAAAATAGGAGAAACTAGTGCTCATTCTTTTTATTGCTTATCTGAAGAGTTTCATATAAGAAGCCAAGAACTCAAAAAAAAAAAAAAAAGAAAGAAAGAAAATGAAAACAGATACTCTTTAATGGCATTAAGATAGTGCTAGGTAAAAACAACCCTTGCGAGATAAGATTCTCACTGTTTGGATTTTTTATTAAATTGGACTATATGTAATGTAGCCAGCTGGGTATGTACCATCCTAGGAGGACACCTATTGCTAAATCTCAATAATCCTAAGTAATGAACTAGATATCAGAAAACATACTGGAGATATTACCTAGCCACATAAATTCAGGCTACATTTTATACAAACTAAAAACAAATGTACCAAGCTATTTTCAAAATATCTGTTGTAGGCAATAGAAACTACCTAAGCCATCAAATTAGGAGTCATGAACCATCTGCATCACATTGAGTAATTTATTTAACTTCTCTGCCACTTTTTTCCAGTTTTCTCAACAGCTCATCCAGTTTATCCAATAGGTCCAGCATGGCTGGTCCCTGTTGAAGTGCTGCAGCACATTTGTCAAAATCAATTGACCATGTAAGCGTAAGGCTAATTTCTAAACTTTATTTATTCTATCGTCCATAGGATGCCATTATTATCTTTGTTGCCATAATTTTAAGTCTTGAAATCAAGTGGTATAAGTCTTCCAGCTTTATTATTTTGCAGTATTGTTTTGACTACTCTAGGTCCTTTGCATTTCCATGTAAATTTAGAATCGGCTTGTCAATTTTGCCCATCAAATGCTGTATTTTGAATAAGTGGCATCTCTAGATGAAATTGGGGAGAATTGATGCCTCAACATATATTGAGTTTTCCAATTTATGAACAGCAATATTTCATGGTTTTCAGTAAACTTGCACATCTTTTGTTAAATTTATCCCTAAAATTTTAAGATTTATGCTATTGCAAATGATTTAAAATTTTTTCCATGTATTTGTTATTATTTATAGAAATATGTTTGATTTTTGTATATTGACCTTGTTTTCTGATAATTTGTTCATTCTAGTTGTTCTTTTGCATCTTCCTGAGGGTTTTTGTCGTATGTAAACGTCATCTGCAAATAAAGATAGTTTCATTTCTTCTTTTCTAATATTTATGCCTTTTATTTCTTTTTCTTACTTTATTGGACTACAATCTTCAAAACAAGATAAAATAGAAGTGGTGACAGCAAGCATCCTTGTCCCATTCTAGATTTTAGAAGAAAGTATTCAAGTTTCCCTTTTAAGTTTTCAGTGGATGCCTTTTTCCAGATTGAGAAGATTTCTTTGTATTTCTACTTTGCTGAAAGTTTTTAATTTTAAATAGGTTTTGATTCTTTCAAATGTCTTTTCTAAGCCTATTTGAAATCATTTGATTTTTTTATTTTGCTAATTTTGGGTTTCGATGCATATTGGTTTTTTCAGAGTGGACATAAGAAAGTGTCATAGACTAGCTGGCTTAAGCAACAGAAATTTATTTTCTCAAGCTCTGGAGATTTCAGGGCCCAGATCAAGGTGTCAGTCCAGTAGGTGTGGTTTCTTCTGATGTAAACGAGGTAAGGATCTGCTCCAGGCTTCTCTTCTTGGCTTATAGATGGTCATCTTCTTCCTGTGTCATGACAAGGTCTTCGTTCTGTTTGTGTCTGTGCCCGAATTTTATCTTCTTACCAGGACCCCAGTCATACTGGATTAATGTCCCCCTAATGACTGCATTGTAGTTTAATTCCCTCTTTAAAGACCCTACTTTCCAAACATAGTTACACCCTGAGGTCCTTGGTATTAAAATGTTAGAACTACAATGTATGATTTTGGCAGGGACACAACCAGCTCCTAGACATGATGCATTATCCTTTTGCATGTTGCAGAACTCTGTTCACTAATATTTTGTTAAAGATTTTTGTATTTGTATCCATAAGAAATACTAGCTTGTAATTTTAATTTCTTGATGTCTTCCTTAGATGATCAGTCTCCTTTCAACTCAAACAAGTTAGTGATACGACAGTGCTGAGAAGAACAGAGCTAAAGAATGCTCAATTTCTTTAAGATAAGCAAGAGAGGTTTAATATGCAAAATGGCTTGACCAGGTCAGCTGCACTATTGCACATGGAACTGCCGTGTTTTACTCAGTAAACTGTTATTAATAATGACTGTGTGGCAGGATCTGGGATTCAAAAGCAAATTAGGCAAATCCTTCACCCTCTATGTGCTTACAAGACACAGAAAACTATAGATTCAAAACAGCATCTAATCAAAACTGTGAAGTCGAACACACAATTTAGAACCAGTGCAGACTGTACAAATGTGAGAATAAAGATACTTATATGATTCTAACTAAGAAAATAGAAATGGAGAAATCTTGAGGCTCCAAAAGCAAGCCTCGAATGAGACAGACACAGTGATGACACAGAGTAGAAGCTTTGCTGCCTTGCATGTCCATGATTACACACTTCAGGTCCAAGCATTTCCCCATCTGAATGTCTCCCCATCTCCATATCCAAACCCATCCATTCTCCAGGCTATCCTTCCTTCTTTTAAATTTTTTTTTGTTTTCTTTTAAGGTTTTTTTTTTTTTGATGTGGACCATTTTTAAAGTCTTTATTGAATCTGTTACAGTATCATGTCTGTTTTATGTTTTGGTTTTTTGGCCCTGAGGCATATGGGATTTTAGCTCTCCAACCAGAGCTTGAACCTGTATCGCCTGCATTGGAAGGTGAAGTCTTACCCACTGGGCCATCAGGGAAGCCCTTATCCCTCCTCCTTTATGAAGGCTCCCCTATAGTCCTCAAGAGGAAGTAACTCTTACACTTCTCACTCCCTACCTTTTATTGTGTACATGTGGTACATTATTGGAAATACTAAATTCTTTTAAGGGAGAAAAACCTCCATCAAGTTTATCTACGTGTCTCTCAGAATCCAGGACATAGTAGAAGCATAATAAATTTTATTCAAGGTACATTCCTCACCTCCTTACCTGCAGTGTAGTCCTACATTTGGGCACAACTCGCCCACTCTTGTGTTCTATGAGGTTAACAGTTTCCATGTCATTACAAGTCCCATAGTCTCAATATGAGACAATCTAAACTTGACAGCAAAGATACATGACTCGCTTCTCTTCAAATTTCAAAATCTCTTTTTGAATAGACTACAGAGCCTACATCAAAGATGTTTAATGAAACCGCCAGTTGTGGCAAAAAAACATTAGCAAAACTACATTTTTCATAATTTTTAATATATTCTAATGTTTGCTTGTGACATATAGATGTAAGTCAATATTTTATTATGGTCATAAGCACCTGCCTTTTGATTTATGAGCTTTCTGTACTAGATAATCAAACTGGTCAGAGTTAACAGTGCTTCAAAGTCCTGTGCAGTCCTGAACATCAATAAGGGAGCAGGATACTGGTAATGCAAACCACCCTCCAGGAAATCACTGCATAATGCATGGCATCTGTCTGCCAAGTGTGAGACGGCAGGAATGGGATGTGCAGAATAGAAACAGATTCTCAGATCTCAATGTGCCATCCTATGAGATGGGAATCTGGTTTATTGTGTCTTCTTTGAAGCATGATTATTTTGAGAACTCAGCTGAAGAAAACTCAAAGTAATTCTGTTTTGAAACAGAGTCTTAGTCAGGTAACTTGATTCGGTATCAAGAGTCATTATCCAGAGACTGGTTTCGCAAATGACCTTTCTCTGTCCACTAGATTATGATGCTTCAAGTGACTGACTTAATATGCCACAGTGTCTGTCTTGCCTGCTATAGACTCCTGTGGTCTAGGTGGTGGCTGCATCTTCCAAATGTCTGTAATCTCCAGCCAGGAAGATTCGGAGCTACCATGGTTTAATCTGTGTAAACAACTGTAGTAAGAATTACAGAACATCTGGTTCTCCTATCAGCCTCCTCACTAACCAGCTGTCTCACCTTGGGACAAACATTTAAATTCTCTATTAAATGGGTTTCCTTTGTAGAGGAATTCTCATACTATAAACACCTTCTAGAGAGATATAGTAGTGTTTACAGTGTATTATTCTTGCCAGATATATTTGATCAAAAATGGCTTCTCATGTAATTTTGCCTGAGATGATACCAATTCCTTAGGATACTGGTTTCAGTTCAGTCACTCAGGCGTGTCCAACCTTTGTGACCCCAAGGACTGAAGCATACCAGGCTTCCCTGTCCATCACCAACTCCCAGGGCTTGCTCAAACTCATGTCCATCTAGTCAGTGATGCCATCCAACCATCTCATCCTCTGTCATCCCCTTCTCCTCCTGCCTTCAGTCTTTCCTAGCATCAGGGCCTTTTCCAGTGAGTCAGTTCTTCACATCAGGTGGCCAAAGTATTTGAGCTTCAGCTTCAGCATCAGTCTATCCAGTGAATATTCAGGGCTGATTTCCTTCAGGATTGACTGGTTGGATCTCCTTGGAGTCCAGGGGACTCTCAAGAGTCTTCTCCAACACCACAGTTCAAAAGCATCAGTTCTTCAGCACTCAGCTTTCTTTATGGTCCAACTCTCACATCCATACACGAATCCTGGAAAAACCATAGCTTTGACAAGATGGACCTTTGTCAGCAAAGTAATGTCTTTTCTTTTTCATATATTGTCTAGGTTTGTCATAGCTTTTCTTCCAAGGTTTTTTAATTTCATGACTGCAGTCACCATCTACAGTGATTTTGGAGCCCAAGAAAATAAAGTCTGTCACTGTTTCCATTGTTTCCCCATCTATTTGCCATGAAGTGATGGGACCAGATGCCATGACCTTAGGATACTAGTTTGGGAAACAACCGAGCCAGATGCCACAAACAATAGGCCTAACTCATGGGTTCTATACATAAGTCATGATATTAGTATTCACTAAGCAAGATGGTGATGCTGGGAAAGATTGACGGCAGGAGGAGAAGGGGGCAACAGAGGATGAAATGGTCGAATGGCATCACCGCCTCAATGGACATGAGTTTAAGCAAACTCAGGGAGACAGTGAAGGACAAAGAAATCTGATGTGCTGCAGTCCATGGGGTCACAAAGAGTGAGGCATAATTGAGTGACTGAACTGAACTGAAGCAGGATTGGGTCACGAAGTGCTCAATCATCACAACTTCGAGGGCCAGCCTACTGATCCTTTGGTTTGTAGAGCACATGAGAGATTCTGTGAATGCCAACATTCCAGATGCATAAGGAACTGGGGTCACCATGAGTAAGAGTAAGCAGATGAAAGAATAGGATTGTATTAAGTCTTAGTTCCACGGTCATTGTTGTAGAAGGCAATCAAAGAAAAGACCCTGCCAGGATTGAGACAAGTAAAATTTTCTGTTCTCCTTGGGCAAGCTCTGTACAGGATGAAGCCCAAGGCCAGACTTCTTTGGAGAGACAGAAGGACACGCTGGATGAAATAAGGACATCGGGTTCACATAGAGCTGGGAAGAGGAGGGCTCTGTCATGTGGTCCAGCTGGGTGATGTGAGCATGCTTGTGTGTAAGGGCAGGACTCATGGGGCAGGGGTCACCTAAGGAGAAAGACCTAAAGGATCCATACCCGCACAGCAGGAGAAGAGAGCTGAGGGAGAAGAGGTTGACAGATGATCAGGGCCGATAAAGACTGGACTTCATCCAAAAGACGATGGATTTCAGCAGAGAGAAGTAAGATATGATTAGGGAAAGAAATGACCAGCTTCTTTCTCCAAGAGAAAATCTGATGCAGGGGAAAAGAGGGTGCCACAAGTACAGAACAGTGTCTGGTCTTCTGGATTAGGCAATTGGGTGGATGAAGCAAAGATGAGAAGGCAGAAGCAAAAAAAAAAAAAGGAATCCACGAAGCAAAGTTGTGATCAAAGTCCAACACAGCTCTCAGGTTCCAAAGCAGCAGCTGTCCATGGCAATAGCCACAGAAAGAATGACAAAACAACAAACACATCTGTTGCAGTTTTGTGAACACGTCAGCAGCTCATCAGTGACTTTAAATAAGAAGAAAAAATGCTCACCAACAGTGCTGCATTGAGTGTCCTTCGAACAAAATCATTTGGATAATGGGGTGAGGTTGGAATCCTTCTAAAAGACTCTGGCCAGGCCAGGCATGTAGAAAATATTTGAGGTGTGACAGGATATTTTAAAAGTCAGCTGTCTGCTTTGCCTTCTCCACACAAGAAATTCAATGAGCCTGGAAAAATTCAACTTCACAGGCCAGAGTGCTAGACAACCCACAAGGTGGAAGTCACTGAAGGTAAAAGAAAATTTCAGGGACTGATTTTTAGGTTCAGTAATAAACAGTCCAGTGAAGGACACTGAGACCTTCAAAACGGCGCACTGTGGTGGAACTGGTAGTGACTATAATTTCTACAGAGTGCTGTTGGTTTAACAAAAAATAGTTTCTTAAAGCTTGCACTTAATGTCTGTAAGTGGCTATTTAAACAGCGCTGTGTTTAAGAGCCTTTGCCCCTCTATGCAGAAATCCTGGGCTGTGTGCTGCGGGAAGGGAGCCCCACCCATGGAAAGTTAGAAAGAAAGAAAGCTGGCTCACTTCCTCCCACTTTGACTGTTTTGGGACAAAATGGAATCAGGCTAGATAGACGTGTTGTAGTCTTATTCAGAAGCCCTAAACAATTTCTCAAACGTATGATTTCTTTCTTTCCCTTTGCCCATACGTCTACTGTATGTTTTGACTTTGGATCCCTTGAGATTCTGTTATGTTTCTTGTTTCTCTCACTCAGGGACCTAAGGTGCCATCAGGATGTTTTAAACTGATGGGCTCCTTTTCTTGCCATTCCTTATCATTAAGCCGCTGGAGCATACTCCTGAACTGGTTCTGTGTGCTTTCCTCCTCTCTGAATCTGCCAACCAAATGGCCTCCAGCTACAGTCACATCACATCACACAAGTTAACAGAACGAAGTCGAGTCAATCCCAGGTCAGAACATCTTCAGTGGAGACGTGTGGATGTATTTACTGAGCATTTACCAGAACCACGTCACATTGAAGGAAACATTCCTTCTGTATCATGTTTAGCAAAGGTATGGGAAAATGGACTTATATATTACATTGTTTTTTGGAAAACTAAGTGTGATGGCCTAATTGAAATGCAATATTTAATAAAAATATTTACATCTTCATACAGGAACTTTCAACCAATGCTTTTAGAGATTTCTCTCCCTTATTACCCACCTCCATGAAGCAGTAAACCCCAATGAAACAACCAACACTTTATTTCTAATTCCCTGAAAAACATAAAGCTGGCAGTAAATCTATAAGCAAAAGCCAGATCTACATTAGCAAAATGAAGCAGAGAAGTAAAGCAATTATTTAAATAATTTATCATGAGCCTGGGGTAGGTAACTGAATTACTTAAATGAATATTTCAGAGAGAAAATGCATTTTTGTTTAAAAAGGAAAAAAAAGGGTTTTGAAGACTCTCTCTTGGCTCATTGCACACAGAATAGGAAAATCATTACCATGATGAAGTCTGTGTGTACATGGAAGTACCCCTGCTGGAGCTTTGCTTTGAAAATGTTCAAAATGTTACTGTGATTTAGAATTTGGGACATTTGCCTAAATAAATAAATAAAAACCTGGGAGTACCAAACAATGGTACTGAACACCTGGGATTCGGTTCTTTCCTGGGTCCTACAATGTAAAGGCTCAAAAACCTTCCAGTGTAATTTCCTTCCCTGTACTCAGCTCTAGATGAGTCCAAAGTCAATGTTTGGTCTCTAGATGAGTCCAAAGTTAAACTTGGACTGCAGGAAACAGAGGCAATTTTGAGTTTCTCAAGATGAGATGCTTCTTCACTTCCTTCAGCGCTCAGCCCATCTCAGAGGGCAGGGTTTTTTGCTCTGACTTGGCCTCACTCAGTTCCTCTATTCCTGCCACACAAGAGCCTTGGGTCAGGCCCTCTGAACTGGCTGGGAGGATGCAGGGCAGGGTACCAGGCTCTCTTGCCAAGCAAGGGGATTTTAGAGCCTTGCCACAAAAATGTAGCTCATAAACCAGAAGCAGCAGCCACACCGGGATGCATGGAGAGAGGAGACTCGGGCCCCACCCACACCTGCCAACTCAGAACCTGAACAGCCCCCAGGACGCTGATCTTGAGGAAACTGTGGGACTGGGAGAGGAAGGGGGAGATGTTGAGTAAACTGGCAAAGGTGGAAGAAAAAGGAAAGAAGGGTCACAGAGGGCTGCCCGAGCCCAGAGCTCAAAGGTCTGAAAAAAGCGAAAGGACTATAAACAAACCAGGTCATTGAAACAAGAGCCCAGAGCCTGCTGACTGTTACCACAAGCTGACAGTCAGCCCTCAGGACTGCAGGGGTGAATTATGGCCACAAAGCTCAGAGGCCTGGTTATAAATCCTCCCCTGCATCCTTGTTAACCGTGTCTTTCCCTGGAGACAGGTAATGTACATAGAAGATGTCCAGTCCCTTGGTCTTTATTAGAAGCTGGGAGATGTGGGCTGGGAGTAATGTGAGTATAGACAAGAATGCCCAGTTTATACTCTTTCTCACCTGAGTTGAACATGATGCAAATATGCTGTTTCCACGGTAGGGATTGTGTTAGCTTCTATTTGAACATATTATTGCTGCCATTAATCTGATTATTTTATTGACTGGTTTTGCAGAGCTTGCATCCTGAGGCTTTTCTTTTTCTTTTTTTTTTTAAGGAGAAAGCTCACTTGAAGATGAATGTACAGATTCCACATGTGGCTGAAACCAATTTCCTCTTTATTTGTTCTCAGAAAAGATGGAAAGCAGCTGGCAGGCTTCTTCCACATGTCCTTAAAGAGCACAACTGAGTCCTAAAAATTCTCTCACTTCTGAAACCCAGCAGGACTCTGTGGGGCTTCTGGGCATGGAAGCCTTTCTGGGCCCGCCCCACCCCCTCCCCCTCCCCTCCCCCACCCTCCCCCACTTCCCCATCCTCCCCCACTCCCCCACCATTCCCCACTCCCTGACCCTTCCCCACCTCCTGTTTATTGTTTATAGGAAATAGCCTTCAGCCTCCATGACCTTCCCTGAGTTTCAAAGGACAGGCTCAAACAGTAGCTAATCAGGGAAGAGAAGGGATGCAGAGATAAGGCAGGAGTAGCCAAGAAACTACAGTGCTGCTCCTAGGGACAGGAACCTGGCTCTGCCTCAAGAGACAGCAATATCTTGAGCTCTTCTGCAGAATTAGAATCCATAACAAACGGAAGATGTTAACTACTTGATGGAGCATTCTTCATTCCGGAGAGAAGGTTACAGTTTGATAACCTCCTGAGCCACAGAAACTCATCAGGAGACCACCTGAGGCCAGATTAGAGAAGTGCAGGTCCAGCATAAACCCTGATCCTGATCAGCAGCCCCACCCTTGAACCGTTGCTATAAAAACTCCTCACCAAATCCCTCCGGGTTGGAACACACAGTTCTGAGGCATTAGCCCCTTCTGCCCAGCAAAGCGATTAAGCTATTCTTCTCTACTTCACTCAAAACTCTATCTCCAGGATTCTTCTCTACTTCACTCAAAACTCTATCTCCAGGATTCCAATTGGCACCGGTGCACAGAGGCTGAGTTTCAGCATCATTTTCAGGCTAAAGAACCCCAGGCCTAATCCCCTTGTCAGTAACATCAATAAGACCATTTACTGCCACCAGCTATGTGTGAAGCGAGATGCTGTTGTCTCCTAATTTCATAATAGACCCAAGTTCCCGCTGAGTTCTAGTCTCTGCTTCAAAAGCACAGCCATTTAACTTCTCTTTTCCTGACCAGACTACCTGCCTTGGCTGCAAACCAGGGTTGTAATAAGTATCAGATGAGAACACCCCGTGGGAGGGAGCAGTTCATCATGTAAAGGCTCACTGCTCCTGTAGAGCTTCTGTTTCCGCCTGGAACTTCTTCCATAAAAATTCCCACGCAGGATTCAGAAGCAGCTGGTACACTGACTAATGCATGCCCACTGGGCTACCACCGTCAGTAACTACCTCTCTGTGCAAACAAGGCAGCCCTCCCACATCAGACAACTTCCCTCCCAAAAAGCATTATGCTATACTGCTCATGATTAAACTTGTCAACTTTAACGCCAACACTGCCCTTCATACTATTAGCCACACTCGCCCCCACTGGAGCCATCAGGTCCACCCCAGAACGCCCCTGGGTCACAGTCGCCTAAACAGCATCAGTTACTTCCCTTAGCTAGCAAGGGCAAGGGAGGTTCATTTATTTGAACATCAGACGTCCTGGAGAAGCCTGACTGCCCTTTAACATGTCTAATCCATACTTCAAATGCTGTAGAATGAAATCTGGGATTCCAGATAACCAATCTGGAGATGTAAGACTCAGATTCAACATTTGCTGTTGTTCAGTTGCTAAGTCATGCCCAACTTTTTGTGACCCCATGGACTGCAGCACGCCAGGCCTCCCTGTCCCTCACCATCTTCTAGAGTTCACCCAAGTTGATGCTATCCAACCATCTCATCCTCTGTTGCCCCTTTCTCCTCCTGCCTTCTATCTTTCCCAGCATCAGGGTCTTTCCCAGTGAGTCAGTTCTCTGCATCAGGTGGCCAAAGTGTTGGAACTTCAGCTTCAGCATCAGTCCTTCCAATGCATATTCAGGGTTGATTTGCTTCAGGATTGACTGGTTCTATCTCCTTGCAGTCTGAGGGACCCTCAAGAGTTCTCCAGCACCACAGTTTGAAAGCACTGCCTATGTTTGTCATAGCTTTCCTCTCAAGAAGCAAGTATCTTCTAACTTCATTCAGCATAATGCTTATTCACCAATGCAGATTCAACATCCCATAATGCCTATTAAATAGCATCTTTCTCTCCACTGAGTCCTGTGGCAGATATTTCACCTGTATTGGATACTTCATCCTTACAAGTAGCCATCTGAGATAAAGAGTATTACCCCATTTCTACAGTTAAGGGAACAGAGGCTCAGGGATGCTAAATGTCTTGTCCAGAGTCATGCTGCTACTTGGAAAAACTGATGTTCAAGTCCAGGAATCCCAATTCCCATCCATAAGGCTGCCCACAATGCCACACTTGCCATCAGGAGTCATGTGGAAGAAACATTCACAGCACTCTTCACAGAAAGCTTTACCTCTATTACATCTAGGAGCTTTATAGAAGTATCTTGAGATGCTTAAAAAGAAATGTCACTGGCTTGATTTAGCTGAATATCTATTTTCCTGTCACTACTTACCTCATAAGGGTGCAGAACTCATGAAGTCCCGGCTGCACTGCTTTATAGTGTTCATCTAAAATGACTAAGAGTTATTTCATATTTGGCAGAGATTAGTACATTCTGTCAGCCTGAAAGAATTTTTGGCCAACAGGTTTTATTTGGATCCACAGTTGTTAACTATTAGAGATGTCTGAAGAAACACTCAGACCAGGCTGGTTGAAATATTTAGCTAAAGGCCAGAGTCGACTGAAACTGAGAATCTCTAGTTCTGTCATGCCACTGGCAACCAAAAGCAAAGAAGAACTGAACTGTCTTTCACCATTCAGGACATAGATTTGGGGAAGCAGATTAAACCTTTCTACGATGTGCTAAGGGGATAATACTGTTTTGCAGATTTAGACTCTCCATCCTGTTGAAGGATTTATCATTTATGAGAAAAAGCCCAGTGAGTTGTATTAGTTAGAAATTTCATTTAACTCCTGGCAACAAAGATCAGAAAGACAGTGATTTTTTTTATTTTCAAAAAAGAAATTCGGAGGCAGGCAGTTTAGTTCTACCATGTCAACAGCCCAAGGTCCTTTTTTCTATCAACCATTCCAGTGGCTTCCACCGTCAACCTGGTTTCTTGGTCCATGCTAGCTGCTGGGGCTCCAACCAGTGTTTCTACATTCCAAGGAAACAGGAAGAAGGAAGAAGGGCAAAAGAGCTGTCTGTTGCCTCCTTACAAAGCCTTCTCAGACTTATACAAAGCTTCCTATCTTCAAGGGAAGCCAAGTTTCTTTCTTCTTGTTCTTAACCAATAAAAACTGAACTTTCTTACTAAAGAAAAAATGAATGGGTATTGAATAGTTGACTAAGTGTCTCTTGCAGTCACCAGAGATAAAAGACTCTGTTTATTTGGAACCTTCTTTGGGTGGATTCCAACCCAAAGCTTTTAGAAAGATCAACTAGTCCAACACCTGCTTTTTAAAGTTTAAGAAATGGAGGGCCAGAAAAGTCACTGGACCTGGCCAAGACAGTAAAGGCAGTATGCATGAGAGCTTGGACTAGAAATGACGCCAGAGATTAGAATGCTGGAGGTAGGTACTTGGTGAGGGCTCTCTTCCTGTACTTCCTTAATGGCCATTCCTTGTTGCAGTGTAGCCACAAGAAGAGAGAAATCTTCCTATTTTTTATAAATG
Source organism: Antilocapra americana (assembly GCA_007570785.1). Lineage (NCBI taxonomy): Eukaryota > Metazoa > Chordata > Mammalia > Artiodactyla > Antilocapridae > Antilocapra > Antilocapra americana. The sequence continues at coordinate 6,155,324 of ML663469.1, read as the reverse complement.
CATTAATCCCATTTTAGGGGCTCCACCCTCATGACCTTATTTAACTCTAATCACCTCCCAGAGGTCCCACCTCCAAATTCCATCACATGTTTCAACATACAAATTAGGGGTAGGAGAACTGGACACAAATATTTGGTCCATAGCACCCACTCGCCACAAACTGCTCCAGGCTTCCACCTCAAAGCAGCCCCCTGGGCTTGAGGGCTGGCAGATGGTGTGGAAGGACACACTAGAACCCATGCCCCCTGAAATAAGATTGGTTACAGAGAGAAGGGGCGGAGCTGAGCATGCTCAGTACCTTCCCCCCAGGACTCTTTTCTCCGCCCCCTGCAGGTACAAGAAAGACCAGAGGCTGTCGTCTAAGAGGCTACTCCAAACGGAGCGTCCTCCACATGAGACTAGAGAAGAAGATCCTCTCCCTCCCCCTCCACCTGTGTTTACCGGTATCCTTCATGCTTCCTTCATGGTGTTCTACACAGCTACCCAAGGGCACCCTCCCTGACTTACTGTGAGACTCACTATGCTGTTGGGTGTGAAAGTAAGACCCGAAAGGTTAGGACACTTATTCCACGTCACACAGCAAGTTGGGGGCAGCTGAAAGTGGCCCCACTTTTGGAGTTTGCTCTACTCTTGGCTGCCTGTCTGACAAAGCAACTGTACACCACCCAGCTAGAGACCTCCTGGAGCCCTGGAAGAGCTCGCAAGATTTTGCTGGATTTAGATGGCTGCCCTTGCAGTTAACAAAAGTCTCTGAGGGTACAGGATACTCGGGATAGGATACTTTGTGGCAATGGCTGGTGAGTTGGAGAATTAACCCAACTGGCCAACAAACATTTTCAGTCACCTTCTGAGTGCCAGACTATTAGTGGGATAAGTGATGACAGCAAACAAACAAACAAACAAACATACTATTCATAGTTGAAAGTTGTCTGAGCCTAGTCGGGAAAGCAGAGAAGAAGACAGACTCCACTGTGACAAGTGTGATGACAGGTATCCACTAACTTGGGGGGCAGACGGGACAGGCTTTTGGAGCAGAAAGCAAGCAGAGGTGGGAGACCATGTCTCCTTCTGGTCATGGCAAGTCACTCTGAATGACAGGATCACATGATGCAAGGGAGGGATGGAAGGGATAGACATTTCCTAGGACACATGCAGGTTGATGAGCATCTATTCAGGCCAAGTGTAAAGGGCCCATTAAGGTCTGAGGTCATCAAAGGTCATCTGTCTCAATAACAATAAACCTAGAAGCACCCATTTGAACATTATTCTTCTGAACCTCCTTTCCACTACTCCTGCTCCTGTGGTAAAGTGTTACTGTTGACATCAGAACAGGGCCATTGGTGTGACTAATTCCCACTGAACAGTTTCTTTTATGCGGATGCCGATGTGCACTTAGCAGCGTAGCTTGTGTGCGTCCTCAGATGGACTCCTCTGTGCGCTCAGCGTTTTCACTTACACTTTTTTCATACCTCTGGCTCCTTTCTGAAGGAGGCTGGCTGTAAGCTGGAAGTAAATTCAAATCAACTCAGCAGTTTGTGAGCAGCCGACTGAACAGGTTGAATGGGAATCCATGTTGCTTCATTCTTAGTCTCCACTTGGGATTTCAAGTCCTCAAAATGACTTTCTACATGTAGATTTTCAAAACGTTTAAGCCTCTAATCCTTGTCCAAAAGTTATACCACCCAGAACTTCACAGAAGAAGCTGATTCCTGTCCTGCCTCACCGCCGTAGCAGCCCCGAGACACCGTCACAGACCCTCACATCCCCCTGGGAGACATGGTGAAAACTGCTGATCTCTGAGTGGTCTGATGAGGGTTAGGGGCAGGGGCAGGGCCCCTGTACATGACGGTCCTCTCAGGGCATCACTCCTCACTCAGGCTGTGGGTGTGCCGGCCACCTCAACTCCCTCCCAAACCTCCAAGTTCCCTGGTTAAGAGCACTACCTCTGGCCTTCAGGCATGCTGTGGATAAGCCAGTTCCAAATGAAACTATAGGATCCCACTCATCTGAGATTCCCAAGATCCAGTCAAAGACATACTTCCCTTAAAAACAGCAAATGCAACACAACTTCTGTAATTAACTGTTCCCTGTACCATGCAGTTTCCAGGCCTTCTCACTACCTTGAGAATTTTCTCCTGGATAGAATCCAGTTTTCCAGAGTCTAAGAAAAACAGAAATTTAAGAGGACAATTAAATTCTCCAGAACTGGAGAGCAGAACTATAAAGTTTTTGTGTGATTTTTTTTCTTTTTGTGGGAAAGACACATGAAGACAAAAACATTAGAGGTGACTTACAGTGTCTGGGCATTTCACAAATGTTACATATTCTAGTCTTTAGGTAATAGCTAGAACTAAGTTAGATCACTGGTAAGACAGAAAGTCTCTTTGATGATTTTTCTGTCTTATGGCAAAGCCAAAAAACAGCAACAAAACAGAAAAACAAGATTCAGGCCTGGGAATCTTCTTGAATTCTTCAGGCATCAAACACCTTCTCACTCACAATTCCGTCATTCCTAAGAGGTAGCCCTCGACTTCATGATTCAAGGAAGCATTTTCTTCCAGGTGGCGATATTGAAAGAGAGAAGGAAAAAGAGAGCTGGGCAGAGCAGGTGCCAGGTCTTAAGGAAGGTTTGTGGCACCAGCACTGAGTTCTTGTTTTGGGTCCCACTGGTTAGAACCTTGCCACATGACCGTATCTGAGTACAAAGAGCCCAGGAAATGAGTTCTTTTGCTTGATGGCCATTGGCTCAGCCAAATTTATTTTATTCTGGAGGAAGGGGAAAATAGATATTTGGAGATGAAGAGCAGTGCGTACCACACAGTCCAACAGCTCCACACCCAAGTATTAGTAAACTCATGGAGCATATGGGGAAACCAGGGTTCATGATGTTCAAATAACTTGCCTGCAGTCATACATCTAGAACATGCTACACCCACTACCTAAATTAGAAGATTTTATAACAAGACTGTTGTATTTCCCTTCTATACTCCCATAATAAGAGTAGAATGACATTTATATAAAAACTGGTTCAGGTTTCCAGCAGTAGCATCACAGCCTTGGTTTTCAGGATGCTTTGGTGAACTCAAGTAAGCCAACTTCTCTTCTATCTCTTTTGCCAATGCCACCAGCCTAGTACAACCACATCACCCGATTATTGCCACTGCCTGCTAATCAGATTCTCTCCTCTTCTCTGCCATCCCTCCAATTTATTCTCCACAAGCAGAAGGGTGGGGCTTTTAAAATCTCAATTGTAATCATTTTATTTCACTGCTTAAAAACCTTTAATAACTTCTCATGGCTCTTTGGATAAAGACCAACCCCACCCATGAGGTTCTAAGGCATTGCTTGCTCCAGCCACCTATCTTCCCAGTTAACTTGCTCGCAACTCTCCTGCTTTCCTCTCCAGGCTACTCTGGGCTTCTGTAGACACTCCATGGGTCCTCCTACCTTGGGGCCTTACACAGGCCACTCCCTCTGTCCTCAGTCTCTTCCCCCTGTATCTTTGTCAAGTCCAAAATAATAAATTCTTCACAATTTTGTTAAGCTCTGTTAAACTTGTAATTAATTATGGAAGAAATAACACATTTACAATGTCTGATCTTTTCATTCAGGAATAGGGTTCTCCATTTATTCATACTTTTATATCACTTAGCCAAGTTCTACAATTTTCTTCTTATAAATCCATTCATTTATTGTAGAATTATTCTTAGAATTTGTTGTGCTTTGTGTCTGGAGTCTTTCTTCCCATGCAGAAGGAGGCGATATCCAGTTTCCTAGTTTTATAGAATCCATGTTCCTAAAGCAGAAACTAAGGAGAGGAGGAGAAAAGAACAGGTCTTTCTACCTACATGTAGGCAGTTATTTATAGATTATTGATTGTCATTTTCATCAGCCTTGAATTTAGTAAAATTAGCACCTTGATCCTGGCATCTAATGTAATAGGCAGTCCTAGTTTCAGTTTTCTTTTTCCATCAGTGTTCATAGGTCCTTCAGAAAGAATTTGCAAGAGTCAGTGGGGGAGTTCACTAAATGTCATTATGTAGCAAATTTTTTGTTCTTACATTGTGAGCACAGTTTTCAAACAAGTCCCAGCCATCCAAGAGTACTTTTAATTACTCTGTGTATTTTGCCATATTATCCATAGTGATATCGTGACTGATTTTTGTCAAACATTTTCCTAAAACCAAGAAACACTAGGTCTATGTTACTCCCCTGATCTCTCAGCTCAGTAAAAATACTTTCATAAAAGATGAGGTTAGTTTGGCATGATTTGTTCCTGGTGACTCCATGTTTTCTAGCAGTCAACACATTCCTTTCAAAGTGTTCATAAGACATCTGCTTTAAATTCATTCTATAATTTGACCAAACGTTGACCAGAGTTAATAGTCTAATCTGGGGGCCCACCCCTTTTCATAACTTATGACATTTACTTGTCATTAGCTTTCTGATTTTTCTCTTGTTGTACATGATTTTTTAAAGATTACCAGTGGTGACTCCCTGATTGCATATTTGAATTCCTCCAGCACCCTGGGAGGAAACTTGGCTGCACCTGAAGACATGAACTTATGACATGAATCAAGACTTGCTCTCTATTTCCAGTCATTTGAGACTGCAGTTCCTTTCTATATAGGTTGTTCTACTCTGCTAGAAATTGGGGACTCTCCAGAGAACAAGCAGCTGTGGGGATGTTCATGTCCTTACCAGGAAAATTGTCTTAAAGCAGCACAAAAAGCAAAGTGTTTCCTGACTTGTGATCAATCACATCCAGACTCGTGGTGGCATGGTTTACTCTCTGATCTTCATGCTATTCTTGTTGTTGTGCAGTCGCTCAGTCACATCTGGCTCTTTGCGACCCCATGGACTGCAGCACACCAGGCCTCCCTGTCCATCACCAACTCTTGGAGCTTGCTCAAACTCATGTCCATCGAGTCTATGATGCCATCCAACCATCTCATCCTCTGTCGTCCCCTTCTCCTCTCGCCTTCATCTTTCCCAGCATCAGGGTCTTTTCTAATGGGTCAGCTCTTCACATTAGGTGGCCAAAGTATTGGAGCTTTAGCTTCAGCATCAGTCCTTCCAATGAATATTCAGGACTGATTTCCTTCAGAATTGACTGGTTGGATCTCCTTGCAGTCCAAGGGACTCTCAAGAGTCTTCTCCAACACCACAGTTTAAGAGCATCACTTCTTTGGCACTCAGTCTTCTTTATGGTCCAACTCTCACATCCATATATGACTACTGGACAAACCATAGTTTTGACTAGACAGACCTTTGTGGGCAAAGTAATGTCTCTGCTTTTTAATACTCTGTCTATGTTTGTCATAGCTTTTCTTCCAAGGAGCAAGCATCTTTTAATTTCATGGCTACAGTCACCATCTGCAGTGATTTTGGAGCGCAAGAAAATAAGGTCTGTCACTGTTTCCATTGTTTCTCCATCTATTTGCTGTTTCTGGTTTCTCAACTTCTGAGCTTTGTTACCTCCTTATTTCTTCTCATTGAAAGCCCCATGCACTATGCCCCATTTTGGTATTTTGAATATCTGCCTCATTTATATTTTGTCCCTAGTGCTTGAATTCGACCTGCATGAGGACCTTAGGACACACAGCCTGCCCTGTTATTTCTAGATGAATAGCCCCACAGTTCGGTCCTGAATCTCTGTGCCACTCCCCCTCTGACCTGCCTTCCCTCATGACCAGCACTGGTTCACTATATTTTCTCTCTATGAATTCATACACACTGTGCACCAGGGTCTTGGGTATCTTCTCTCAGGCTCCATCAGTATTGTTATGAATTTGTCAAACCAGAATGCGCTGCAGCACAAACTATTGACCCCATGGCCATCCAGCATCTTATTTCCTTACTACTACCCCTTACCTGATCAATTCAATTCTTGTCAGAAAACCCTGGGTAGCTTCTTTGCACCCACATGAACTGGACCTGGACACAGGCAGAAAGTTAATAAATGCTTATTGAAGTGACTTAAGTAACAATGATTCATTTACATCCACTTTGCAAACAATTCTGTAAGTTTTGCAGCTGCCCATTTTCACAAACCAGGTTGATCCTTCCAAAACCACATCTGAAGCACACGAGATCCATCCCACATCTAGCCCTGATCTATAGTGAGACACAGCCCTGTCTTCTGCTGTTCTCATGCAACTGCCCAAGCCCCTTAAACTGGATGTAATTCAGGCCCGGAACATCCTAGGCATCCTCAGGTCCCTTTGGCTCAGGCACATTATCCTCATGCCCAGGACCTCTCTGAGCCCTGGGAAGGGACACGCAGACAGAGGTTACACCACTGCTCTCCAGGTATCATGCAGGATATTTACTCATTGTGGGTTCAAAGATGACAAACAAAGGTACCAGAAGCAAGCCAACCTCCAAGATCCATGAGAAAACATGGAGGCTGAGATATTCCTGTCCAGCTCCACAGGGCTGCTAAACTCCACAGGACTACCAGACACACATTTCGTTCCTACACACAGGCTTCCTATGGGGACCAGGTTGTGCCTTGGCTTATGAGCCTCTGCCTCCAACTGCCCACTTCATCCTCAGATCAGCCAAATGAGCTTTAAGCATCACCAGTTGTTTTGTGTCAATGTAGCAACTACGGATAATCAGGAGGATGTTAATTGTATCATTACTTGTCAGTCTTTACTTGCCAGTAAGGATTTGAGTGGTACGAAGAATTAAATTATTTTTAAATACAATAATTTTATGATACCCATGTAAATGAAAGATAATTTCCTATCATACTGATTATACACATACTCAATTTTAGCCTAATCTATTGTAGCAAAAGGTATTCAGAAACAGTACACAGCTGCCCTCTTGTGTCACTTTCATATAATTAAATCTATTAGTGTTTAAATGCCAGGATTCATTTAGCTATGCATTTTTAAAGGTCACCACGTACCACTACTTTTCTACTTCTGAAATTAATAACCTAAATGTTAATTTACAAAGTACAGTATGTAAAAATATGCCAGATATCTCTATCAACTAAATAATTTATTGGCATAATCATCTAAATGTTTAAAAAGTAATATAATTACTCTGTCTAGGTCCTCTTGTAACCCAATACTGGAAGTCTTTACATGCATTTGTATTTTCTCATACTTAATTAGTGCTCAATTAATATTTAACCTGCTCTCACTGAGTGCATGGATTTGCACTAATGTTTTGCTACTGGCCACTCAATGGAGATGAGATGGAAACCAGTTCTATTTTATAATAACTGACAAGGGCATCTTCCAGAGAAGACCACTATGGTTTCTGTTGCCATTCACTAAGCATCTAGTATGAGCTGTCTGTGCTAAGTTCTTTACAAACAGGATATGAAGAACCTACATGAAAGGGAAACCTTATCTCTGTTAAACAGATCAGGAAACTCAGGCGCTGGGGTCAGGTAGTGCCTTCCAAAACGCTTAAGGTGGTGTCATTCTTCAGCCTGTAACTCTGTCAACCCAGATGACTGCTCTTTTCTTTGGCATCCCTCCATCATGATAAGCCACCTCCATGAGTTCATGGTCTGCCAGACATACAGCATCCTGAAAACAATCTGATTAAAGTGAGAGGGAGCTTAGACAATGAAGACATGTTTATCATTGGTGTTGACAAAAATGAATGCTCTGTTTCTTTATTAAGTTGTTGTGCTTCCTTACTAAGTACTATATACTTCTAGCTCAGAATAATGGTTTCTATATTAAGCAAGAATGAAAATAAAAAATGGAAAACAAGCCATGTTGTTACAGGACAGTTAGGAAGCGGGCTTTTGCACAGGTCAACACTGACCTGTGGTTTATTGGTGGCTACACACAATAACCAGGTAGAGAGAGGAAGCAGCAGTGATGTGAGAGGACCAACCAGCTGTGAGGTCTCAGTTCTTAATCTCCTGGGAGATGGAGTTTCTAGAACTTATGAAAGAGAGACAGAAATGAGATGCAGTTAAGCAAACATAAACTGAGGTCTAGCGTTTTGTGACTATAACCAGGTATGCAAAGAGGTGGGAAGGGAAAATTCTGGAGAAGACTTGGAGGTGAGGAAAGGGTGAAGGAAGTGGGATGTAGGGCACCGAGGAGCCTGCACTTTGATACTGGATCAGTATAGAAACCCAGCTCCTCCGGGGAGCAGCAGAGCAGGAGGCGAGCTCCCTCCAGAGAGGGCTTCAAGTGAAACTGATCCTGCTACATTGACTCTACCAGAGAGAGAAGGGAGAGTGGGAAATCATCCTTCTGCAGAGTGTAATTTAGCAACAGGGATTTGGGGCCTATTGCAGTGAATTTCTTGGCTCAAGATCACTGCCAAGGGTTGGAGTCAGAGCAGGAAGGGCCCAAGGACACAGGCACACTGCAGAGCTGAGCTTCCTGAGGGAGTGTGGGCAACAGGAAAACCAGGAGAGGTTGAAATCCCGAGTCCTGGGCTCCTGCCCTAGTCTATAACTAACTTGCTGTGACTTTGGGTCAGTAGGCTCACCCTTCTCCTTCCTAGTTTTTTTATCTTTCAAATGCCTTCCTTGGGCACAGTCCTTCTATTTTTGAGGTTTTCTAAACTCAGTCCCTTCCAAGATACACTTGTTTGTGTTTGGCTGCCCACACATATGGATTTTTTTCATTCTTATTATGGGTTGAACTTTGTCTCCTCAAAATTTATACGTTGAATTCCTAACCCCTGGTAACTCAAAATGTGATTGTATTTAGATACAAGGTCTTTAAAGAGTAAGTAATTTAAAATGAGGTGATGAGGATAGGCTCTAGCCCAGTATGACTGGCATCCTTACAAGAAGAGGAAATTTGGACAAAGACCCAGAGGGAAGAGCATGTGAGGACACAGGGGGAAGAGGGCCACCTGCAGGCCAAGGAGAGAAGCCTCCAAAGAAACCAGACCTGCTCAGACCTGGACCTTGGACTTCCAGTCCCCAGAAAATAAATTTTTTGATGTTTAAATGACTCAGTCCCCAAAGAATTGATGCTTTCGAACTGTGGTCCTGGAGAAGGCTCTTGAGAGCCCCTTGAACTTCAAGATCAAACCAGTCGCTCCTAAAGGAAATTAACCCTGAATATTCATTGAAAGGACTGATGCTGAAGCTGAAGCTCCAGGTACTTTGGCCACCTGATGCAAAGAGCTGACTCACTGGAAAAGATCCTGAAGCTGGGAAAGATTGAGGGCAGGGGGAGAAGAGGGCAGCAGAGGATGAGACAGTTAGATAGCATCACTGACTCAATGGACATGAATCTGAGTAAACTCTGGGAGATAGTGAAGAACAGGGAAGCTGGTGTGCTGCAGTCCACTGGGTCGCAAAGAGCTGGACACGACTTAGAGACTAAACAACAACTGCTTTGCTATGGCAGCCTTAGCAGACTGATGTGATTCTAGTCTCTTTTCCTAGTTATCCATTCTCCTTTATTCCCAACTTCTTCTCTGTGTTTTCTTACTTCCACTACTGAAAACTCTTGTCTGTCTCTCTGCTCTGTACTGTGAGGTTTTAACACACAGCAATTGCATATGTAAAAATAATGGCATAAACACACACCAGACATAAAAAAGTTTCTGTAACTAAAAGGGATATTCACAAAAATTAAAACAAGCAATAGCATTCAATGTCAGAAAGGACTTGATGCAACAAACCCACAAACTGTTGATGGCAGTATAAATTAGAAGAAATTTCTGGGTGGCAATTTGACCGCATATACCAAATTGAAAATTTTAAAAAACCCAAAACAACAGCAGGGAATGAACTGCAAACAGCCAGTAAGCATGTGAAGAAAATGTTCAACCTCACTAGCAATCACAGAAATAAAAGATATAAAAGAGAAACTATTAGGTATATTCTATACCTAGAATCTATTGATACTAGGTATCCAAATTGTAAATTGTGCTAAATGACAAGTTAATAACAGTATTTATTAAAAGCCTTCAAATCTTACAATCCTTTTATCCCAGCAGTTCCATTTTGATGGGATTTACCCTAGAGGATATAATAATGGAAATAATAATATAAAAATATTCACTGCATTATTTTTAAAGGGAAACAATGTAAATGTCCAGTAAGAGGGCTAAATAATTTATACATATGATGGAATATTTCCCCAAAACTATTCAATAATAAAAAAAATGTTCATTATACAATGCCAGATGGGGAAAAGGTTCACAAAATTGTTTATAAGACAATTACTGTTAAAAATGTATGTATATGTATCAATAAATATTCTACAAGATACACATCAACACCACAGTTTCTGATAGTAGACTTAGAAGTCATTCAGTCTTCTGAATGTTTCACAGTGAGGATGGATTACTTTTTTAAAATTTATTTTTACCTGCAGAATAATTGCTTTACAATGTGTTGGTTTGTGTGGTACAACATCAATCAGCCATAAGTATACATAGATCCCCTCCCTCTTGATATGGATTACTTTTTAAACTAGAGAACCAACACATTCTTTGAAAAGCAGGAACCAGAAGGGATGGAAGAGAAACGAAAGACAAGGAAGGGGAAAACAGGATGACTCATAATTGGGAAGGGGTGACTTCTCACAAGAATCCAAATCCGAAGCTTGCTGGCATCACGAGTGGACAAACATTTAGGTGTTTAAAAAGTGTTTGTGGAAGTAACACTTACACAAGCTGATTAGTAGTCCTGAGGCATTCTAACTACTCGAACAACAAGAGGTTTGAGTTTGGACCAGATGGCAACTTCTCTCACCCTACTAAAGTACCCCCTCAGGAGAAGAAAGGGCTGGACACGGAACAGAATGCATTCTGACTTCAGATCAGTGCTCTGAAGACCTTGTTCTCCTTTCATCTTAACTTGCAGTAACAGAGTCTTAAAGGCAATGAGATACTGCCTTCCCAACCTGTGACAGGAGAGTCTGGACACCATCACTTCTGCTCCTCCAAAGGGTCCTCGCTCTAGTTTGGGTGATCAAAGTCAGGCACCGCCTGGGATCGCTTTCCTCAGCTCACAGCTGTGCAGCAGAACTGGTGTTGGGACATTAAAGGAACAACAAGGGCAGCTTCAGATAAGCACTCCCTCGCCTCCTCCCCACGTGAACAGATTAAGCGGATATCAACAGCCACAGCGTGGGAGGGGAGGGGCGCGGGGATGGAAGATAGAGGCGCTGGCTTTTTATCACCCTTCAAAGTCCAGCCACTTGATTATAACGAAGTCACCCTGGGCTTCTAATCAATACAGTGAGACAATCGTGCCAGCTCTTTCCGAAGGTGGGAATTGGACTGACGTGTCTGCTGCCCCTGAAAATCTGTGAGTCCAAAGGCCATGTGCCTGGAAGGGCACATTTGTTGCCCGTGAAAACACATCTCACCCAGAGATGTGAGTCACCTAGATTCAACAGACCGCAGGACTGACTCGGCTCTCCTCCAGTCAACAGAGTTTTCTCAGACTTTAAAAAAGAAAAAAGAAAAAAAAAAACCCATAGAGTCTGAGGTATCAGACAATCCTAAATTCAAAGACTATATCCCAACTTGCACTCTTGCAAAGTGAATTTTTAGCATTTTCAGATGCTTTCTGGAATCTGCCTTTCTCCCAGAAAAGCTCAGTGGTACAGTTGAGCCTGGCATTATTTTGTGGACATGATGCGACTGCATGGGAAGTGGGAAGATAAAGAAGGCCGATACAGAGAGACTCTGCCTCCTGATACTGGAATAATTTTGGAAGACTTAATTCCACTTGAAGCTAACACTTCGGGCTTTCATCCAAGTGAGGCCTTGGGCTCTTCATCTGCCCTTGCCCTGGCTACATCCTTCCTTCTCTTTCCTGTGATGCTATTCTTCCACAGGTATTCTCTCATGCCCCTGAAATGGTCATGTCTGGCATAGGACTTCTTTTGGCTGGTAACTCCCCTCCACCCCAATCAGTCACATGTAGATCTTGGATCTGTGCAGAAATATAATAATAAATTGACTCTGTCAAATGCTTAAGGCTCTACATTAAGAAAACACCATTCTAGGGTCTCTGTCATGAACAAGTAGCCTATCAAGACCAGAAGGCCCATTTGAAGCTCTGAAAATGTTTCGGTATTCTTCAAATAGGAAATCTTTCAATAATACTAAGAGATGACACACTATGATGAAGTTCTCATGCCATATGTATTTTTTCATTGGCCTGTTTTGAAAAATACACCCTCACAGGAGCCATCCTCTCCTCCACTGTCATAGCCTAAAACCTTCCTGCACCAGTTCCTTGTTTTTCTGGGTGGAGGATGACCTCAGGCAGAGAGAAGCCATGCTCACCTGGACTGTGGGATGCATCACACAAAAGAAGTTTGTTCCTCCAGGTTTTCAAGCACCTCTTCTCTTGACCCCACTAAAATGAATGCAAGATAGTGGGTTTGTAAACAAAAGAAATTTTGCATTACAATACAGATTATGATGCTGTAGTTGGATCATCAGAACTACTCTTTTGGAAGAAAAGCGGCACAATGAAGAGATGGAGAAGTTCAGAAATGACTTTGCAGGGCACCATCTTGAAAGTCAAAACATTTCCTTCTAAAAGAAAGTGTACAGGCAGCCAGGAAGTGTTTCTAAATATCGTAAAGTATTCCCACGACAAGCATTATATTAGGCATTGATGAAGGAAGCCAACACATTCAAAATATTATCGATCATGAATTTAACTCAGGTAAGGGTACCCAAGATAAAATGTGCAAACATGTCATCAGACTTTTGAAACAGGCAGAGGATCAACAATCTTGCCAGAATTCTATAAACAAAGCTATGATTTACCTCTGAGCAAGGATCTACTATAAGTAATCATCAACCATGGACTTGCTTTGTGAGTGATTTTTCCCTGTGTTGCCCAGTTAATCTTGCAAATCTAACCTGTATCACATATTAGATGGAATGACAGTTTCCCAAATCTGTGGAATCTAAAATAGGGGCGAACAGCATTTTAATCAATGATTCTGCTGCTCACTGTGTAACCAAACACTCCAGTAAGCACATGCTTTCTAAAAATATTCAGGGAGGAAATAAGGACACAGGAAACTCTACATAATAACCAATTATCCAAAAAACGAAGTGAAGCACTGCAGATCTGTAAAACTTTGTGTATATAACTAACTCTTTGCAACCTGCCGACTTTGTAAGTGGAATTAAATCATAATTAGAATAATCAGAGGGTAGTGGAAAACACACCTATTCATGCACATCTGTAGCCCAACTTTTGTTCATGAAAATTTAATTGTATGAAAACTACAGAAATCTGCATTGCTACTTAAATTAAAACTGGGCAGGAGACTGAAGTATTTCTTCCATTAGCTGTCAGTGACTAAATTTTCCCACATGTCTAAGGCTTAGATGGACAGAGCTCTAAGTTCAAATAGCAGCTTCTCAAGGTCTTCCATACCCTCCCCACCGAGTTCACAGATCACCCCTGCCCAGCTGCAAGAACTCGGGAAGGACTAGGCTTCCCTTTCACAACACCTCTCAAACTGCAATGAAGCAATTAGCTGTATAAGTATACACAACAATACACATGTGGATAAATGTATATCCTTGGTTGTTTAACTATTTCCCCTACCAGTATAGTAGGAAAGTCCCTGTGTTCTATTCCTTGAATCACATAAACACTGAATAAATATGTTGAATGAATAAGTTGCAGTCACTGCTTCATCCACCTTAGTAAAAAGCTATCACCGAGGAAACCTGGAAGAATTAGGTACTTCTGAAAGCTCTGCAGAAACAATTCAGCTTTTGTCCCTGGGACATCAGTGGCTGTGTCATTCTCTAGGAGAGTCCAGTCATTCCCATGTTCTTTGCCCGACACTTAGAAACAGAGAAGAATGCTTTTACAAATCCCCAATCCTTTGTTGTACAAACCCACTGGTTGAAGTTAAATTCTTTTGTTATTAATCATTGATACCTTTCATAGAGCCCAGGGAAACAACTTCTAACTAAAGTGACTTTCAGTAGGATATACAAAGTGAAATACGCTGCATCATAAAAGAAAACAAAATGATTTAAGACAAGGTTGCAACATGTCAACTGCGAAAATGTAATTGGCATTTCAATCACATTGGCCACTTGTGGTGTTTCATTTGGGGACATCCCACAAGTGTTTCTAACATTCATGCAGTCTATTCTTTATCAAGATAAGAGGAGGTGGCGTCCCACAGGCAGCAAGACTAGAACGGAACCGTGTGCTTCTGATATGGAGAGTCGTCGCTCCCTCTGCAACAGGGGATGGGGCTGCCGAATCTCAGGAGCTGCCTTAAACAAGAATCAGCATCTTCCCATCTTCAGGGCTCATGCTACCACCAGTCATGCCCTTCATTTTTTGCTCCATCTGTCCTAATCTCTTCTCTCCATCTCATGCTTTCTACTGACTCACAGCAACACTTCTGACTTCCTCCTTCTTTCTCTATGGCTCTTAGTTTTCAGTAATCACACCAGTTAACCAACCAGCTCTATACTGTGAACTCTGGTTCCCCAGGGAGATGTGGACAGATTCAGTGACCATCCTCCCTGTTGGGTAAAGTTCTTGTGTGGCTCCTGTCAAGGGCTCCTGGGCAGCCTACAGATTGGTCAGGTCACATCCATCTAGTCATCTGTCACCAGAGTGACAAGATAATGAAAGTTAATTAGGGCCACGTGGCCTTGGATAGCAACCCTTTGGAAAAAGTGGGCTATCTTGACTCAAGAACCAGAAACTAGTTCATTTTAAAAGCAATCTAATCACTAAATTGGGGATGCAGAAAAGCTCCTTATTTTCTCAAATGGAATAACAGGTGTTCCAATTTTGCTAATTTCTCTATTTTAGTCTACTAGCACATTTTCAACTTTAAAAAAAAATAGTGAAAGCAAAGATCAAAATGTCATGGTATAAATACAAAATCAGTAATAGGCTCCTTTGTTCTACTATTGACTTTTCACTCTTTAAACCCATTTTTCTCATTCTATTTTTCATCAGAACTCTGCTGCTCCCAAGTACAAATATAAATGGACAAAGCCCTGAGAATTATGCTGAGAACTGCAGAAAGTAGTTGAAGTTCACATTTGGACCATAGCCAGGTCTCTGCCATCACAAAACTCTATTCAATCCCTCTGCATAGAAGAAGCAGATTATGTAAAGAAAAGAACAAAACTTTCCTTTTATCTACTTTTCAATTTACTATGTATGAGTATTTTTGTAAAAAGTTACTTTGCTAGACTTCTAGTGGTTATGTATGTCTCCAGTATCTGTAAAGCTGGCTTCACGAGATTTCAAGTTAATACAAATATAAGATTACCTTATTCTAAATCTAAATCATTTTAGTTCAGAAAAAAATCTTGCTAAGTTGGTCATTTCTCTGTGGCTTGAGTTCCAAAGAGTAAAATTTATGAGTATAGTGGGGGAAAAAAACTTTGAGAGAAAAAAAAGTAAATTCTTCAAATAAATAAATAAGCTGATTTACCATTTGAAATAGCATATGTTTAATTATTAATAGCATACAAATATTTCATACTTTTGGAATATGAAAAACAGAAAATTCAAGATTAGGAAGAGTATTCTTGCGCAAGAGCTCTAAATGTGTCATCAGCAGAGTTTATCGGTTTATAATTAGGAGAATTTAGGCACCATCAAAGAACTGTTACAAAATAACACAATAAAGCCAACACCCTAGTCTCAGATTTCCACGAGGGCAAAAAAAGGAACAAACTCACTTTTTCCACCTATGGGAAAATTAGGGGAAAAAGCAATTATCCTCTATGATAAATGAGCCATTCTGAGTTGGGAAATCAGAGCATCTCCCTGTTTCATGTACCCAGTTTGAGCATTTTTTACTCTTTGCTGCAAGCTGCTTCTTTCATCTTTCAAACACAAGAAAATGAAAGTTGTACTATTGAGGACATATGAGGAAGTCAGTCTTAGAAGCAGTGAACTACGATGATTTATTACTGTGGCACTTTGATATAAAATCAGAAAGAGACTCAGCTTGAAAAAGCATACTGTTGTTTCCATTTAAAGCTAAGTTTATGTGGAGGAGGAAGACACATGATGGCTCACCAAGGTAAGCGGTCTGAGGCCAGCACAGACCTTTGAGGCGATTTGACATGAGCTGTCACATAAACCCGCACCCAGGGTATTATCAATGAGCACTGCTCTGAGAAACCAAGGTGAGAACTGACAAGTGGAACCATTTTGTTACATCCTGCGTTTATTTAAGCAAACCGAACGTGTAGAGATAGGAAATTAAAGCATTATAAGGGTTTACAAATACAGAAAGAAGACACAGAATAATAATACTACCCTGGAGAGAGTGCATCCGAGAGCCAGGCTTCATCACAGGAGAACACTTGCAGGGACCACTTGGGAGCCATGGCCGATGCGTCGATCTGTCATTCTTGTTCTGACTTCGTCCAAATGGTTTCAGTAGATAAATCAGCAATCTGCTCTTACATGAATGATAATACTAATGATCCTGGTAGCCTTGAAGGGTTTGTGAGTAACTGTCTATACATACACGATGCGCAGCTGAATGTGTTATTTCAGTGCTGCTGTACATTATGCAGGGGGAAATAACAGCATATTACACAATTACTGTGACATCCACTAAAATGTGAACTAGTTTGCATAGGTTAGTCCTTTGGGCAGCACGATGTTGCTCTAGTCCACCAAGGCTTAAAGATTCACAGTGTAGAGGAAAAAATATGAATTAAAGCATTTCTACTAAAATATATTTTAATAGCTGGTGTTAACAATTTGCATAACAAAAGCCAAATTATATTAATAACGTTATCATTCTGTAAGCGCCTTCATTTTACAACATGAAGTGTTTTCTATAAAACTGTAGGCTCTGAAAGTTAGTACAATCTTGCAAATTAATCATCAACCACAATTCTACATATTTGGAAGCAAATAGAAAGCAATCTGCACAAGGATTCAAGTTTATGTTTTAATCACAGGTCGAAGAGCAAAGATTCCACACCCTGTCTGTAATACACTTGGTTCTACTTATAAACGCTCAGCCGTTCATTGTATGAATACTAAAGAAGGGGACTACGATGTAGTTTTCTCTTATCCTTTAAAGTAAATCGTCCTTAACAGCAACTGGATTACAAAGAAGTGTATACTGTGCAAATTGAATACCATATATCAAACACGAAAAGCATATGGAATTCCCATGAAGATACTGAAGTAACAAGGACAATTGGGGCGTAGATTTGCCCTAGGGGTCCTTCCAGGCTTGTGGATCCAGTAGTCTAAGCATAAGGGAATGATGGCCACAGAAGCATCATACAATGTCTTGATTTTCTTGAATCAGTGCTAGTGGACAATTGCCTGGAAGGAACCTTTAATGGACGTGGAATACTTCAAAAGGAGACTTTCATTTTAGCATTCTTCACTTGGTTTACAGAGCTTCTTATTAACTAAAGCTTTCTCACCTCCATGTCAAGTTACCCCAAACAACCATATTCTAGCTACTTTCAGATTATCAGAAGCAAATAGCTAAGGTATAATGGATTTATGAAGTGAATTTCATCTGGTGTAATGAATTCAGCCTCATAACGTAATTCTTCTAACTTACAATAGGTATTTTAAATCTCAAACCTAAAGTTTATGTTTATGCATCTCAACTATACATAAATCCACAAAGAACCTTTCAGAAATAGACGAAAGAAGTCGATATTTTCTAAAGTTCTAGACCTCTAGAAGTAAAATACAATCAATTATCACCTTTCCTAACCGTCAGGAGCATCTCACTTTCCCACCATAAAAATACCAATACTCATATAATAAAATATTACTATAGAATAGGCAGAAGCTTGCTTGGTTTTCTAAGACCATAATGAATAAACAACGGTAATCAAAAAGGCACCGATATTTTTTATCTCTATATAATTATAATTTTGGTATAAACTACATCCACTTTATATAGAGGGTGTTATTAAAGGATCACACACATTTTCTTTATCTTTTCATTAAAAAACATTCCACTGGAGATGGGCAAACCTGAAGAAAAGATGTGTCTCTTAAGCTTCCACTGTGTGTGTGTAGGGAAATCTTCTTCCCAAATCCCAGAGTGTTGTTGAGCTCAACACGGACAAAATAAGGAAAGAAAGACTGTAGCGAGACTGGCAAAACTGTATGTTTGCCACCCTCTAGTAATGAATCTGGCAGCAAGAGAGGGGCTGGTCTAAGCGCATCCACATTCGTAAAAGGTGCTCCTGGGAACTGGGCTTGCAAACTCCTGTGTGGTCTCTGAGGTGGGGGAAGCCTGAGAAGATGCAGGGACAGTGTGGAGATCTGACAACCAGATAATTATTTCCAAGTGGGCTACACTGAGGATGTGTAAACAATAAAAAGGAGACATGAAGACGTGCCTTGTCACAGGTTAGAAATAGAAAGCGTTCCCAGAGGACAAGAATTAGTAAAAATGCTCACTACAAAAACTTACACCACAAGCGGTATATTCAGTTGCTCTGCTCTGCTCAAGAGAGAGACGATCCATATAAGTTCTGTTTACGGAGCCTTTTAAAAGCGTATCAAACTGCCCTTGTGCTTTTATCAGGTTTGAGAACACATCACAATTAGAAAATCAGGTGCATGCTCTCTGTGCTTGGGCATTTACAGCCCTCTTTAACTCGATTTTTAAAAGACTTGTTTTTTTAAAACCCTTCTTGAGCTGTCACATTATGTAAGATAAACCTGTTGCCAAATTGAAAACAAGACGGGGGCACGTGGGAAGGGGAAAAGGTGTGTGAGGATGTTGTCTTGAAAATGATGCTGTAAAAAAGCGCTTTGGTTTTATACATATATTGTTTTCTGTATTTCTGCTGAGATGCTTAATATCCTGACAGGCTTTACTAACAGTGACAACATCATCAAATTATAGCATCAGGCGCGTGTGCAACGTGTTGTCCATCAGTCTTTATTGCAAAATAACTGCCCTCTAGTTAAATTCTGATCAGCTCTCAATTCCTAAAGGCTGGAAGCAGAAGTATCTTGCTATGCTAATGTTATGTGAAGCTTAAAATTTGGGGAAAATTATTCCCCAAATAAGTATTGACTTTTACATTCAGTGAATCTGATTTTGAAATAAGTGGAAGAGAAAAACAATGAAACATCAAGCTGTTACTTTATGACTACTTCCCCATTGTAACCATCATTTCAAATCGGTTTCCTGTGAGCTTCCCATAAATGTGCTACTTATCAAAAAGTGTACCGGCCCCATATTTAGTCTGCAGACTTAATCAACAACTACTCTCGTAGAATCACAAAAAGTAGTCTGTCTGGGTGAATCGTAAATATTTACCTAATGGTATAATAAAACTAAGCAAGCTTGTTGCCCTCAGTTTTAATGCAAAGGAATTTTTTCAAGAATATTCCAAGTTCTGCTTGTTTTCGTTGGTTTGTATATAAGACACCAAAACCAGTATGGGGTTTAATCAATTGAATAGCAACTGATCATTTCAATGACAGAAAATCAAGCAAGCTGATTATGTGGTGATCTGTAAAACCCCCTCAAATAACCTTTAGTTATTTGCCTGAATTTTTCGCCTCTCAATTTTACATCAGTGTCATATAGTATGTTGCTTGAGTGTAATCAAGCTTATCTAATTACTCTTTTAGCCTGATAAAAATGAAACTACAGATTTTCAAAACTATGTGCTTACTTTTCAAAGGTGTAAATGAATTAATATTTGCCTTTGGACTAATAAACATTTCAAGAAAAGATGTTTTACAGCTCATTTTGTCAATTTTTTTGAATTATATCATTAAGGCAGATATCCCCAAGGCCCATATATTTGATTACATGTTTGTAATTACATTTTGCTTTTTCAGTTTCATCACAGCTGTAGAGTCAAACCCTACCTGACTGCTACCCTGTTGCAAGTCTCACTAATGGCACAATCAGAAAAACCCAGAGTTGCTGATGGGCGTGAATCTCTCCAGTGATCTTGACTGTGGACTCCAGGTAAAAACTTCATGACATTACGGTCATGGCTGTGAATCCATCAAGAGCCTGCAAAGTCACTCATTTGACAATTTAAATGTGACACCGATTTCTTTTTGAATGAACAACTTGTCAAATCTCTGGTGACATCCCCCTCTCATTTCCAAATGTGATTTAGAAAATAAAAACCAGAAAGTGGAAAGGAAGTGTTTTCATTAAGCAGTTTCAGTAGCTAGATTTCCATCTCTGTGCGTGCAGCTGGTAATCTTTTGTTCGTTGGTTTCTTCCAGCACACTTCTTATTCCAGCTTTGTCACTGGTTTCTAGGAAGCTGTCTTAACTTTTAAGTTAACAATGGCATTAAGTTAATGGAAGCTGTTCAATAAATGCCTAAATCACTTATTTGCTAGCGTATACATCTATGTCCTAAGGTGTAAATCCTTCAAAACTAGAGTGCAATGCGGCAGGAGAATCTCAAGCAGCTTTTCAAGCTATGCTTTTCTGATGAGCTGGCATCTAGAGGGTAGGGCTTTTAGGCATCGGCCACACTTTTTGTTTGAATAACAGGAACAGGGCCGTGCAGCTGCCTACGTTACAGAAGCTTGAACCTACATGACATGCAACTGGGTAAAGGCTATTAATATTGGGGAAATAACATAGATGACCTTAAATTTTGCCCTTTGCAGAGTAGCTGTGAAGTTATTTGGTCCTGACATTCTATGAAGCCAAGCGTGTGCTTAGGCTCATAGAATGTAAATGGAGAACGGGATATGCCTCGGTACAAATGAGAAATAAATAGACCCAAGTCGGCCCAGGGAACAAGGAAATTTCTTTGTTCACTGAAAGTTTCTAGAGCCCTAAGGCCACCAGTCAATATAATTTTAACCAAACGATCATTCTTCCACTACTTACATTTATTATATTTAGGCAATTTTCACTTGAATTGGAAATTGCCTTGTGACTCGAAAGCTAAATGGTTTTTAAATAATCAGCTGTGTCATTGAATTAAGAGGACTGGCTTCTGGTGATTCCAAAGTGACAGCTAAGAAGTTTCATATATTTGTGACATTTAAGGGACAATCAACATCTCTACTAAAGTCTACAAAAATATGTTTTCCCAGAAGAGTTCAATAGCCAATCAAAGGAAACCATTAACACAACTAGCAGCACCAGGTCTCCAGACCTAATTATTTGTTAATAGGAATTACCAAAAATGCTGCTGTTTCTCAGCCCAGAAGTCATTCCTTCTTCCTGGTACCTGCGTGTCTAATTGTCAAAGGAAGGATAGATTATTGTAAAATAACTGCTGAGTTGTCTTAAAAGTATCTTCTATCTTTTAAAAAGATTGGGTTTAGTATACATTAGAACAAAGCTCAAAGGGCAAGGAGAAATGATTAATTAACAAACTCAATGTAATTCGCTGGAAGCATCCCGGTTTTCCCAGTTCTCTGCACCGTGCCGTACATCCAGCCGTCGTCAATGGGCTGCACGTTGACGATGTAGTCACCGTCTCTGAAGGAGACTTCATCTTCATCCTGGGCGCTGTAATCGTACATGGCTCGGTAGGTCCTCTGAGAAAGGAAAGACGGGGTCACACGATGGACACCAAGGCAGTCGTGGCTACAAATGCCAACCGCAACAAACCAGCCCACACATAAAGGAACTACCAGGGACCTTTCCGAGCACATCTATTTCTGGAGCCTACTGTCTGTCCCGATTGTGTTCATTTCAAGGTTACTAGGTCTGGCAAAAGGGGTAATATTGTGGGCCAGAGCAAGCCATGAAGTACAACAGCTAGCTGTCAAAAAGAAAGCTTTGAGCACTTGGAACTCTGCTCCATGTATGTGACAGCCCGGATGGAGGATGGAGCGTTTGAGGGGTATGTATGGCTGAATCCCTGCGCCCCCGTTCACCAGAAACTATCACAACATTGTTTGTTAACTGGCTATACCCCAATACAAAATAACAGGCTTTTTTAAAAAAGTAAGCTCTGAAGCAGTAAAGCCACTCCCCCAGCTTCAGATAAGCCCAGAGACCTTAGATTATGTAGATTCTCCCCTAGTCCACCTTCTTCAGAGAACAAAACCTACCATAGTGGCAGACAGGCCCAAGTCACTGCCAAGTCATTGCAACCATTGGTCCCCTGGCAGAGGTGATGAACTTTACTTAAAAATTTTGTTTCTACTTTAAAATATTTTTAAAAAAGAAAAAGAAAAAAATCCATAATATACTCAATAGGATTTTGTATCACGTGATAGGAGACATTTAGCATATAAATGTCGTGAATATTGAGGTACACATAATTAAATCCTTGTTATAATGAATTGAGTTTTACTATATTTGTTTTCATTTGAGGCCAAGAGTTTAGCTAATAATATCAGACAACCTCAAAATAAAGTGCATTTGTAGACTGAGGAAACTGGCTTAGATGCAAGAATTTTAGAGTGATTAGAGATTCCTTACCACCAGTTACAGAAAATAGGTCACAGACATGTGATGTATAGCACAGGGAAACAGTCAATAATAATATAATAATTCTGTATGGCACATAATCTATAAGAATACCAAATCACTATGTTGTATACCTGAAACTAATATAATATTAAAGTCGACTATACTTTTACAAATATATTTTAAAAAGGTATCTTACAAGCTGTTTAGAAGGGCCACCTATTTCTAAGGACACAGACAAAGGCCAAGAGACTATGTCAGGAGCTTGAGAAGCAATTCCATCATAAGATGCCAAATGGGACTAACCGGTCTGGAAATCTGTTTCCAAGTATTCCATTCAACGAATGAGTCAGCACTCCAAGATTTCCAAGAGGAGAACTCAAAGACACATGTCGACCATGTCATTTAGGTTTCCATGGCCATTTTGATTAACTATTTAACATGACCAAATATTTGTGATTTTTTATTGAATGAAGACCATGGTTGACTATTTCCAATCATGAGGTTCAATGAGGACAGAATATTGGTAGAGTCTTAGTATGTTTCATTGTTTACATGTTTTCACATCATGCTTTCCGTTCTCGATGGTTTACCTCTATACTTCTACTTCCTTCTATTTCCTTAGAAGAAGCTATACAAATGGCAACACATCATCATTCACATTTTATGTAGAAAATGAACCATATTCAATCCAACTGTATCCCATGTGCTTTTATATTCTGCAGATAAACTATGAAGACCAGGGAAGGAGGAGCACTTCAGTCGGGCACTTACTAGATTTGGTGAATGCTGCATTGACCTCACAGATGACAGGCTGGTCTGGTGCATATACCCATATCCTTGAGAATGGCTTTGCTGATAGGCTCCAGGAAGAACAGGTGCTGGACATTAAACAGACACACACACACATACACACACACATACACACAAAGAGTCCTTAAAATGAGCTTCAGAGTACCCATCCCAAGCCCTCAAGTAACCCCATGCTCAGCAAGACAATTCTGGAACAAAATGCCATTTTCAGTGTCATATGAAATTTGGGCAGTGATGTTATAAGTGATCTTTGGGGTACTATAAATTTCAGTCATTAAGGGCATATATAGGTAATCAATGTAACATGCAATTGAATATATGTTAGAAATGCTTGTAATGCTCTATTGCAGATGCTATATATTAAAACAACACAAATAACAAAAATTCCCTTAATTTAAAAAACTCATGTTTTCACTTGGCTATATGATCCTTGCAGGCATTTTCCAAAATAAAAATAAGAAATGTTAAGGAATTTACAACAGAGACTTACTGTATAGCATAGGGAACTATACTCAATATTTTATAATAACCTAGAAAGGAAAAGAATCTGAAAAAGAATAGATTTACATGTATATGTATAACTGAATCACTGTGATGTAAATCTGAAACTAATACAACATTGTAAATCAGCTATATGTCAATTAAAAAAAAAGAAATTTAAAGGAATTTAATTGGATTGTGAAACCAGTGACAGGATATAAGTGTTTTCACAAAATACTGAATACTGAACAATAGATGCTTTCAGTATTTTGAGACATACTGCTGAATGTTACCTTTAAGAAGATGATAAACACAGCATATGTTTGGAAACAAATGTTTGTTAAGCAGTTAATAATAAGTCTGTACCCTTAAAAGAAAATTTTATTTAGAAAATATGGATCATACATGAATCATTTGATTTTGGCTATAAGTCAGTTGAGTAATGTTACAAAACCTTAGGAACCAAACCACTTAAAGAATTTCATAAACATTAAACTTATATATAAAAAAGAGAGTATTCACTTAGTTTGTACTAGTCTCACACTAATTAATGACATTCAAAAGACATAGTTCCTGTTTTGAATAAAAAGAACTCTAGATAAACTAATACAGAAGCTAGATAAAACCCCACAAAAATCAGTAGTGTGTATTTGTAACCAGAATCATGGGCTTTCCCTTCATCATAATAAAACTTGTATGATACAAGTCCTATAAAAATCCACAATAGATTGTCCTGTTTGTTCAAACAGGTTGAGTATGTAAAGTAATTATAATGGCTGATTTACTCAGAACATTATAATAAAAGAATAAAGCAGATGTAATTCTTGGGTATTATGAATAATTATTATTTTATAAGTGGCACACTCATTCTAATGATACATGAGAACATCAAACTTTAAAGAAGTTTAATCATCAGAAAGTTACAAATCATTAATGTCTTCTCCATCTAATAGTGATATTAGGTTAAATGGAGTTTTTTAAAGTAGCTCTTGAATTAATTCATATTATAATTTTGTAATTGTGTTTATTTAATGTCTTAATAGAGAAAGCACTTAACTTGGATTGCAGTATATTCTAAAGTTATTAAACATCAAATACTTCAGAAAACAGCACTTTTTAACATTATCAACAATTTAAATGTTTAATGTTAATATATATCAAGGATGTTGTCAAAATTCACTCATGAAGAAAAAATAATTTCCATAAATATCTAGAACTAATTAATTAATTAGCTGAGTAAAACAGCTTTTCCTTGTGTTGGAAGCAGAAAGCACTGACCACTCATTTAGTTTCTCCCTTGACTATCAGTAAATGTTTAAAAGATGTCATGCGTGCATAAAGCTTACTACCCTCCCAGTCACTCGGTAAGCCTGCATGGATGTGAACAATTATCACTGTCCGCTACATTCAAAGCATGCAGGCATTAGAGGAGTGACAAAACCAGTTGTCCTCCTATAGTTATGATGGTCTTGGATATTTATCCTTTGCCCAATTAAAGAAATGGCTCAGGATACTTAAGGTATTTCCTTAAGTACATATTAATCAGTGACTCCAACTGCATGCCCAGCTAGCGGTTCTGGACTGGGTTTTTATTCATTTAAATAAGTCATTTCTTCATTATTATCTTGATCTATATGTGACTACTTAAGATTATATAAGTAACCTTTTAAAATTAATTAAAAATTAAACTCTCAATCCTTTGTCACACTCTTTAACTATGACCTTTAAATTTTGATGTACAGAGTCAAGCACAATCATCTTAAAATATTTTGGGGAAAAAAATCAAGAAAGGACAATGGTGAAAACACTCTTAAATATGCTATCTCACAGGCTGTAACAAGTTTAAGTTTATGCAGGTTTAGCACCCATCAGTACTGACAACTCAAGAAATGTTGTTTAAGAGTATTCTCTAGATACAGAACCATAATTTGAAAAGACACATGTACTCCAATGTTCACTGCAGCACTATTTACAATAGCCAAGATATGGAAGCCACCTAAATGCCAATCAAAACAGGAATGGACAAAGACAATGTGGTTCATATATACAATGGAATATTACTCGGCCATAAAAATGGAATTGTGCCACTTTCAGAGGTGTAGATGGAATTAGAAACTGTCATGAAGAGTCATGTTAAGTCATAAACAGAAAAAAAAATCATATATTAACACACATATGTGGAATTTAGAAAGGTGGTATAGATGGATTTATTTACAAAACAGAAATAGAGTCACAGATGTATAAAACAAACTTATGATTACCAAAGGTGAAAGGAGAGAAGACTAAATTAGGAGGTTGGGATTAACATATACATATTACCATATATAAAATGGATAATAAAGACCTATTGTATAGATCAGGGAACTCAATATTCTTTAATAACCTATATGAGAAAAGATCTAAAATCTAAGAAAGAATGAATATATGTATAACTGATTTACTTTGTTGTACACCTAAAACTAACATAACACTGTAAATCAACTAGATTCCAATAAAAATTGTTTTAAAAAGTGTTCTCTAATTTTGGCATTCAAAAATGAAGTAAATTTATGCCTACTCAATTGTTCAAATCTGACCTCCAAAAGGAATCTGTAGCTACTGTGAAATACAGAGGGAGAAGAAAGTATTTATCCTAAACATGCAAGGATTGGAAAGAACAGAAGAGTTTAGAATGAGGAATCTCAGAGTAAATACAAACTATCTTGTCCTACGGTCTCTCCTCATACCTTTATTGATTATTTTCATCTCCCTCTCTGGCTACATTATTTAACACAAGTCCTTTTGGGGTTATCAAACTTGTTATCTACCTTATACTTGGTACAATAAAAGATTTTTTAGGAAGCTCCTATTTGGACTATAAAAATAAAACTGAGAGCTCAGAGGAATCAACTTACTAAAAGCAAATGCCTATTTAAAAGCAGACACAAACATTGTTTTTTTATTGTTTTGCTACATGAATGTTTTTTATGAAACATAGGTGGAACAAGCAAAAGGAAATTTCAAGCAATAGCTCTAGAAATTGAGTTTATTCCTTAATAAAATTTGAGTAAAAGATGAGTATGATATATTGTCCACAAAAATATAGAATTCAATTGCTTTTGCAAAAGCAAGACATTAGGCTAATTTTGCAATGAACAAGAATTTCTTAAGAAAGAGAACACACAGTGTCTTCCTTTTTGCACTAGTGGTCGGTCCCCACGCACATCGGTACAGATGATGGTAAGGTCTGACGGTCTTCCATCCCAAGAGTCTTGAGGTTAAGCAGTTTCTATTTCAAAAGAATAAAGGCCAAAAACCAACAGCTTTCATTCTACTAAGGCAACCACAAAACATGAAAGTGTGACTCAACTTCCATTTCACATTGATAAGGTTTATTGACCAGAGATCCAGAAGCTGACTAAAGCGCTGCAGATTTGGGGCTCTATTTGAATATCCTGTACTATTTATAAGGACTTTCCAGGTGGCACTAGTGGTAAAGAACACGCTTGCCAGTCAACAGGCATAAGAGAGATCGGGAGGGTCCCCTAAGGAGGACATGACAATCCACTCCAGTATTCTTGCCTGGGAAATTCTGTGAATAGAGGAGACCGGAGGACTACAGTCCATGGGGTTGCAAAGAGTCAGATAAGACTGCAGCAACTTAGCGTGCATGCATGCATAGTATTTATAAAACCGAAATCTCTCTTCTAGTGCCCAATAAATTCTTCCATAAATACTAATATTTTCTATTTAAGGTATAGTCTTACAATGGAAGGAAAGAAAATCAAGGTAAAGAAGCAGACAGAAGACCATAAAACAGAAGGTGAAAATGTATGAAGAAAAAATTTTAGGAACCTTCGGAAATCTGAAACTAGAAAAATAAGGAAATAAATGCAAATACATGAAGATTAGAGTAAATGAACCAAAAAAAATGTAATGAAAAAAAAGTAGAATTACCTCAATTAGCAGTAGAAAAAGCACACCCCAAAATGTCCCATCTCAGGAAGGTATCCAGAGTGAGCAGCAGAAGAAAAGGAGTATTATGGAGGTATCCTCCAAGTGCCTGGTGCTTTATATATTGACCCTTAGCAAAACAGAACAACCCTCTAATACAGGTGTCACTGTATTTCCACTTTAAAGAATAAAAATCCAGAGGCTAGGAGGTTAACCAGGAAGGCATCAGAATAATCATCTCTGCACAGTGACCACAATCAAAGTTTCAGGTCATTACAGACAGAGTGGAGAGGTTTTGACAGCCTCACAATGACTACAGAGTAATAGTAGATAGCCAAATTTCAAATGTAGAACATACAAATAAATATCATGCTATATTGATGTCTTGGCCTGGTGCAAAACCATTTGGGCTGGTATGAAAACACCAGACTAGGTGGTTTAACCAACATCATTTCTTTCTCACAGCTCTGGAAGCTGGGAAGTCCAAAGTAAAGCATCAGTAGGTTTGGTGTC
This sequence comes from Antilocapra americana, assembly GCA_007570785.1. Lineage (NCBI taxonomy): Eukaryota > Metazoa > Chordata > Mammalia > Artiodactyla > Antilocapridae > Antilocapra > Antilocapra americana. Next base: position 6,127,234 of record ML663469.1, on the reverse strand, counting down.
TGGTGAGGATCTGTTTCCTGATTCACAGAAGGTTATCTTTTCACTGAGTCCTTTATATGGCAGGAAGGGGAGAGAGTGATAGAACTGTGTGGGGTTTCTTTTGTTTTTATTATTTATTTATCTATATGGGGGGAGTCTCTTTTATAGAATAGCCCTAATCCCATTCACAAGAACTCCACCCTCACAAACTGATCACTTCCCAAAGGCCACATTACCATCATATTGGGGGTAAGGATTTCAGTATATGAACTTGGGGGGGACACAAGCATTAAGTCTATAGCTACTACAGACAATATGCACAGAGAAAATAAATTGGGGGTTTACTTAAAGGCATTTTTAAAAATCTAGAATAAGGAGAAAATCAGCCCTCAGGAATTTTCTAGTAAAGAATACAAGATGCAATGAAATCATATTTTCTAACACCTGACTATGGTTTTATCAGCTAATACATGTCAAAGAACTTAATGAGGTTTTATTTCCCCCTGGTGGCTCAGTGGTAAAGAATCTGCCTGCCAGTGTAGAAGACCTGGGTTGGATGCCTGGGTCAGGAAGATCCCCTGGAGAAGGGAATGGTAATCCACTCCAGTGTTCTTGCCTGGGAAATTCCATGGACAGAGGAGCCTGGTGGGCTACAGTCCATGGGATTGCAAAGGGTCAGACACAACTTAGTGACTAAACAACAACAAGGACAAAAAAGATCTCTATTGAGACTAGCACAGGAAAATTGCTAAACTGAATGAGGACATGAATTTAAAAGAGAAAGTATGCAGATGCTGTTAGTTTTTAAGTAAATATTAAACAATAAGCTTGATCCTATCTGGGGCTTCCCTGGTGGCTCCGATGGTAAAGAATCTGCCTATAATGCTGGAGACCCGGATTTGATTCCTGGGTTGAGAAGATTCCCTGGAGAAAGGTATGGCAACCCACTCCAGTATTTTTGCCTAGAGAATCCCATGGACAGAGGAGCCTGGCGGGCTACAGTCCATGAAGTCACTATGGGAAAAAAGGAAGAGACAGAGAGGATTCAGTTACTTGCAGTGAGTTTCAACCCTGGTTGCATATTAAATTGACAGGAGTATTTTAAAATCAAGATGTTGTCTATGTCTCCCTACCACACCGATTAATTAAATCAGGGTCTCTACAGTAGGAGTGGGAAGGAGTGGACACTGGTGTTTTATTTTTTAAATCTTCCAGGCAATTCAAATGGGCAGTCACAATGAAGAGCAACTAAGCTACCACCAGATTCCTTCTTCTCCACCTGAAACAAATTTTGGGGCACATGTGACCCTATTTATGCTACTCCCAAACTCCCTCTCTCCCTCTGCAATGGACCAAATGTTGTATCCCCACAAATTCATGTGTTGAATCCTAATTCCAAAATGTGGTGGTATTTGGAGATGGGGACTTTGGGGTGATTAGGTCATGAGAATGGAGCCCTCATGAATGGAATGTGTCCTTATTTGTGGGGGCAAATATTTAACCCAGGACTCAAGGAGCAACTGGGGGTTGTGGGACGAAAGCTGAGCGAAAAGAAGCTCACTGCAGAAGCCAAAAGAAGCCCCTCAAAACTGAGAGGCTAACATGCGACACTCCTGGGGAGGAAGCACCACGTGGCACCAATGATGGAGGGGGGCACAAAGTCTCCACTTTTGGGGTGCTGGCCAGGGCAGGGCCTAAGAGGAAATGTAGACTTTGCAGCCAAAAATGTCTTTCCAATAATAAAATTCCCCTTTCCTCCCCAGAGAAGACTTGTTTCCTAATTAGGTTGATATAGCGTCTCCCTGTGCGGCAAATTTGGGCAGGTTTGCTAGTAATCCTCTTACACGACTGCGAGTTTCCAAAGCTTAGGCCTTCTCAGCTGCGACACACAGCCTCTGTGTGCTCAGCATCTACCTGGGCTTGCACCCACGACCCGCTGCCATATCTTCCTTGGAACTCAGGGTGGAGGGGCACAGGGAATCGGAATCCTTGCCACATGAAGCCCATGCTGCCTGCTGTGTTGTGGGTATAAAGGTTTCTTTGTTTTCTTACCAGCTGGATTTATGGAAGTGTGGCAAGGCAGCCCTGCAGCCACACTGCGCTTTGGGATTGCTTGATCACTTGATTAAACAGTAGCGATCTGTGATTATATTTTCTTTTGTGTATAATTTTTTCCTGGAGGTAACAGTTAACCTCTTTTATTATTCACACTTTTCTAAGCATTCCCAGAATACATTTTTAAAAACCTTCTTTGCAAAATCAAAAATTATCTCTCAAGCCAATGCTACATTCCTAACAATTTATCCTCCACGTCATCTTTGTTTTAATTTTCTAGTGGTATGTGAATTTTATTACCATAAGGTAATGTAAATCTCTTTCAGGAAAATGCAGTACACGTGAAGATGTTTAAGCACCTAGATATGAGCCTCTGTGAAACCTAACAGGGGAAAGATATAACATAGGAATACAAAATATAAATACAATAACATTTGAATAATATAAATGAGATGCTGACAACTAGGGGGACTAATTCAGCTTGCGACTTTCTCAGGTTTTGCACTGACGGTTCTGCTTCCCAGGAACCCTCTTACTCCTGGGTGAATTGGCACAGTTGGCCCCTCTCCTTAAGCCATGCGGGGCCCTGTGCCCAGTGTGTCATGTACACAAACCGGTGGAATCATTACCACTTTACAGACCGTAAATGCCCACTTTACAGACAGGAAGTCCAAAGCAAGATTCAGTAACTTGGTCAAAAATATCAGAGCCACACAGGAGCTAGTATCTAAGTGCTAACAATCTGACTCCAGAAACTAAACTCTGAGCTGTACCACATCAACATGATCATGCGCGAAATGACAAGATAGCAAAAGATGCATCTACAAATATGCACTGTGAATTCAGAAACGTGGAAGAGCTCTACGGTGTGGAGAGGAGCTTCTAGACGTGGAGAGGGCCTGACTTTCAGTCAAGAGAGTCGCAGCATCAACCATACACTCCCACCAGCGGGGCAGATGGGAGCGAGAGGGAGGGGAAGAAAACAGAAAGAGGTCTAATGGGGAGAAGCACAAGGCAGGCTTCTTACGATCTCAGAGGCAACTCCAGTTGCCACTGACTTTTTGTGGTAAATGTAGAGTACAAAATCCACAAGAAGTTCCCATGTCTGTGCTTGATGAGGTGTGCCTGAACATCCCTGGAACGAATTATAGTGAGGAGAATTCATTCACTTTTGGAAAAGCAAGCTGAAATCACAGACGGTAGCATCACTTCTGCAGCAACAGCTTTTAGATACCTTTAAGGGTCATTCTGGCTCTGATAAATCTCTGGAGTGCACATGTGAATGTGTGTTTAATCTTCTTCCAATACTATCCTACATTACCCAGGGTGACTGTCATTCACTCACCTTACCCTGTTCGAATAATTTCAAGTCTATGCTCAAGTCTATCTCTTAATATGACCTGAACTACTTTTCCAGTAAGCAGCAAAGACCCCTATCATGATACCACCTAACAATTTTCAAAATCATCCTGTAGAAACAGCCTGAAAAATGTGACTGCCTCAAGTCATCATCAGCATAGTGACAAATCGATTCCCACAGACATATGAAGAATCTAGCCAAAAATACAATTAAACCCAGGAGACCACCTAACCATTTTCTTCCCTAAACTTAAATGACAGACTTAAAGTGTTGCTTCAATCAAATAAGTTGGCTAGGAATAATTAAATTATTATTAGGAATAATTAAATATTCCTAATTACTTGCTCACCACAAAAAGGAAAAATATATATGAGTTATGTACTTTTTAGAACAACACATACATACATACATACATTTGGTCATTTTATTTATATATTTGGCATAGTTGTCTCAAGTAAGAACTTCTGAAATATTGTTTTGGGACTCTGCAATTCCTAAATGTTGAAAAGGACACAAAACTAATTACAAGTTAAATTATCTTCCAGCTAAACTTAATTAGTCTCAAAAACCCAGAAAAGCAATATGTTTTGATTTCAAAGCTAACTTTTTTCTCTGGAAAACTTCAGTGTGTGAATGACTGAACTGACAGAACTGAGCTGTGACATAATGTGGTTTGACTAGAAATAGAATGTTTTGGATTGAAGAATATCTGCTATTTTGCTTCAGAATAATCTAGTCAATTCATTCCTACATTTGCATTTCAATTTCAACTTGCATAGTCTTTTTCTCAGATGTATTTCTAAATTTTAGCTATCAAAGCCAGAATAACCTCCCAACTATAACCGTAACCCAAACCACAAATATAAGCAGCTCCATCACTGATGGAAAAGGAAATAATTACTGCTCCAGATTAGAGAGTCTTTAATAATATTCTCAAGACACAAAATCCACATTACACTTATCTGTATCTACAGTCACATGCACACAGTCCTCCAAAACAAGACAAAAAAAAAAATGAGGAAATGCACACTGTGGATATGTATGCAGTTTCCTGACAAGAACTATACAATTTGGGGCAGTTCTCTCATAAGATGAGAGCAATAAAGAACTTAAGGACAGCAGGTAGATAGGGACAGAGTTTCCAATTAGGTAAGCCACACCACCAAGACTAGCTACTGCACACAAAGTATACCATGACTGAAAAGTCATCTCACAGCAAGCCCCAATTGTGCTCAGTGACCACTACTGCTGATATTGTGTAAATCAATCTTACACGGCAAGATTCATCACTATTCAAGTACAATGAAAGAAAACCTCATTACACTATTGAAGAAGCAATTCTGTGAATACTTCCTGGGTCAATGTATGTAATATATTCTTAAAGATATAAAACTGGACCATGCGTTTAGTTTATTCTAGTACTAATAAGATATTAACTCTTAAGGAGCATCATCAATCCACAAGGACTTCCTAAATAGTTTTACATTAGACTGCCTTAGTAACAAGCCACAATAAAAATCACATCTAGACACGTCTCAGTATTGATTACATTTGTGAATAAGCAGGCGTGTTTTTCAACCAATGAAAAAACATCTAAGAAACTGACGCAATGTGCCTCTGATATGATTTGAAGATAGGGAGATGTGGAAAACTGAATGTCAAGGACTGGCTTTCCCAGAGCCCAAGCTCTAAGTTCAAGGTGAGTGGTGGGGGCTAGAGAAATAGACAGGTATGAAGAGTCCCAGTTAGGTAGGGAGGTGAATAAGGGGTTATTGTGATCAAGGCACACATTTATAAGCACACTGAGACAAGATCTAGGAAAGTGCCTGACAGAATAGTAAATAAATTTGGTATACAAAAGTCAGGTACATGGTGTAAGATAAAGATCAAGAAACAGAATGTCTGAAAAATGCAGCATAAACAGCATTTGGGAGGAGGGCAGAGATCAGACAATAAGAAATAGGAAATCTGGTCACAAGAGAAGCAGCACATAACAAAGAGCCTGGATGGCAGGAGCTAATGAGAAAACCGAAGGCCAGAAATGTGATCCATCCCCAGCTGTATCAGCCTGTGGACATTTTAAGCAGTTCCTGTAAAGTCAGGATCCAACCCCTATGACCTACTAGCCTGGGGCTTGGGGTGGGAGGATGTGGGCACCTGGATGAAATAGGAAGTTGGGGGAGAACAGGGAAATTTGTGACTACAAAGATAAGATTACAACTTGATTGTTTAACGTGTAAGACAGAAATGTGAATACAATCTATTATCCAACTTGGACCTCAATTTCGATCTATATAAAAACCAAAACTACCACTTCTCATCTTCATTGCTAATGTTTAACAATACTTAATAATAGATAATAATAAAATACTAAACAAAAAGCAAGAATGCCCAGTCTCTCCTTTACATGTAGCCACTTACGATTTATAAAGCTCTTTCAAAGCCTGCTCATTTGACACAGATGCTATAGCCACATTTATATCCTTCCTGATGATCAAACCTTCTCTTTTTCCCAATCAACTTAGCTTCACAGGAAATATATTTTTAAAGTTTTATTGTTTGCTACTTCAAGTGTCAGATGGTTCTCCTTCAGACACATATGGAATCCTTTGATTTAATTTTGGCAAATCAATGAAAGACACATGTGTATCTTGGAACAAGTGCTATTCATTAGTATTTGATCCTTTCCTCAACTTCACACTCAGAAAAGGAAACTTATGACGTTTCTTTCATTCCAAGTCTATTGATACTAGGAATATGAGTCTCTCTGAGGAATTCAAATTCAGTCAGAGCCCTGAACCTTTTTCTTGGGGGAGCAACAGAACTAATGAAGAGTTTCTACATTGTGAGCTTTTATTCCCAGGCTAGGTGTACTGACTAAAAGGCTAAATACAATTATGTAATATTCTACTAACTGGATTTTATATTATAAAGGAATCATTTGTTCTCCTATAGATTAGTCTCACCACAGAAATTCAGTATTTCAATCAACTCCTTAAACCTTCCTAAACTTAAAGTAAAAGTGAAAGTGTTAGTGCTCAGTCATGTCCAACTCTTCGTGACCCCATGGACCGTAGCCCACCAGGCTCTTTGTGACCCCATGGACTGTAGCCTGCCAGGTTTCCCTGTCCATAGAATTCTCCAGGCAGGTGGGTAACTTTTCCCTTCTCCAGGGATCTTCCCAACCCAAGGATCAAACACTGGTCTCCCACCCTCAGGCAGATTCTTTACCATCTGAGCCACCAGAGAAGCCCTAAACTTAAATGAAGATAGTAAACTATCACTTTTTTGACAGATTCTAGCAGACATCTCAAAACTGGATGGGAAACAACACTCAAATACACAGAAGGGAAATAATATAACTGGGATTCTCTTATTGAATGTACTTTATTTACAGAAGTCAGGCTGGGAAGGATTGGATTTTTTTTTCAGGGGATTAAGGGTTGTCAATCAGTAATCACAAAACTGAATTAGTGGCAAAAATAGAAATACTGGAAAGCTTATTTTAAATGAAGGCAAAGAGTTTAAAATCCAGAGTGTATTTTCTTGTAGGTTGTTCTGGTTATCTAGTTTTAAAAATGCTCATCATTGAAAACCAATAACATGAACTTGGGACAGAAAACCATCTATAAATCATAAGACAGAAATCTTCAGTGGGAAAAGAGAATCAACAGAAAAGTTAATGTGAATACTGGGCAAAGTATTGTGACTTTATGGACACTATTCATATTAAAAGATATTTAGAAACCCTGCTGATTGGATACATACCCATCCCTTTCAAAATACACTAGCAGTTTATTATTGTGCCTGCATTTAACATTTCTGTTTCCAGTTTCATAGAAAATTTAGCTCTCCATAATGTCTATTGTCCTTTAGGAACTTACGGCAGATCCTAGCGGTCTTCACTGAGCCTAGGAAAGCGATGATTTGTTCTAGCTCTTCACCGAGCACTCCTGGTCCTGTGCCAGGCACCGGAAGGAAAAGCCACACGGTCCATTCAATTCTCTGTCTCCATGTATTTCATGATTGAACAAGAAGCTAGAGTACACTGAGAGAGGAGCCATTAAAGGCATGAATTTCAGAATTCTGATGGCACTTCTACTCTATTGAGTCAGATGTCCTCAGTAAACAAAACACTGAGAGAAAATTATTTATATGAAAATGGAAGTGTTGGAATAATTTGCTGATGTCTTGGTTAAGAAAGGTCATTAGCTGACTCAGGTTTTGTAATAAACACAGGTCTCAATGTTACATTCTGGTGATACATTCTACATGACTTCTTTTTAAAAAACTATAATAAGGATTATTATTGCACTGTTACATTCAAGTCAAATTAACTTTAAATAACACTAATAAATTAAAGACTAATACCAAGTTTTAGAGATTTAACACATGCAGCAAAGCTGTTTCTTTAAATTTCAGATCAAATCTAAGTAGAACATATTTATATATTCTACAATGTACATGAGTATCTAATATGAGGTCTAAACTGCACCTACAGTTTTCAGTACTGTATTACATATTTTAAAAGGGTAGTTCTCATGTTAAGTGTTCTTATCACAACACACAAATGTACACACAAAAGAACACAAGGAAATTTTTAGAGGTGTTATACATGTTCATCACCTTAATGTAGTGACAGCATCACAGGTATACATGCATGTCTGAACTCATCAAAATTTATAGATTATCTAGGTATGCAATTTATATGTCAATTATGCCTCAATAGAGCTTAAAAATAATTATAGAGAAAAATAAAGCAAGGCAAAGGGATAGCTATGGGTGTGTGTGGGTTGAGAGATTTCGAGGTAGAGTGATCAAGCAAACCCTTTCTGATTTGTTGTTGCTGTTGTTCAGTCACTAAGTCATGCCCAACTCTGCGACCCCATGGACTGCAGCATGCCAGGATTCCCTGTCCTTCACTATCTCCTAGAGTTTGCTCAGACTCACGTCCATTGAGTTGGTGATGCCATCCAACCATCTCATCCTCTGTCGCCCCCTTCTCCTTTCTGATTAGTTGACATTTAATCAAAGACCTGAAGGAAGTGAGCAAACCATAGAAATATCTGCAATAGACTGTTCCAGACAAAGGCATCAGAGATTGTAAAGGCCCACATGTGAGAATACCTAACATCAATAGCCCAGAGGGCTGTGTGGCTGGAGCAGGTGGTGCAGGACAAGATGAACAGGGGACAAGACCAAGGGCCAGACCATCCAACACTTTGTAGACTGGGTCTCGGTTTTTTAGAAACAGTGTGACTGAAGCCATTATATTATTTTGAACAAGGATGTAATGAGATCAGGTGCAAATTTTTAAGAGTCACTGGCAGCCGAGTGGTGGCCGGCCCAAACAAGTAAGAATGGAATTACAAAGACCAGGAGCTAATATCCACAATCTCTAGGAGACAGGATGATGACTCTCTTGGGGTGCAGTGAACGTGGTAAGACATGGCTGGATGAGGCATAAACACATTTTGAAGACAGAGCCGACAGGCCCACAGATGGACTAGCTGTGAAGTGTGAGAGGGAGAAAGGTAATGGGGCTGCCATGGTTTTCACCTCAGCACTGAGGGGAAGTGTTGTGTCATCAGCTGAGCTGGTGAACAAAGGCGAGAGCAGATGTTTGTTTGTTTTGTGGGGGAGACAGGAAATAAGATTTTGGTTCTAGACATCAGATTTAAGATCCCTAATAAATATCCAGCTGTTGACTATTTTGTCTGGAGCCTGGGAGTCTTAGAGTAGGAAGGGAGGTACTTAGGTTTTGGTGTTTCTGCTCTTCTACACAAATGACAAACGTCAACAGTAAGAGTAGTTGTGATGTTTGAAATAAAAATCCACCGGGCTGTCTCTATACCCCTAATCCCTCCAGAAGACTGATAAAACCTTGTGGTCATTTGATGCCCAAAGGGTCAGGACTCCTGGTAAAATCTAGATTATTCAAAGCAGAATGGATGCTTAGAGAAGCTCCCACAGTGGATTAAACTTCCGAGGCAGAGACTCAGTGGCTTATAAGGCTAGGGAACTGGTCCTCTAAACAGCCTCTATGTCTCCTGCACAATGAAGTCCAAGGAAACATGCAAAGAAACCATATTCAATTCTATTCAGCAGAACTCTGCCTCTGAAGAGACAGCAGCTCAGCAGCACCCACTCTCTGGCTCTGGCTCATCTCTTAGATGCACAGCCTCCGGGCTTAATGTATGCCAAACACAGTAAGTTTCCAATGTGCTATATTCTCTCTCACATGCTACTTCTCTGCCTAAAACACTTCTTTCCCATCAGTCAGCCTGGCTGATTCTAACTCTCCATCACATTGTGCTCTTCCTGAGCACAATGGGTTCATGCATCTGGTTCACCCACCAAAACGCAAGTTCACTGATGACAATAACTTTATCTTTTATATTTGTGTTTCCAGAATCTAACAAATATGGGAGATACTGGATAAATGTTTGGTTGATGGGCAAATGGAATTACGGGTGTTTAACCAGGGCTACTGGCTCTCTAGTTGGTGCACTGCCCTCCTAGCTCATCTACAGACCATATACTGAGAATTCCAGTAGGTACTGAAGCATCTCTTACAATCTAACCTCTTTTGAGGGCATATTATATGGAATGGAATGCTATAAAGCACAGCCTACCTGGGACTGTCCCAGGATTTAGAAACTTGTTTTCCATCACTTAAGGTAGGATGAGGATTCTGGTCCAATAAGATCCTTCCAGAGCAAAATGGAAAAGTTCACAAGGCTGAGACATTGAGAAGGTTGGCTTTGCAAAGTGCATCTGCTTTTCCTCCCCATCACACTCCCATCCCCTTTATGCTCCAGAGGAAAACAGAAACACATAAAATGCCTGAAGCAAAACTGAACCAGGAGAGTAAACACTGGGTGAGATGGCAAACACATAAAAATATAAGTAATACAAAACACTGTGAATTAAAAGAAACCAAAGAAATACAAAGCAGTACCAGAAGGCAAATACATGTTGCCGGCAAGTGACCTAAAGACAAACACAAAGATCAAAGAAAACCTTGCAGGGAAATAAGCAGAAATCATCAAGATTATTTCCACTCAAGGAAATGTGTGTCAAATGAAAATAAGTTAACCTAATCTAGTACCAAAAGGCAATAAAGATAATTTCAAATAATACCAGTCAAGAATCAAAACAAAATTAGATGAAATTTAAATAAAAACCCCCTTTATTGAAGCAAGGCAACACAGTAGAGATGGAAAATGCAAGCCCCTTGGTAATGTAATATCTTAGAACGTAGACCTAAAACTAAAGAAAGCCCAAAATAATCCCATAAGAAAATGAAAATATTCAGCAATCAAAGCAAGATGGGAAAATATCATGAGAAGTGCATAACTACAACAAAAATAAAAACGTAAAAGAGAAGGCTTCTATGTTAATGCTCATGAAAACCAAATGTGAATGATGAAAACATTGCACTTCTGCCTCAAGGAAATGAGCTGATTATTTAACCCTTTGTCCTAACAACCCAAATTTCCTGTAACTCAGAAAAAGGACCCCGAAACTATGATTCTCATAACTGTCCAGTCATTCAATACACAAAGTAAAGCAGGTCACCTTCAGGACATAAACACATTCTCCTACATAGAAAAGAAGAGAAAGAAGAAAAAAAAGAGTTTATTTCAATTATGGTACTTGGCTTAGGAAATGTAAAACATCTTAGAAAAGCTACTTGTAACAGAAGTGGAATCCGAGCGGGGTAAGATTAGGTGACCTCCTGAGACCCCAGACCGAGCAGTGCGAGAGCAGGATGAAGCCTCCTGCCCCTGCACACTGTTCTGCCCACCGCAGGATGAGCTGCTGCGATACACACCATCTCCACAGCAGGGAGTCAGCCCAACATGAAAGGTCACCTTTCTGGGACATCACACTTTTTATCATATGAAATTCTAACCTAAATGGAAAGAAATGAATAAAATCTGGAATAAAGAAAATGATGGCATCTCTAAATACAAACATTCTCCATCTTACCAATAATAAGCATTGTTCTAAAGTCCCTTCCAATTTTCAGAATAGTATTTAAACAAATGTATGTGTTTAATGGAGGACACTAAAGCTTTTCATCAAACCACTGTCATCACCATGAAAGTTACCTCCTTCTACAGACTCACTCAGCACCTCCCGAGTAGGAGTCAGCCCAGCATGCATTTCAAAGGGGACCCCAAATTTCAAAGCAACCAGGACCTCATGGATACTAGTTCTTGGCCTCCCCACCAGAAAAGAAACTATCCTGGGAATGTTTCCACTTTAGGGTCTTTTTTTCTCTCTTTCAGCTATGCTTTTATGTCATTGAAACATATCAAAACAAAAATGGAAGGCTTTTCTTGAAAGTCTTGCATAATAGAATTTCATATTTTAAAAGAAACTTACATATATTTACATATGCAGTTCTAATTTTTCAGAATTTGTTTCACCTAAAACAAATACAATGTTATATGTCAATTATATCTCAGTTTGTTTAAAAAATGGAGTGGAATGAGTGGAAAAAAATATTAATTTGACCATTTCTTTATTCACCAAATATTTGCTGAGTGTTTATTCTAAGAGCTGGAGACAGAGTAGTAACAGTAAACAAAATAGCCAATGTCCCAGCCCTGGGTTCTACCCCTGGGTTGGGAAGACCCCCTAGGGAAGGAAACACTACCCAGTATTCTGGCCTGGAGAATTCCATGGACTATATAGTCCGTGGGATCGCGAAGAGTCAGACACAGCTGAGTGACTTTCACTTTCACAATGGGGCGTCTACCCCAGTTAGGATAGACAGATAAGCACATAAACAAACAAATATATATCTCGGGTGGTGTCAAGTGCTATGAATAAAGAACAAAGAGTAAAGGGCCAGACAGAACGGGAAGCAGTGCTGTTTTATATCTGGTAGTTAGAGAGGGTCTCTCTGATCAAGTGAACCTGAGCAAAAATAGGAATAAAAATGGGTTTAGACGAGCACATAGCTCAGGCGCAGCAGGAGGGAGAGTGTTCCAAGCTGGGGGCACACACAGGCGCAAAGGTGAGTAAAAAGCAAGGGCACTGGGGTGGGGAGACAGGACGAGTGAGCCAAGAAAAGCAGGAAATGGTTCAGGGCGGCAGTCAGCGCCCAGGTCGGAAGAAGGCCCTGCAGGCCACGGCCAGGCTTTGTGTTTTACTCAGAAGGAGATGGTAGCAGAAGAACGATGTGATCTAACTGGTGTCAGAGTCAGGTGTTTCCTAAAGACCCTCAGGCTGCCGGGTGGAAAACAGACCAAGGCAGAGAGAGGGCTGGTGGCTTGGGGTGGCAAGAACAGAAGCTGGAAACTCTCTGGAAACTTCTGTGATGACTGGAGGCAGAGAGGGCAGCAGCTGAAATGGGGGAACAGTGAGGGGCCAAGGGCAGAGGTGGACCGTGCAGTCAGATTCTGGGTGTGTTCGTCCCAGGCGAGCTGACAAGATCTGCTAACGGTTTGGATGTGGATGCGAGTAAAAGACAAGTGCGGAGGATGATTCCTAAGGATGTGAAGTCAGTATCTGGAAGGCTGCAGTCACTACTTAGCACCCCAGCAGGCCTGGAGAAGCAGCAGAATGTTGTGGAGAAGGTGAGGAGGCCGTTTTGGACTTACTAGGTTGGATAGGTCACTGAGTGCTTGAATACAGACATAAGGTACCAATCAGTAGAATATGATTTGCTTCACTTAAAATTAGAAGCATATTCCCAGGTGTCATCCCCAAATCTTTTTGAATTAACCTAGATACACCGTGTTAATGTTATAAAAACTTACTGGTACATCTTTACTTTTGCTTCATACCTCAATATCAAGTTTCCAAAATTGGAAAAGTCACCAAACACAAGCCTTTTAACAGGTGACTGAGAATGACAGGTTATAAACACTTCCAAGGAGTCAGCTTTTCATATAAGGCATTATTCAAGTTATGGAGACACTCCTTCCTGCCAAAAATCTTCCTACTGCCACCTTTCATGGAGTCTGATGTTTCTCCACTTTAAAAAACGTAATTATTCTCTCTTAACCATGTTACTCTTACTCAAATTCCATTATAAATATAAGAACATTTATGTATACTTTCTTTCAGTGGAGACATTTCTTATTCATTTTGGCATAGTGTAGGGTCCTCTTGCTAGAAATAATTAGAAAGTAGTGGAGGCTTGAGAGGAGGAAGAGAAGATGAACCAACACCAGTGGGTTTTCAGCTGAGCCAACAGAGTCGGAGAGAAGCGCCCAACGCCTGCCTGACACAGACAGAGCTGAGAAGCCTGCAGGAGGGGGCTCAAACTCTCCTCCGCAGAGATGAATCCAAGACCTGATCACAGACACAGGGGATAACTTCCCATTTATCTCCCGTGCAGCCTCCTCCTCTGGACTCTAACTGTCTACTCGATGCCTCCATTTGAACATCTCATTGATGCACCCCTTGTGTGTTCTATTCTGTCTCTGAGAAACATTGTTTTCCCAAAGCCCATTGGCATAGTTCACTTCCATTTAGCATTCACATCTCAGTTCAAATCTTCCTTCCCTGAGGAAGGCTCCCCTGCCATTGAGGCCAGATGGAGTACCCCCTTGTGGCCCCCACATGCTCCCCTCCGAGCACTTACTCTGTTCATAATTATAGATTACTTGGGTAAGTATCTGCTCAATGTCAGGGTCTTCACCAGACTCAAAACCCCTTAGAGCAGATGCATATCTCTGCTGCTCACTGCTATGTACACTGCCAGATCTGAGTTCTTGGCTGATGCACAAAGAGCACTTAAACATTTGGTGAATAAATGAATGAATGCTGTGTTTGTGTGTTCAGACATGAAGTTAAAGGGTCCCTGATGAAGCAAAGACTCTAAGGGGCATCGCGTTTGGGAAAGACATCAGTTCTACTACGTTGAACTGAGAAAGTTAAATAAGGTTGATGGAAGTTTGTTCTTGTATTTGCTTTGGGTTTTATTTATCTTACCAGGCATCAATATTAGTCTGTACCTCTAGAGTCACAGAGGACATGGAAGGGAGAAATCAATAGCCCCAAGCCAAAAAAATAAAGTTACTGAATCCTTTGTTAGATAAGCAGACACTGAAAGAGGAGCTCTCGCACATTTATCTTACCTACAAGAAAGAAACCCTAGTTCATAAATATTAGAAGCATAGAGGAAGGAGACTCTTAAAAATTTTTCTACAAAGATCAAACAACAAAAAAGAAAAGGCAAACTCATAGAAACAGATAGCAGAATAGTAGTTGCCAGAGGCTGGGGGAAATAGGTAGAAATTGGTAAAAGGGTAAACACTTTTGTTACACAGTGAATAAGGTACAAGGAGCTAAAGAATAACACAGTGACTATAGTTGATAACACTTTGCTGTATAAATGAAATTTATTGACAGAGTAGAACTTAAGTGTTCTCACCAAAGAAAAAATAGGAGATATATTGGTGAGGTAATGGATATGTTAATTAACTAATTGGGGAGAATCCTTTCACAAAGTATCATATATCAAATCACCACGATGTACACTTTAAATATCTTACAATTTTATATGTCAATTATACCTCACTTTACCTGAAATTTAAGAAAAGAAAAATCTTTCTACCAAGCTAAGGCAAGTCTGAATGTACAATTTAAGATTATTGACTGTAATTGATTTTCTTCTCAAAGGGGTATTCCCTATAAGTGCAAAAAAGCAATTACTCAATTGCAAGAGATTTCATAGTTTCATCAGGTCCACAGTCATATTACTTTCCCCAAGATGTTAAATTCCTTCACTTCAAAATCTCTTGTGTTAGGGATTTCAGCACTATGGCCTTTGGTTGTAATGGAAATTCAGTTTTCCTTTAGTTCTGTGTTCATTCCTCTCCCCCTCCACACAACACTAAAATGTGGCTGTACCTTAGTCTTAACCTTTAATAACAGCTAGAGTAGTTTAACATCCAAAACAATTTCAACCACCGATTTCTAGACCTAAGCCATCAGCTTGGATCCAGATAACAGAAGAATATAGAAGACAAGGACAGTAATATAAAATACAAAGATTATTAACAATCAACAGTATTTTCCATTTTTAAAAAATCACATATCCCAAGTACATACCCCATTTCTTTTTGGCAAGATCTAACTCTGTCTGCAACTGTATATGAATATTTAAACAAACAAATTCATAGCACTCTCTTAGCCACTCAAATATAACTGTAAGATTGATTTTCCTTAATGGAAATTAGATATGAACTCCACAGAACTCAAGTTTCTGATATACTCAGGCTGTGTATATCCATCACATACAACTCCTGTGAAACAGAGTCACGTAGCAGATCCCAAGACCTTGTTGTCATTAAAGATCCATTTTTAATGAAAACAGTGAGGAAAGAGAGGAAAAACAAGCATGCAAAAATGCATGTTATTAGTTTTTTAAAAAGACTCAACTTTCTAAACATAATTTACAGTGTTCAAATATATCCATGCCATATGTTTGCGCAAAAGTGAAAAATTTGTTAAAGACACACTTGTGATACATTAAAAAAGACTTCTGAGAGTGGTTAATGTTCGATACCTCCTTCATCAGATGGTCTTGTTACCTCACTGCAGCATGAAAAGCTACGGTAAATCTCGGATATTTCTGATCTGTCATCTCCCAGGCCTGTACCAAAAGTACTGCTTGAGTATGACCGAGACCGTTGTCTCCTATAAAGATTCGCCTTTTCTATATTGGAGGGAAAATATTCATATCTGTGATTAACTGACTTGAAGAACAAAGAAACCAAAAAAAAAAGTTACTGAAAAATTTAACAAGGAAGAAAAATAATCCCTCATTAAATTATAACCCCAAAGCTCAGGTATTATAAATTCTAGCCATCTATTCCCAAACTTCAGCACATATTATCAACAATGCAAATGACTTAATGATCATTCACACTCAGTTTGGTCTAAATTTTAAAGGAGAGATGAAGAATGAGAAACTGACAAGAACTAAGAAAACACTGGCAAATTAGTAAATTTCTATCAAAGATTTGGCTATACATAGTTCTTTTCAAATATCACCAATGATACAGCATTTGTTGCCTTTTCTTTACTTTTGGAAAATTTGGATGACAATTTGGCTGATTATGTGGATCAAATTACTACAAAAATATTAGAATTCCTACTTTGCCTTGGGATTTCAATTTTGTTAATGTTAACAATTAAACTTGGAGTCACAATCGGGGGCAGAGAAGGACCTAAATGATAGATCTATTTATATGTTTAAAATATTCACATAACTGTCAAATCTTCAGTTTGCTAAATGCAGTCTGAAAGCCTACAAAGATCAACCCTTGCTATCACTAAACCCAAATATCCAAACCATTTGGGTTTTACTTTTAATTATAAACATAGAGTTGAAGTTGAAAGTCAAATAAACTTCCTATGTAAACTATAAATTCTGCATTTTATAAAAACTCAGAGATAAATTTTAAGGATACTTGAAAACCTATTTTAAGACATTCATGATACTATGTAGAAAATCTCTCCTCAAGTCTTCAAAGAATTCCTTAAATTAAAGAACCATATCTTTAAAATGTTGTGCTTTTCATAAAACAAATCTTTACATTAGCCGTTTAGCGCAGTCCATATAGCTGCATTTCAAAGCCCAGAGAACTTCTAAAATTATATTCACTAATAAAAAGGAAGTGTAAGTAAGCTTTAGACACCTTTAAAATAAATCTAGAACTAATCTAGGATATTAAAAAGCTTTTTTGTAAGTTTTGTTTTCATAAATGATTAGTGGCATACTATTGCAGAGCAACTTTGCTTTTTCGAAGCTCAAACTTAAAAATTTACATTACACAGAAGGCACAATGAACCTGCACAGCTCACAGCAGCTTCACTTTGAAGACAAAAACCATGTAAATAGGGAGGAACTCAAAATGTAAGCAGTACCAGAAAGCATATGTAGACTTCTAGACTGAATATTGTCTTCCAGGGGATCAATGTCGAAGATGGAGCCAGGATCGGTGCGCCAGACTTTGAGGTCTTTTACCAAAGGAAGAAATCAACAAATCAAGAATGAATTAAAAAAAAAAAAAGTCAGCACCCAAGAGAGTCAAACGAAAGTCTGAAAAGGGGCATACGCAAAAAGCAAGCATGTAATGCAGGCAAACGCACTGTGCGGCAGACTTCAGAGGAGAACAGAGGACATTCACCCTCACAGTGTGATTCACACTCGCAGGACTTGCTAGGAAAACCTGGCGATAAAATGTAAGTTGCCTGGTTTATTCTTTGTTGACCTTCCACAGGGAGCCTGTGACTTATCACACATGCACACCATACCACTCCTCACATTCCCAAACCCTCATCACTTATGCTCTCCTCACACTGAAACAGGGGAAATGTTGAGTTAAACTCCTGATTAAGAACATGAGAGTAATTCGTAAGTGGCAACTAAAAGGTTTTGTCTAAGAAAACAAAACAAAAATACAAAAACTTCTCTTCCTACAACAGAAACAAATGTTGAACAAATTGAAAAAAATCAGTAACTTCCCTTTCCTTTCTTAGCTTTTAGTACAAACCTTACTCACTGTCACCATTCAACACTGTCTTTCTAAGATTTTCCCTGGATGACACGAAAGAATTGCAGGTTGAGGCTCCTTTCTCTCTGATTTGTGAGACTTTTAGACAGCTCTATTCTCCCAGTTCAGAAATAATATTCAAAAAAATATAAGCTACTCACGCTGTGTAAGCCATCAGAATCTCCCAGGCATGTCTGTTTGACGTCAAAGGACCTATATGGGGTTACTTCTGTCCTGTTACCCATGCAGACAATGTCTGCAGTATAATTACTGACCAGTACATAAGCTAAAAGTGAAAGTGAAAGATGCTCAGTTGTGTCCGACTCTTTGTGACCCCACGGTCTGTCCATGGACTTCTCCAGGCAAAAATACTGGAGTGGGTAACTGTTCCCTTCTCCAGTGGATCTTCCCAACCCAGACATCGAACTCAGGTCTCCTGCATTGTAGGCAGATTCTTCATCACCTGAGCTACCAGGGAAGCCCCCATAAGTTAAAGGGAAACAAAATAATTGCTTAATCTTCATTATCACCTATGTCTGATATTTGGGCTGCTTCTTGGCGTAGCAAGTAGGAACACTCAAGACCAGAAGGTTATTAAAGACAGAGAATGTCCAACTACAGAATGAATTTGCAACAACACCTGGCAAAGGCCATGAACTCCCTCCAACATGGTGCAAACAACAACACTTTGCCTTGTCCACTTTCACCTGGGCACTACGTCATGCATTTGAGGAGGGGTCCGATGAATAAGGAAGCAAATTCCATTAATAAAAACAGGGAAAGCACTATCTTTTTGACTGTGCAGACCTGCCAAGAAGGCCAATCAGCTTACCAACAATGATTCCAGGTCTCCTGTCCATCTCCACGATGTGAGGATGGACACCTTTATAGGCGGCATCACTGACGACCTGGGTGTTCCTTCTCACTCGCTCTGTCACAGGGTCATCCACAACAGGAGTAAAGCCCCTTCCCTTTGTTTTTTCAAAATCTTCATGATATTTCACCTGAAAGAGGGAAAAACCATAGTTACTCAAACTGAAATTTTCTGAATGCTACCCAGCTCACAAAATTTGAATATAAAGACAGCTACTATACCAGTTGCATCTAGATTATTTTCTACATAAATGTATTTTTTCCAATTATTCCAAAAATAATCTATGAAATTTCAGTTTCCTAGCATCAGAAATCAAGTGCTGACATTTTCACAATGCTTTCCATCATTACAGTTAGCAGCTCTTTTACTATATAAGCTTGTATATAAGTAAGAAGTGTTGAAAGATTTATTTTTCAAATCCTAGTTACTTTCTAAAATGTACTCACTTAGGTATAAGTTAATTCCCTATCTCTTAAACTTTAGTATGCAATAAAATGATAAGCTATTTCTATACAATTATTTAAGAAAGCAATATTCTTTAAAATTAGATTAAGACAGCAAATTACAAATAGCTATATATATAATCTTTGTATATAGTTACAAAAACATATACTTCAAAACACGTGTTTTTTGCATTATGAAATTAGGTTAGGGTGATGGTTGTTTAACTGTAAATTATACTAGAAGCCACTTTGTATACTTCAAATGGGTGAACTTTATGGTATATAAAATATATCTCATGAGACCGTTTTTTAAAAAATACATATTTTTATATTCTTTAAACCTGTAAACACACCAAACTCCATCTTAATTGAAAAAAAGTCCAAGCAAGTATCTTCCATAAAATGCATTTATAGTAGTAGTCACGTTAGAAATAAAAACACACCCCAAAAAATCAGAGAAAAATTATTTTATTAGACTAAATAGTTCCCGTACATTTCAGTAAGATTAGAAAGCTCCCCCCAGAGGATGGGCCCGTGGGCATTTCCATGCTTTGTTAGTCATCCAGATTAATGGTGAACAACGGCATCAGCACACTGGGAGGTGCCACTCCTTAGTACGTTTTAGTCATAGATGCAGGACCTGTTGGACCCTACCATTGAAATATGATTTTGAGCTTCTCTGACATGTCTGAGACCAGGTGTATCTAAAATCAGACTTGGTCTACCTTTCATCTGTTTCTGGTCCTGGGTGTATTTTACCTGCAAAGTAAATAATAGAATGTACTTAACAAAAAGACAACTATAACTTAAAAATTATATAAGTTTTTCAAGCTTTCCAAATGAGTGAGGCATATACAACATATTCTGAATTACTTCCCAGGTAACTTATTTAGTGAATTACATTTCCTTCTAGAATAACGAGCTAAAATTTTACTCTTGATGGAGTAAAGGAGACCCTTTAAAGGCTACAGCAAAGATGACCTAAATCTCTCTACCAACTGAATACAAATGTGTAAGTGACCAACATCCACTAGCCATGAGTCTGTAAAAGTGGGAAATACTTAATAAATAGAGAAAATCCAAAACTAAATGGAACCTAAATTTCTTTTTCTGTTTCTCTATTTCCCCATTTTCCGCCATAACACTGTGGAAGCATGCATAACAAACATACCTCTATCAATATTTCCTTTTATTTGACCAGAGCAGATGGTAAGAATCATTAAGTATCCACCTTAGGTTCCCTCTAAACAGCTATAGCTTAAAGGTAATTTATGCTGAATACAGTCAGCATCTCTGGGCAGAAATGGCACTAGAGAGCTGCACAGTTTAAAATCTAAATGTTGATTCCCAGCATAAAGCTCTTCTTGCCACCTGACTATCAGAACACTGCTTTTTGTGAAGCTGATTCTGTATAAGGTCAGGATACGGATGATTGCAGACGTGAGGGCATATGGGCACTCAGAATGGAAGCCCTGGTATTTCCTGAGAGAAGGCACACTCCCCACATAAGACACTGACATGCAAAGCGGAACTTCAATGAGTAACCGATTTCTGTGTTAAATATATTTAAAGATTGCTTTTTCCTCTAAGTCCTTGCTTTGGAGTGATGATTCATTTCTTATTTTGTTTTGCAGAGAGGACTTAACAATCAACATTCAATGGAATACATCTGCAAAATGATAATTGTTTAACTTATACATCAAAGACTACCACTTTCAAAGACACTGGCTAAAATAACATGATTCGTTGTTTAAATGAACATAATTCAGTTTAAAACGAAACTTTAAATATAAGTGTTGGTCACATCTGGAAACATCAGTAGGGTTCAGGACAATGTAAAGTTAGACAGTGGCGGCTTTCAGATGTCATCTGAAATAACACATGTACTTTCTGCATATCTTACAAAAGCTTCTTGGTCTGCAAATAAATAATAAAGGACATGTCCTTCATGATAGCCCCAAGTGAAGAAAACAACTTGCCGAACTAATATTTTCTTGATTCTTCTTTACTCTTTCCATTTCAGGAGTTACACTTAAAGCTGTAGCTCTTCCCATCTGAGATTTATAATAAACCTATCATTTTGGAAAACAAAAAACAGAGCACTGTGAATCAATTCAACTAAACAAGAGTCTCATAGTACTTATTTTAAAGAGCTAAGCAAGGATAGGAAGCTGCGGGGGTGGGCGGGTGGAGGAGGCTAGCAGAGGCCTTTGCTGTTGTTTAGTCACTAAGTCATGACCAACACTTTGCGACCCCATCAACTGTAGCCCACCAGGCTCCTCTGTCCATGGGGTTTTTTCCAGGCAAGAATGCTGGGGTGGGATGCCATTTCCTTCTCCAGGGGACCTTCCCAGACCACGTATTGAAACGGTGTTTCTTGCATTGGGAGGCAGATTCTTTACCACTGACCCATCAGAGGTCTAGTCATATTTAAAATGCTTGCATCTTAAATCATTCTATTTTAATTCATCTTATGGCACAGAATCACTGTGAATGTACTCATTATATGGGCATACTGTCAGTAAAGCTGTAATAAGCATTTCATCACAAAGGAGTAAGGTAAGAAATATCTTCACGGATGTCACTTTAAGGTACTCTTACCCATAGAGAAGACTGTTGGACCATTATGGTTTCTTAGTAATTACCTGTGGCAGAACTTTGGCCATGATGCCTAAGTGATAACCATGGTGATCCAAAAGGCCAGCACACTCCCTAACTCTCCATCCCTCCTTCTCCAGAACCATGTTCCATTTAGAGAGTAATGGAGTTACATCAACTGTGACTCTGAATACATCAGGAGAAGGTGAGTATCTACTTCTCCAAAATACAGTTGTCAGGGACAATGCCAAACAATAAACTGCCTTTCCTTTATAATCTGGCCAAAGGACTTTAAAGGTTTAAAGAATAAAAGATTTCTTTGCATCTAACGGATTTTCAAATTTCCTCTTCCAAGAACACGCTTTATTATTAATGACTTCAAAAAAAGGATTCTCTCAGGGACTTCCCTGGTGGTCCAGTACTTAAAACTCCATGCTTCCAATGCAGGGGACACAAGTTTGATCCCTGTTTGGTGAACTAAGATCCCACATGCTGCATAATGCAACCAAAAATTAAAGTAATTTTTTTTTAAAGTTTAAAAGTAAAATAAAAAAGGACTCTCTCAGAAAACTGCATCCATGGATTACATAACAGAAAGGAGTTAGAACAGGCCAAGAACTGGTGTCTAAGTAAAACCTGACAGCCCCGAACAAGTGCCCTGAAAATGGACCTGTTTCATGTGACCATTCAGCCAGGCACACTTCATCATTTTTTCCCAGCATCATCCAAAAATAAAGTGATGATAGCCGTGAGTGGGAGGTGAGGCTGGACGGGCTATAGAACAAGAATACATTTATTAATACATATGGAGGAAAGGGACTGGAAAAGCTTATTTGTAGAGCCAAGATGCCAGAAACTGCCATGGCATCCCTTTGGAGAATCACAGAAACTGCAAGCAAGAAGAGCAGATAAGAGCGATATACAATAACCTGTGGAAAAAATCACACTGCAGTCACTGGGAACTCTGAACAGGGCATGCCTGGCTGGATCCACAAAACCTAACAACCTGAAAACTTTCCAATAAATTGACAGTCAATTGAGAGCAGAGGCAATCAACTCAAGGTCATGAAAACTTTGTAAACACAATTCCTTCACTGACATATTGACAATATGTTTGCTTTCATAAGAAAAAAGTGACGAAGATCACACATTGCTGAGGTTCTTCTGGTTTTCTTTCACTCTCTTCAGCTCTGGTGGATCAGAAATTGCAGTCGCCTGTTTAATCTCTCCTCTGTATTTTACCTGTGGAGGATTAATATGAATTTTAATAAATAGCAGAATGGTCTCAAACCAAATACCAATAGAGGATAAGCCTCAAAATTAACCCTATTTTTTACATAATTTTTCCCACAGTCGATGTGTGTCAACCTTTCAGTTCAAATCTACATCTGGCTTCTGATTCTTCTGACTTGGCAAGCACCAAGGGCTGGTTGTGCTTCTTAAAAATGATTTTTAACAAACAGTTCTCTGTTCAATACCAAAACTAACTGCAAAGACCACGACTAAATGTAATACAAATACAAGGGGAAGACCCTGTAATGAGATCATCACAAGGGATTTCCTTGCCGGTTCAGTAGTTCAGACACCATGGTGTCTTAATTTCCATTAGTGGTGGCCACATGTTAGGTCCCTGGTCAGGGAGCTCAGATCCTGTGTGCTGTGCGTGGACAAAAAATAGGGGGAAAAAAAATTAAAACTAAAAAAAAAAAAAAAAAATCATTACAAGAGAACTGTAGTGAAGTAGCCACAGCAGCCTGGGAAGGCCATTTATTCCTATTCTGACCCTGGAGCCTCCACCTTCAAAAGAAGCTTGAAGACCCCTCACTTAAACCACCATCAGGGATACTGTAAGGATAAAGCAGCAGTCAGCCTGATTTTCTCCTCCATCTGAGAGAAGTCACTCTTCAGTTTTATAGTGTCTCAAAATTATATCAGAAGAAAAAGGTTATTGTTTATAACAGTAAAAGTTCCATAAAACAGTCAAAAAATGGGGAAAATAACTATTATGGGACACATTTGAAAGAGATTTTTGAATTCAGGGAGGCCTGGGTTCAAATCCCAGCCCTGCTATCACAAACCATGGGTTCTTGCATGTCCTCTGACTTCTAAAGACTCAGTTTCCCACACCTACAAACCAGAGCAATAAATCATGAATCACATAACACATTTAGCACAGGGACCACAGCAGAGGCACCTCATGATTATTAACCACCCTTGCTTTACTAGCAACAGACCACTGAATGATGTGTTCTGTTTTATTTATAAGGTTCTCTGCCATGACATTATGTCTCAGAACCCAGTCAAGTCAGGTCTTCTTGCGCCTTATGCCAATAGACAACTTTCTCTTTTCTCAGACTGACAACATACCCACTCTGCTGCTCTCCAGGTCTTTATATTTGGATGTAGTTTTAGAGATTTACCATCTAAACTATGAGGCCCATGAAGATAGGAGAGGGTCTTATCTATCTCTGCATACCAGTGGAAAGGATAATGCCTGCCACGTTGCTTAATGAAGAGTTTTTCAATAGGGACTCCCCTGGTGACTGAATGGTTGGAACTCTGCCTTCCAATGCAGGGGGTACAGGTTCGATCCCTAGTCAGGGAGCTAGGATCCCATATGCCTCATAGCCAAGCAACCAGAACATAAAACAGAAGCAATATTACAACAAATTCAATAAAGACTTTGAAAAATGGTCCACATTAAAAAATATTTTTAAAAAAGGTTTCTTGAATAAATAAGCATGGCTGAACAGTAGCAAAGCAGTTTCCAACCTCCTGGACTCCCACAAGGGTGCCACAGTCCACACTCCTCAGTATGCTGCTGCTGCTGCTAAGTCGCTTCAGTCGTGTCCAACTCTGCGACCCCATAGATGGCAGCCCACCAGGCTCTGCCACCCCCAGGATTCTCCAGGAAAGAACACTGGAGTGGGTTGCCATTTCCTTCTCCAGTGCATGAAAGTGAAAAGTGAAAGTGAAGTCACTCAGAAGTGAAAGTGAAGTCACTCAGTCGTGTCCGATTCTTCATGACCCCATGGACTACAGTCTACTGGGCTCCTCTGTCCATGGGATTTTCCAGGCAAGAGCACTGGAGTGGGGTGCCATTGCCTTCTCCGCCCCTCAGTATGGGATAGTAGAAAAGGAATGACCAAGATGTAGACTGTCTAATGCTTTTCAGAAAGCATTGTAAAGAATAAAAATAGCTAATGTTTGGTAAAATATAAGGGCAAAACAGAAGCAACTTGCCGTGCTCAGCTGCTCCTGGTTTCTCCTCACTCTCTCTATCTCAGGCGTCATGCTCACCGGAGTTGCTCGGTCACACGGCTCTTTGTACCTGAGCTGGGAGACAAACGAAAGACGGTATGGGTTACCAGAAGGAAGAGTGAGCTAACACACAGCAACTGGTGAGAAGAAACAGCACACAGCACTCATTAGCTGACACCTTTGCTAGGATTTTACAGTGAAAGATGCTTTGCTAATAGTCATCATCACAGTGATCCTGGAACTCAGCTTTCCCTTGCCCAAATGTTTTGAATTATACCTGGGGTTGTTATTCTTCAAACTGCATTATTTCTTGGTGGCCTCTCTCTGAGTTTGATCCTATCAGTAATGATAAATGACCACTTCTGTGAGTTAATTTCTTCACAGTACTAAAATGACATTACCAAATGACCATTGTATATTTACATTTAAAAATAAAAGTTCTGGATTCATCAATAGAAAGAAGGGTTATGACAGTTATATGCCTGCACCTCAGTGATCAGCTGTCAGTATAAAAAGAAACCCTGAACCTCCTTCTCCACTAAGTTCCAACATTGGAAGACCATTCTCTGACCAGCATCGTGGAGATATTTCTTTTTAAAAATTATTTATTTATTTATTTGACTGCACCGGGTCTTAGTTGTCCCAAATGGAATCTTTAGTTTCATCAAGTATGAATTTAGTTTGGAACCCTGGCCCCTTGCAGTGGGAAAGTAGAGCCTTAGCCACTGGACCACCAGGGAAGTCCCATCATGGAGATACTTCTGACCTACTGCATAGAGTAGGGGATCAGAGTCCAACATTTGTGGTCAGCTTTCCCAGTAATTCCACAATATTCCAGGAAATAAATGAGGATCCAACATGGGGAGACAGAAAGCATGTCCACCAAATGAATTTCTGACAGGTAAAAGGAAACTAGAGGTTAAAATCCCATTATGAAGAACTCCACAGGGACAGTCTTAATGACTTTTTGGAGCTTAAATTTAGTGTGAGGGGTTTTGGGGGGTTTTTTTGCAAGACATCACAAGGCTTGCAAATAAAATGGACTTGAGATGTACACCCTCAGCAGTCATGTGCAAGTGAACAGATATCTGATAAGCCTGGAAAATAAATGACAAAGGGTCAGGCTCTTGCCAGTGCGACTTCTCTCTCTGTGCCATGGTATGCAGTTTGAAAGTTTAGGCAGATTCTGTGTCGGATATTTGCCTAAAGTGAGGAAAGATCCAGAGTAATCTTTGTTGATGGCAGGATACAAAGAAAGATGACTCTGGGTAGAGTTCAGAGGAGAAACAGTTGTTGAACAGCATCACTGATGTAGAGAAATTGTTGCAGCCTATTTCTAGTGGATGTAAGTTTGGGGACATAAATTTGATATGGAGACGCTTCGTGTATTGCATTCACCCACTCACAAACATGCTGAGTGCTTTACAGGCAATATCTCACTTAATATTCTAGTCCCTGTTTTCAAGATGAGGAGAATGAGGCTTGGAGAGGTTAGTGGCTTATGAAGGATACACAGCAAGTAGGGTCTGGAGCTAGGATCAAACCAACAGTCCAGAGCCCACACTGTTCTCCACTCCAGAGTTATTTAAATTTCAATCATTATATACCACTTACCATATGCATGCAAGGTATCACCTGAGCTGTGATTTCTAGTATTTTTTTTATTAAATTAACTCATTATTTTCAAATAGTTATTTAAAGGGAGTGTTATGTTTCTATGATAAATTGAAAACTAGTAAACTCATTTTATTTTTGGAGGATGATTGTTTTACAAGGTTGTGTTGGTTTCTGCTATGCAACAACATGTATCATCTATATGTAACATATATCCCCTCCCTCTGGAGCCTCCCTCCCAATCTTCATCCCTCAGCCCACACTTCTAGCTCATCACTGAGCTGAGCTTCCTGTGTAACCCTTCTTTTACAAAAAGGACACATTATGACAACCTCTAGGTCACACTGAGTGAAGCAAGTTGGAGAAAGACAAATATCATATGATATCACTTCTAAGTGGAATCAAAAAATGGCACAAATGAACCTGTTTACAAAAGAGGAACAGAATCACAGATGTAGAAAAATTTTCGGCTCCCAAAGGTGGGGAGAGGGATAAATTGAGAGACTGCAATTGGCATATACATACTACTATATATAAAATATAAATATATATACATACTACTATATATAAAATATATATACATACTACTATATATAAAATTGGTAACTAATAGGCACCTACTGTATAGCACAGGGAACTCTACTCAATTCTCTGTAAGGACCTATATGGGGAAAGAATCTGAAAGAGTGAATATATGTATAATTGATATACTTTGTTCTACAGCAGAAAGCAACACATTGTAAATCAACTTTATTCCTACAAACATTAATTAAAAACAAAAAAAGGAACACATTAAAGCAATTTAACTCAAAAGTCAAGGCCTGAGGAGAAACTAAGATGGCGGAGGAATAGGACGGGGAGAACACTCTCTCCCCAATAAATATACCAAAAGAACTTTTAAAGGCCGAGCAAACTCCAAAAAACAGGAACTGAATGCTGGCAGAGGACATCGGGCATCTGGAGAGGCGACCCAGTGCCGACGTGAGGAGGTAGGACAAAAGAAAGAAAAGAAAAAAAAGTAGAGGGAGAGACAAAGAGCTGGGGACGGGTTCCGTCCCGGAAGGGGAGTCTGGAATAAAGAGGAAAAAAAAAAAAAAAAGAGGAGAAAGGTTTCTGAATACCAGGGAGCATTCTCTCTGGCAGATCTGCGGTGGATCTTGGAGAGCAATATAGCTGAGAGCAGAAGCAGATTAATAGCTAAGCCCTGCAAGGTTCGTCTCTGGCTACAAGCACAGCCGAGAGCAGCAGCACAGCCGAAGCAGACTGCTCCTGCTGAGGGAGGGGCGGGCCGCGGGCTCAGGGAACGCAGCCTGAGGGACCTAACCTTCCAGGAAAAGCTCCCTCTCCCCCCCAGGTCCGTGCACAAAACAAAGGGCGGTGAGGAGTCAACAGAGAGGCTGGGCAGCTGAGGGCTGCGGACCGGCCCAACCCCCGCCTGAGAGCAGTGGGCATAACCCAACCCAGCCCCGGGGAGGCTAACCAAGACTTCTGGGGATTCTGGACAGATCGGTGCTGTATACACCTTAGAAGGAGTGCTCAGAGCGGCCGGGCCGGGGGAGAGGAGAAGCCCCACTCCCCAACTGCTGGGCGGACGACAGAGAGCCTGAGCAGAAGGGGCGGGGGAAGCCCTCTCATCAGGAGCAGGGCAAACTCCAAAATTAAATCTCTGCCGGTAGATCAGACTGCATAGAAAAGAGACTGTAGGACTGTGA
>ML663469.1:5787919-6097575 GCA_007570785.1 Antilocapra americana | reverse complement strand
GAAGAGCTAACACCTATTCTACTCAAACTCTTCCAGAAAATTGCAGAGGAAGGTAAACTTCCAAACTCATTCTACGAGGCCACCATCACCCTAACTCCAAAACCCGACAAAGATGCCACAAAAAAAGAAAACTACAGGCCAATATCACTGATGAACTTAGATGCAAAAATCCTTAACAAAATTCTAGCAAATAGAATCCAACAACACATTAAAAAAATCATACATCATGATCAAGTAGGCTTTATCCCAGGGATGCAAGGATTCTTCAATATTCACAAATCAATCAATATAATACACCACATTAACAAATTAAAAAATAAAAATCACATGATTATCTCAATAGATGCAGAGAAAGCCTTTGACAAAATTCAACATCCATTTATGATAAAAACCCTCCAAAAAACAGGAATAGAAGGAACATACCTCAACATAATAAAAGCTATATATGACAAACCCACAGCAAACATTATCCTCAATGGTGAAAAACTGAAAGCATTCCCCCTGAAGTCAGGAACAAGAAAAGGGTGCCCACTCTCACCACTACTTTTCAACATAGTTTTGGAAGTCTTGGCCACAGCAATCAGAGCAGATAAAGAAATCAAAGGAATCCAGATTGGAAAAGAAGAAGTAAAACTCTCTCTGTTTGCAGATGACATGATCCTCTATATTGAAAACCCTAAAGACTCTACTAGAAAATTACTAGAGCTAATCAGTGCATATAGCAAAGTTTCAGGATACAAAATCAACACACAGAAATCCCTGGCATTCCTATACACTAACAATGAGAAAACAGAAAGAGAAATTAAAGAAACAATTCCATTCACCATCGAAACAAAAAGAATAAAATACTTAGGAGTATTTCTACCTAAAGAAATAAAAGACCTGTATATAGAAAACTATAAAACACTGATGAAAGAAATCAAAGAGGACACAAACAGATGGAGAAATGTGCCGTGTTCGTGGATTGGAAGAATCAATATAGTGAAAATGAGTATACTAGGCAAAGCAATCTATAGATTCAATGCAATTCCTATCAAGCTACCAGAGGTCTTTTTCAGAGAATTAGAACAAATAATTTCACAATTTATATGGACATACAAAAAACCTCATATAGCCAAAGCAATCTTGAGAAAGAAGAATAGAACTGGAGGAATCAACCTACCTGACTTTAGGCTATACTACAAATCCACAGTCATTAAGACAGTATGGTACTGGCACAAAGACAGAAATATAGATCAATGGAACAGAATAGAAAGCCCAGAGATAAATCCATGCATCTATGGACACCTTATCTTTGACAAAGGAGGCAAGAATATACAATGGAGAAAAGACAACCTCTTTAACAAGTGGTGCTGAAAAAACTGGACAGCCACTCGTAAAAGAATGAAACTAGAACACTTTCTAACACCATACACAAAGATAAACTCAAAATGGATCTAAGCATAAGACCAGAAACTATAAAACTCCTAGAGGATAACATAGGCAAAACCCTCTCTGACATAAACCAAAGCGGGATACTCCATGACCCACCTCCCAGAATATTGGAAATAAAAGCACGAATAAACAAATGGGACCTAATTAAAATTAAAAGCTTCTGCACAACAAAGGAAACTATAAGCAAGGTGAAAAGACAGCCTTCAGAATGGGAGAAAATAATAGCCAATGAAGCAACGGACAAACAATTAATCTCAAAAATATACAAGCAACTCCTGCAGCTCCATTCTAGAAAAATAAATGACCCAATCAAAAAGTGGGCCAAAGAACTTAACAGACATTTCTCCAAAGAAGACATAAAAATGGCTAACAAACACATGAAAAGATGCTCAACATCACTCATTATCAGAGAAATGCAAATCAAAACCACAATGAGATATCACTTTACACCACTCAGAATGGCTGCAATCCAAAAATCTCCAAGCAATAAACGCTGAAGAGGATGTGGAGAAAAGGGAACCCTCTTACACTGTTGGTGGGAATGCAAACTAGTACAGCCACTATGGAAAACAGTGTGGAGGTTCCTTAAAAAACTGCAAATAGACCTGCCATATGACCCAGCAATCCCACTGCTGGGCATACACACCAAGGAAACCAGAATTGAGACACATGTACCCCAATGTTCATCGCTGCATTGTTTACAATAGCCAGGACATGGAAGCAACCTAGATGCCCATCAATTGACGAATGGATAAGAAAGCTGTGGTACATATACACAATGGAATATTACTCAGCATTAAAAAAAAATTCATCTGAATCAGTTCTACTCAGGTGGACGGAACTGGAGCCCATTATCCAGAGTGAAGTAAGCCAGGAGGAAAAACAACAATACAGTATACTAACGCATATATATGGAATTTAGAAAGACGGTAACGAGAACCCAGCATGCGAGACAGAAAAAGGAATGCAGATGTATAGAACAGACTTGTGGACTCTGTGGATGAGGGCAAGGGTGGGATGATATGGGAGAATGGCACTGAAACATGTTAATTATCATATGTGTAATCAATCGCCAGCCCAGGATTGATGCTCGGGGCTGGTGCATCGAGATTTCCCGGGGAGAGGGAGGAGGGAGGGAGGAGGGAGGGGGGTTCTGGAGGGGGAGCATATGTAAACCCATGGCGATATCATGTCATTGTATGGCAAAACTAATAAAAATAAATAAATAAATTAAATAAAAAGAAAATACTTTATATTTCAATAAATTGATAAAATATTGGTTAATATATAACTCAAAGAATATCAATAAAATGTGAGTGTAAAAATGTCACATCTCATAAGTTTTCATTTCTCCTGAGTATATACCCTAGAAGTGAAATTGCTGGGTCATATGGGTAACTCTGTTTAGCCTTTTGAGGAACTGACACAGTGAGTATTCCATCTTACAATCCTAGCAGCAGTACACAAGAAGGGTTCCAATTTCTCTACAACTTCACTGACACTTGTTATAATCTGTGTTTTTTAATCCTACCCTTTTAGTGGGTGTGAAGCAATACATCGCTGTGGCTTTCTTTCGCGTTTCACTGATGGTAATGATGCTGAGCATCCTTTCATGTGTTCATTGGCCATTGGTATATTCTCCTCATCTTTACTGGCAAAAGCCCCAATCCATATTAAATGGACTATATTAAAGTATAATTATATCTCTTATGGAAGATAATATATACGTAACTTTATAATACATGTATTACATTGCTATTGACTAGTTGACAAAATGTTATACTTTGCAAACATTTAATTAAATATGTATTGATTTTTAAAAAATTGTCCTATCGCATTCTGTAGTGAATAATTGCTGGTTGCTCCCTGGAATCTCACTCCTGTTTTTCCTTCATTAGTGCCTTGATTTGTTGCTGGGCAACTCGCTGCTTCCTGTTCTAAGCCCTCCAGCTTGGCTGAGACTGGCCCCAGCGCAGGACCCTACTGGGCTGAAGCAAATCGTTATGCCTCACCCCTGGCCCTTCGTGACGGCACACTTAAGGAAAGGAATATTTCTCTTTCCACACAATGCAAGAGACTTCCCTTTCCTTCTGGACACGAATGAAGGAGTTTGCAGCCCTGGGAGCTGCCATGCACCTCCTTGCAAATGGGAGAAGAAAGCCTGCCTGCGAAGAGAAAGTCAGAAACTAAAACAGAATCACAATGTGTAAGTCCTAGATTAAGCCACGCCTGAGAATTCCTCTACTGTTGGGTTACAAGAACAATAAAAATTATCTGCTTTCTGGGCTGGATTATCTGTTACCTATAAAATGTCATGATTACACAGACACAACTGTCTTAAGATACTCTTGTCACATTTTAAAGCTACTGATCATTCTTATTCTTATAATTGAACATTTTTCTGTATGTATGTTATTCTTCAATGAAAATCATATTAAAAGGAAACTACTGACTGTCTCCTATTAAATTTCTTCAAAAGCAATTATTTCCTATTATGCTGACATACTCAAGATTTGTGATTCCATGCTATAAAGTAAATTTTGCTTTGCTTATTTGTGATGTTGTAAATTTAGAGTAGTCATAAACAAAAATTTCAATCTTCAGAAATGCTATTTACTATCTACGCATAAGTCTGCTCCCCATAAATCTGCCTATTTTCACTGACTTACAGTCTCAGTTTCACTTTCCTGAAGTGAAATAATAATAAAGTTAAACATTCAAGTAAAAATGTTTAACTTTCAAACTAATAATATTAAATTATCACTTTGCCTGTAAAAAACTCTGTTTTTAGCTAAGGCCCAAAAGCAAAACACTTCATTTGAAGGACAATATATGTAGAAACTGAGGTACTGATCGTAGATTACCACCAAAATTCCACAGTAGAAATATGTTATTTAATATTTCCAATATGAACTTTCAAGTCTAAAAGCACATAAGTAGACTACATGGACTCTAGTCACATCAGCTAATACAGAATAAAATATCTTGCAACTTAGAAAAACTTAAAAGAAAAACATGATGACATCTATGTTCCAAGAGCCTGAGTCAGATTTGTTAACAAAAGTCACATGTCAAGCCCACTGGTACAGGAAAGTTGAACTGTGAGAGGTCATCTGTGTAACAATACAGCACGCTCACTTCACTTGAAAAAGCAAACACTGAACTATAGAAAGGCCTGAAGTCTGGTTGCAAAGGACTTGAGAACCTGTCATTTGAGCAAAATGCAACATAACTATAATTACATGCAAATGAGACTCTGGATGGCAAAGATAAAGCATCACCAGAATTGGTCTGGACCACAGTACAGCTGACTCTTCAAGGCCTGTTTTTCCTGTGGGTTCTCAATAACCAAAACGCACCATTTTCCTAGTGAGTTTGAGCCTTGAACAACATGGGTTTGAACTGTGTGGCTTCACTTGTATGGTGATATTTTTCAATAGTAAATACTACAGCACTACATGGTCTGTGGTTGGTTCAACCTGTGGGTGTGGAGAAACCATGGATATAGAGAGCAGACCATAAGTTATATGGGAATGAACGTCCTGTGTTGCTCAAGTGTCAACTAAGTACAGCCCCAAGGTATACAGAGACATCTCAATCAGTGTATCTCTGAGCGAACTAATGTATTACCATTCTAAGGAAACATACAACACTCCAACTTGTCATAAAAGGGATATGTCATAGAGGATTCTTAAGTAAAAGTGTGAAATGCAAAATTTCTGTTCTTTCCACATTATTTTCTCCAGAGAAAGTACACTTTCTTTTGGCTTCAAGTTCAGTTCCATGAAGATGATTGTGAAGACTCTTCTCCAGCTCCAAATTCCCCATCCCATCCCCATAGTCCCCAGGACCTTGAACGAATACTGGATATCGCACTCTCTTCATCATAACAAAAATAACAGAAAATATAAGTAGTGATTTGATAGTTGCTAGATAGTCAGTTACTCAGAAGCCCCAGGAGGCCATCATAAGAAAGTACTAATAAATCTAAGAAAGGAAGGACAAGGAAGAGCCACCCATGCAAAGATGACGGGAAGGACTTTCAGGAAGAAACAGAGCTATACAGAAACCACAAAACTTGTGGAGGTGCAGCCAGCCTGAAGCCTTTAAGGCTAGAATATGATGAGCAAGGGAAGAAGGGTAGAGGGGCTGAGAATGAGCAGGAAGCGGGTATGGCACCATACCAAAGCAAGGAGCACGGTGCCCATACTGCACATGGCTGGAAACCACTGGAGAGTTTTCAGTGGGAGAAATCAGGAAGCTTAACTCTTCAAGGATTGTTCTGGCTTCTGGGTAGAGAATGAAGTAAATGCTGGAAGCACAATCTTGTTTAGGAAGCTATTGCAATGATCCAGGAGATAGAGATGGTGGCTTGGACAAAAGTGGGGAAAGGTAGATGGATCTAGGAAATCATTACGGTTGTGGAGTCAATAAAACTTGCTGACAAGAGGAATCAAAGTAACTTCTGCGATTTCACTGATACCACTTGCAAAGGAAGGGGTGAAAGAAGGAAGCAGATCCAAGGAAAAAATGAGTATTTTCAGTATGTTATGTAAAGTCCCTGTTATAAACCATTTAAGTGTCATTGACATGTGGTAATGCCTACGGGATATTAAAGGCAAATGGTTGCATATTTATATCCATGTTACAGAACACAATTTTTCTATAACAATGAGGTAGAATTATATGAAGTAACATGGAAAAGAAGATATTAAGAAGCAGAAGCAGAAGATATTAAGAAGAGGTGGCAAGAATACACAGACGAACTATACCAAAAAGATCTTCACAACCTAGATAATCACGATGGTGTGATCACTCTCCTAGAGCCAGACATCAGGGAATGCAAAGTCAAGGGGGCTTTAGGAAGCATCACCATGAAAAAAGCTAGTGGAGATGATGGAATTCTAGTAGAACTATTTCAAATCCTAAAAGACGATGCTATGAAAGTGCTGCACTCAATATGCCAGCAAATTTGGAAAACTCAGCAGTGGCCACAGGACTGGAAAAGATCAGTTTTCATTCCAATCCCAAAGAAAGGCAATGCCAAAGAATGCTCAAACTACCGCACAATTGCACTCATCTCACATGCTAGTAAAGTAATACTCAAAATTCTCCAAGCCAGGCTTCAATAGTACGTGAAACATGAACTTCCAGATGCTCAAGCTGGATTTAGAAAAGGCAGAGGAACCAGAGATCTAATTGCCAATATCCACTTGATCACTGAAAAAGGAAGAGAGTTCCAGAAAAACATCTACTTCTGCTCTATTGAATATGCCAAAGCCTTTGACAGTGTAGATCACAACAAACTGTGGAAAATTCTGAAAGTGATGGGAATACCAGACCACCTGGCTTGCCTCCTGAGAAATCTGTATGCAGGTCAAGAAGCAACAGTTAGAACTAGACATGGAACAACAGACTGGTTTCAAATGGGGGAAAGGAGTATGTCAAGACTATATACTGTCACCCTGCTTATTTAATTTACATGCAGAGTACATCATGAGAAATGTTAGGCTGGAGGAAGCAAAAGCTGGAATCAAGATTGCCAGGAGAAATATCAATAAATAACCTTAGATATGCAGATGACACCACCCTTATGGCAGAACATGAACAAGAACTAAAGAGCCTCTTGATGAAAGTGAAAGAGGGGAGTCAAAAAGTTGGCTTAAAACTCAACATTCAGAAAACTAAGGTCATGGCATCCAGTCCCATCACTTCATGGCAAACAGATGGGCAAACAGTGAAAATAGTGTCAGACTTTATTTTGGGGGGGCTCCAAAATCACTGCAGATGGTGACTGCAGCCATGAAATTAAAAGTTATGACCAACCTAGATAGCATGTTAAAAAGCAGAGACATTACTTTGCCAACAAAAGTTCATGTAGTCAAAACTATGGTTCTTCCAGTAGCCATGTATGGGTGTGAGAGCTGGACTATAAAGAAAACTAAGCACTGAAGAATTGATGCTTTTGAACTGTGGTGCTGGAGGAGACTCTTGAGAGTCCCTTGGACTTCAGGGAGATCCAACAAGTCCATCCTAAAGGAGATCAGTCCTGAATATTCTTTGCAAGGGCTGATGTTGAAGCTGAAACTCCAATACTTTGGCCACCTGATGCAAAGACCTGACTAATTGGAAAAGACCCTGATTCTGGGAAAGATTAAAGTCGGGAGGAGAAGGGAACGACAGAGGATGAGATGGTTAGACGGTATCACAGACTAAATGGACAAAAGTCTGAGTAAACTCCAGGAACTGGTGATGGACAGGGACCCTGGTATGCTGCAGTCCACGGGGTCGCAAAAGGTTGGACATGATTGAACAACTGATCTGAACTGAACTGAACTGAAAATGGAAAAGGGTCCATAATATTCAGTGAGAAAAGCAAGTGCAAAGTACATGGTATTTATTTAAGATTTTTTTCAGTTCCTTGTGCACAAATGTATAGTTACTTATATACACAGAAAAAATAGATCTGGAAGGCTCTACAGAAAATTCCTAACAATGGCTATCTCTCAGGAAGATGACAGAATTAGGGGTAGAATTAGGGGCAGAAGAAGGTTTTCAAGTCCCTGTTCAGCATGCACTCTCCCACCCCACTCCCACCATTTCTAAATGGAATCCCTTCTGGTCAAGAATTCTAGGCCATCCCTAGTTTCTGTATCTGAAACAAAGTTATCACCATTCCATTCCCCTGGCCACTATCTAACCCTGGGGATGGAGGCAGATCTCAGCACAGCAGTGACTCCCGTCGTGGTTATTCAGCTACTTCTCAGCCTCCAGATTGCCCAGGTGGGAGTCAGTCCTAAGCCAGCTCCGCCGAACTGCAAGTGTCGCACCAGAGCTCTCAGAGTAGCGCCACTGGAGCCTCAAGCCCAGCCAGCCTTGAGGTACGGGAGCTGCACCCCTTAGCCTGCACCCCAACTTTCGCTTTACACATGTTTCTTCTAAATCCTCTCTTCCCAAACACTCTCTGCTCCAGCGGCCCTTCTGTATTTTCAAAATTTCTGGGGGAGTTCAAGAGATGTAGAACTGATTCTGGGCTATTTCATTTGAAAAATACATATAAGATCTGACTTCTATAACTTTGTTATTTTATATCTATCGCATCAGAGCATCTAAGACAAAGCGTCAGTATCCTGTCGTTCATGTATTACATGAAGAAGAATGGTTTTAGATGAATGAACTTCAACACAAAATGCTGATTCTACAGAAATTTCAGACACACTGTTGAGGTCAACAGAGCATATTTTGAGAACACACAGCAAAACAAACAGAAATAGCATCATTGTCATGTTATAATCTCAATGTGTGATTTTCAAGTTCTGCTCACATAGCTGGAAATGAAATGTGCCAAGTAGCACATCCTCAAGAAAAATGGTATGAAAATATTAATCATAGAGTAAAATTAACATGAAACTTGTATTATGGGATAAAATATTCGTATCTGTGTCTGTGTGTTCTATTAAAATGCCCTTCTCCAAGTTTTCTTTGACATACTTGAAGTTAATGAGCAAAGCAGAAACTCTGAATTTTTCCAGTAAGCAAGATGATTGTGAATGGTTTCCGTTTCAAACTGTTAAACTAGTAACAGAAAGCTTTGAAAAAGCCCATGTATTAATCAGTTTGTTATTATGATTTGTTAAGTTCTAAAATAGGAGCCTCAAGGTCTACATCACTCACTCTCAATACTCACCTCACTCGCTATTTCGGAAGCTCTTTTGGCATGCTGAATTCCAAGGGTGTCACAGCCAACTTGCATTCCCTTCCCTTTAATTTCTGATTCCAGGTCTTTCTTGTATTCTTTCTACAAAAAAGCAGCATTTTCCAATACTCAGACACTGAGGGGACAAAGACATATCTGTATTCAATGATACCAAAAATGGCTAAACATGTCTTTTTTTTTTAAAGAAGAAAACAGAGCTTACTTTGTACTATGAATGATCACCTAGACCTAAATTTTCTGAACTGCTTAGAACTATATTCCCTATCCTCATTGAAGAAGAGTATATACAATCGCAAGATTTTTGCTATATAAAGGAAATTGCCAGGTGACAACTGTCACTGACAACTGTCTTGGGGCCAGAAGGACTGGAAGGCAACTTTAATTGAGTTGATGTTTTAGAAAGAAGAGCGACTTTGAGGTCAGAGCACTCATGGCCACGTGTGTGATACTGGGACTATTTCTTCACATTTCTGGTTTACTCATCTGCAAAATGAGGATTATAGTTCCTCTGTGCAGGATCACTGTGAGGATCACTGAGACTGCATGCAGCCTACTGCCCAGAACAGAGTGGGTTTCAGTAACTGATAGCTTTTTTCCAGTTTTCTACTCCTATATCCACATGCTAAGGCCTGGTTAGTTGCTGCTCCTGCCACTGTCTTGCCATCAACTCTCTTTGGATGAACTCTGCCACTGAGAGTTTGAAAAACCTTTACCAAGTATTACTGATAAGTAATTTACAAAATTGAACTCTGAATGTCACTAGATATATCACCCACAACAGAAAAAAAAAGTTTATAGAAAATTACTGCTGTAGATAAGTGTGGTGACAATGTTAGTCAAAGACATCACGGTGGACAGTGTTGTTTCTGCCTCTTCTGGCAAAAAGTTCCACAATTTTCCCTTAAGGAATTACCTCTAATCTCTCTCAATCCATCAACTCTGGGTGGGTTGTTCTGGGGTGAGTGTGATTTTTCCTACATATATTTTTAATTCCACTAAAAGGCTTTTAATATTTCTTTTAATTTATGTAAAAAAAACACAAGCCAAAGATGAATATAAATCTTAAAAAAACACATATCAATTTTGAATATTTTATACTTAAAACACCATTAAACTACTAGAAAGTGAACTGAACAGTGGTGACCGTGAGAATCATACTAGATCATCAGCACATGACATTCCTCTGACTCCAGAGAGAAGGACTGCGTTGAGTCTGGGCACAAGACAGAAGGTGACCCAGCAAGACTCAATCCTTAGACCTTAATCGCATCTTTACGATTAATCATAAGACTTAATCCTTAGACCTTAGACTTTAAGCAAACAAATGCGCACTTCCTACTGGGATTAGTGGCCACAGATATGAGTTATCCTGTCGTGAAGAGGGGGCTTCCCTGATAGCTCAGTTGGCAAAAAAAAAAATCTGCCTGCAGGAGACCCCAGTTTCACTCCTGGGTTGGGAAGATCTGCTGGAGAAGCGATAGGCTACCCACTCCAGTATTCTTGGGCTTCCCTTGTGGCTCAGCTGGTAAAGAATCTGCGTGCAATGCGGGGGACCTGGGTTCAATCTCTGGGTTGGGAAGATCCCCTGGCGAAGGGAAAGGCTACCCACTCCAGTATTCTGGCCTGGAGAATTCCACAAACTATCTAGTCCATGGGGTCACAAAGAGTTGGACATGACTGTCGTGAAGAGGTGACATCACAGAGAAACAGCCTCTCAAGAGCAAAGCAAGAGTGAAGATAACAGAAGAGAGAGATGAAGGAAAAGGGACAGCATTCAAATTCCAACCTGAATGTGATCCTCAGATTTCTCTGTTCTTAAACCAAAACAGTTTCTTCATCAGGTTTGACTTGGGTTTCTATCATTTGCAACCTGACTAATACGGTCACATCAACATCATCATTGCGATTATCATTATCACTACCATGGTTTATTGACCTGTGTGGATAAAGTCTTACATTTCTTCACTGTTAAAGTCAGCTGGACTCTCCTCAAAGACAGTGTCATTATTTGGTATCAAAGTAATGAGATAGCACAAGGATTAAAGGACTTACAGCACTTCAGAGGCACTTCATTCTTAAAAATAGCATGTAAAGTAAGTAACGGCCACTTTCATTTTATAAAGAAGTCTAAGTGTACTCGGTAGCTAGCCAAGGACTGGGACAGCCGTGAGCATGTGAACTTTTAAACTGTAGTTACCAACAGACCACCTTCCTAATCTGCCTTTCACTCGTTTAAAAGATGAAGTTAAATCTTATTCAATTATTTTGGCTAAGTATATAGAATTTTTTATGAAATAAGGAAACATTCATTTTTCTCATGCCACATAGACAGGAGATGGTGGAGCATCATTTTTTTAAAAAAAATTCATTGATTGCAAAAAGATGACTAGGACATAACTGCTTATTACTATCTTACACATAAAAGCTGAGGAACATTTATACATAGTTAACACAAACAACAAGAGGGTTAATTCCCCTATTACTTATCATCAGCCTTCCACATGAGAGGTTCCTCCACATTCAAGGT
Organism: Antilocapra americana; assembly: GCA_007570785.1. Classification (NCBI taxonomy): domain Eukaryota; kingdom Metazoa; phylum Chordata; class Mammalia; order Artiodactyla; family Antilocapridae; genus Antilocapra; species Antilocapra americana. Next base: position 6,085,897 of record ML663469.1, on the reverse strand, counting down.
TCCTCAGCATTCACAGATTCAACCAATCATGAACCATGAAGGGTTGCAGAATTTACAATTGAAAAGTATGGATAAGTAGACTTGCTCAGTTTAAGTCCATTTTATCCAAAGGTCAACTGTATAATCTCTGAGAAAGACTTACAGACAAGGAAATCAGCTGAAAATTCATATATTCTCAATCATTAAATAAATGAACTCACCTCACTAGTCATTTCGGATGCTCGTTTTGCTCTTTGAATATCAAGGACTTCGGAATTAAGCTCCATTCCTTTTCCTTTTATTTCATTTTCCAAATCCTTTTTATATTCTTTCTATGAAACAAGAATGTTACTGTTTGAAATTTACTGTGAAACTCTTTAATTCATATACTGTTTTACATGTGTTTCTAGAGACCACAGAAAGAAAATATTTCTAGAAAGGAATGAACCAGATTTCTGAGCATTCATGCTCTTTATTTCCTACAGATACTTCATTTTCTTTTTTAGTCATGGTTGTGTGGTTTCCAATACTATCAATCTTTTTTCTTTTATCCTGTCTTCCCACATGTTTTGGTACCATATTGGAGCCATATTTTTAAAATATATCTTCCCTTTTTTTAAATTTATTTATTTATTACTGAAGGGTAATTGCTTTACAGAATTTTGCTGTTTTCTGTCAAACCTCAACATGAATCAGCCATAGGTATACATATATCCCCTCTCTTTTGAATCTCGTCCCCATCTCCTTCCCCATCCCATCCCCCTTCCCTTTAAATGGTAAGGAAGGTCTTAAGAATGCATGTTTCTTATTAATTACTTGAAATATTTCCTTGAAAGCTGTCTATAAAATATGAATCATTAAAAGAACATAATTGGAAATGAATGAAAAAATTACAAAATCAAAAGGACTGATGTTGCCAATTTTTTGTTTCCATTTTATTCAAAGATTTGTAAAACCAAATAATTTCTTACAGATTGATAATATATAGTCTGAATTTCATCCATTTTAACATAATATTTTAAGTAGATCCAAATGTCTTTAATCTGTACATATAATATGGTTTTTTTGGGTTTGTGCTAATGAATTTCTGTCTTCTTACTAATTGAATTATGAAAACAATGTATATCTTAATCCAATTCAGCTAAGTTGCTTTTATGACTAACTTGTCAGATGAAAGATGAGACTTCCTTTAAGGATAAGAAATCATGGTCTAGTTAATTCTAGGGTTCATTTGATGTTATTTTCTCTTTGTCCAGTTTAATTAAATTAGCTGGTCCTCTGCTTAACTAATAGCCTCCAAGACATTGTAATGACCTGCATGTAATTTTGGAAAGAGCTCTGGAGTCAAATACCCTGGATTCTTTCACTTGTTGGTCTTGTGACCTTCAAGAGGACTTAAAGTAACTGACCCTTGATTTTCACATGGACAAAATGAAAATAAAAATACTTGCTATACTAGTGTCAAGGACAACTGAGGGAGTCAAATTAAGTATAAAAAGATACATTATATGACAACAGAAATGCAAAAACCATAAAGAATGCAAAGACAATTTGAAGATAAATGCTTACACATTTAAAACGAAGTCACAATTCATTAAGTCATGAGTCTCTTTTTAAAATTAGATATCAGTATCAGTAACTTAATTAAAAGATTTTTAATCATAGTCTCTGGGTTTTTTCTTATACTGATGCATACATTCTGAATCAATGAGTCTAAAACAAGATTCATTCACAAAGAAAAATAAAAGCAAACGCAATAGCATGTATATTAAAGTCATTTACAATTCTCAAAATAGATCTCACATTTTCATTTGTATGTAAATAATAAAAAGACTCTTTTAAAAAATTCATGTAAATAGTGCATATTATTTAAATAGAAGACAATAATAGCAGGAAGTTGTCACGTGATTACCCTTTAACTTCAAAAATTTTTATAGGAACTAAAAGTGAGAAGAGATAGGGTAGCAAGAATTCTCTTCTCTTCCTACTTCAGCCCAGCATACATTACAACAGTGAATCACATGAAATTTCTAAGAATAGTTAAATGCTAAAGTCAGTTGGTATTTCATTATTAAAGAAGTTCATGATTAACATCTGTACAGGTAATTACACTCTGTTCCATTGGTTTAAGACACTTCTTTCAGAGATTGTTTCTTCACTTCAAAATTTAGGATGAAATGGAGTTCTCTGATACTTTCTCTTAATGTAAAGAGAAACTATTTAAACAAAGAACTGAAAGAGTTCCAAGTTACTTAGAAACTATTTTTTTTTAAAAAAAAGCAGAAACAAAACCAAAACTTTTAAACTGTGAACATAATATTTTTAATTGTTAGATTTGAGGGCCTTAATGTTCAACAAATTTAATAATATTGTGAGCCAAAATGCACCACTAAGTTTAGGGGTTGGGGGGAAATGATGCTGAGTATAAAATGAAAAATGGAAATGAATTATTATACTGTATATGCTAAATATATTATTTTTTTCCATACTTAGAACACAAGCCACTTATAAATGTACTATTCATCCAGACCTTCACACATCACCTCATTTCTGATATCAAATGTCATGAGAACACTGAAGAGAAGTTACAGGAAAAGCTGGTTCTAATATGTGGTTTATAATAACTAGATTTGAGAGAATCAAGCTAACCTCCTCGACACTGAAAATATTTTTTTTAAAAACTAACTGCTGTAAAGCTATAAAACTACTTATAGAGCTTCTAAGCTACAAGCCAAATACAAAATAAAGTATTTTTTCAAGTTTTTCAAGGAAATCTGGGTAATTTCGTCCTTCAACATTAGAAAGATTAACACTTTCCTGTTTTTAATGAAAACATAAAACTCTATTAGTAAAGGTCAAAGTGAAGGAAAGAGTGATGGATGAATAACTCAAACACTGAATTAGAGAATTAGTAGAGAAGTGACTAGTGTATATTTTCTGGGTTATTTTTTTAAATTTCTTTTGCAGAACTATAGAGTAAATAGTAGGATCATACCTCCTTCAGAAGGCTGGTGATGTACTTTACATGTAAAAACTCTGGAGTCTTGTCTAAATCCATTGATGACCTTCCTTTAATATCCTTCTCAAAATCCTCTCTGTAAACTTTCTGTAAAATAAGACCACATAACTTTAAATTTAGAAAATACCAGTGACTGTTGAAAAGATAACAGAACAAGAGTTCCTGGAACAAAATTGATGTTTTTCTTATATAATTCTATCACCTCTGAGCCTTCTTACTAGCAGGAAAATAACTCCAACCTTAACATAATATCTCAGATCACATGCCACCGTCATTCCTAATACAGAAATTCAACATTAGGATATATTAATCATGCACTTGCATTCCAGGATTTCTTGGTGAGAGGAAAGCAAGTGAACTAGTACAGGAAAGAAGTCAAGGGACCATGAGACCAGAATGGTGCAAGGGTCCTCAGCGTGGGTGCTCCTGTGACTGAGGAAGAGGTACAGGGAAGTGAGTGGGGCCCAGGAGAGGAGGAGGGTAAACCGAGACACCAGTACCTCCTTCTTCATGTTGTCGTCAGAAAAGCAACATGACTTTTGAGACCTGTGTCTCTCAGGTAAATTTACCTGACAACTTCAGGTAGTCTTAAACTTCCAGAGAACCCAAATGGCTCATGAAAGTAGAAACCTTTATCTGGGCTGTGGATCACCAACAACAAGACAGAGGGAAATTAATTTGAAATTAATTTGAAATCTGGCACTAGCAGGGACAGACACAAACGAGCACCAACAGCAACCAGCAATGAAAGAGAAGAAGGTGATGTGAAGGATACAGACAGTACTTTATATACTGTTCTCAAAATGCAGACAAGGTGCTTTGGGCTGAATATGTGCCTCCAAAACCCATATGCTAAACCTCTACCGCCCCACAACATGATGACGTTAGGAGGTGGGGTGATGAGGATTAGATGAGGCCTCCATACAAGAGAGACGATGAATGGGATTTACACCCTTCAAAGAGTCACCAAAAAGCCTGCTTCCTTCCTCTCCCTGCTCTCCATCACGTGAGGATACAAGAAGGCAGCAGTCTGCACCCCAGAATTCAGCATACTGGCACCCTGACCTCAGACCTCCAGCCTCCACAACTATGAGAAATAAGTTTCCATTGCTTAAGCTACCCAGTCTGTGGTACTTTGTTAGAGCAGCCCAAACAGACTGGAACAAAAGATATTCCAGTGAGCCATCCCATTAAATGTGAGTTTTTGTAGGGCTTTTGAATTTTAATCATGTTTACCTGTTCTGTCAATTCACTTAAAAAGAAATGACTGATTCAGGTAAAATAGTCACTGAACCATTCTTGATCAAACTCCCCTTTATTGGCTCAAGAAAACATGAGATATGAAAAATACAAGTAATTATCTTCTCCTCTCTCCCCAAAAGAAGAAATTAAACAACTCTGAAATTCAACAAGCCTCAGTAATCTGCATGCCCCTTGTCTGAGAAGATAAATCATAACATTTCAACAAAGCACATGTAATGTTTACTAAATTCCTAGGAGGGTTTTGCTGTCTAGAAATGATCATTTCTTGGGAATTTCCTGGAGGTCCAGTGGTTAGGACTCGGTACTTTCACTGCCAAGGCCGGGGTTCAGTTCCTGGTCAGGGAACGAAGACCCCACAAGCCACGCAATGCAGCCAAATATAAAGAAGAAATAAATTATCATTTCATCCTGCTTTGATGTTGTTTTTAAAAACTAGAAAAGATTTGCCCATTGAGCTTGCCTGGAGTCTAGCACTGTGGTTGTAACCAGCTGATAGTAACTGCCCACTACCTTTGTCCCTTTGAAGTAAAAACTTGGCTGTTCCCACAGAAATTGGATGTGTCTGTAGACAAAACTATCTGTGTCTGCTGTCTGAGTCCCCTCTACCCACCCTCACCCCCACTGATCCCAAAAGAAAACAACAGAAGAAATCTCATTGTGATAGACAGGAACCAGTGTCAGGTGACTATGTGGATGTGACCTAGCATTATCTTAAGTAGAGAAGTAAATGGATAAGTAGAAAAAAAAACTTATAATTGACCTCTTCTCTAGATGTCTTGAAACTTCCTTGAAACTTTCTGATGTCACTGATTATTAGCCAGGGGTAAGGGGAGAATCAGTTAAATAAATTAACAGGAAAAAGGGAATCATTTATAACTTTTACCCATTAGTACTTTTTAGATATGAAATTTTAGGTAAGACAATTTCAGTGGATGCATTATCAGTCTAGGAATATACTTACCCAGCGTCATTACCTTGAGAGGATTACATGAGCCAACATATATAAAACATTCAGCCTGTCACCTAGCACAGAGTAAGTACTTAACAAATGTTAGCTCTACTCTCATTTCAAAAAAAAAAAAAGGGTAAGTAAAGGAGTCAGCCCTTCGTTTTCCTTTTAGTTTTTACCTGCTTATCATAATTTTACATGGACGCAGCCTGAAAGTGTCAGTTTAATCATCACAGAATGCAAAAGCTCACCTGGCCTAGTATTCATATTTGCCAAATGTGAAAAACTGGGAAACTGAGGGCCAGGAAAAAAAAAAAAAATCAGTGACTTGGACTAGACGCCTGGGTCTATAGTGCAGATCCCTTGGTCTGGCCAGTGCAGTATACTTTCTTCCCAATGCACTAAACCTTCTGAACCACTCTTTCAATGACAAAACATCAAATTTGCACTTAACAGTTGATAGCAAAACAAAAAGACTCACCTCACTCTGCATCTTCTGAGCCTCCTTTGAAACTTGATATGACGGTGTCTCAACAAATTCAAGCATCGATTTCCCCTTATTTTTCTCATACTCTTCTTTGTACTTCACCTTCATAAAAAAAAGTATAAATGGCCCATAAAGCTCACAAGCCCTTATACAAACAGAGCAAAGAAAAATAAATACTTGTGCAAAATCAATCATCCTATTTTCTAAAAAATCACATTATTCTGGCCGTTTAGGTTGATCACTAGGTTCCCTGTGGTTAATGAAACCAAAGAAAGGAAACAGGTAACATATTAAAGTTTCTAAGGGATATAAATGGTTTAGAATTAAATAATGTGGTTCTAGAACTTGTATATGTAAACAGATGGAATAGACAAATATCACACGTGGATTTATACATGTATACACACGTGCCGTTAATATACACACATGTATAAGTACATATATATATAGAGAGAGAGAAGACACAGAGAGGCTGAGACAAAGGAAGAAAGAGACAAGAAAGATCACTGTGATAACTTCAATGCCTATCAGTAAATCATGAACAAGAAGAAAACCAGAGCTGTGACTGTCTGTCTTTCTGACAAAGGAAGGACAGTGTTCTTTAGGACTGCTGAATTTTCCCATAGACACTGAGTAAACACACACACAGAGCTTTTATGGGACTTGCTTCAGTTTTGCTAAGCATTATTTAGTAATATAATATCATGAATTATTTTTTCATTATAACCAATCCTTATCTATTTCGACTTATAAAATGATCAATATTTTCTATCTCCTAAAAACAAAAACTAGAATTATAGTCCTCAAGCTGCAAGAGTGGTTTGCTTTTTTAGCAACACACCTTTTTAAATTAAATTCATAGTTGTGATCATGATTCATTTTATTGAGATATGTATTTTCACTAAAATCCTTATATATAAAAATTACTAATGAAATTGGTTCTTAAGCTGCATTATAATAAAAATAATTTTATTTTTTTAAAATAATCGTTTCACAACTTAGAACTTTGTGGTAGCAAGACATAACAAATTTTTTAATTCCTGTTTTTAGGAATATTTTTGTTTAGAGAAGTATAATAGAATGATCAATGAAAGTGAACTATGAAAGTGAACACTATGTTAGGGTAAAATTTTGTGGGGAAATGAAATAAAAATAAAAATGAAAAGAGAAAAAAATGTATACTACCATACCTTAAAGGAGAGCTGGCTTGTATATTTTTTAAATAAATGAAGGTGGGTATCAAATCATTATGGAATTTATGTTCCATGGGGTATATTTAAAAGAGTGATTGAAATTTTATCTTAATAGGTGTTGGAAATAATATCTTTTTTCAATAACTGAAATTCAGAATTTAAAAAGTTATCAACTTTAATGTATTCAAGGAAAAAGATATTTTTAAAAGTTTCTTTCAGAGAGTACATAGCATTTCATAGTTGAAAGAAACATTAAGGTAGAATACACTGGTAATATAATTTCCCATTTTTAATACACTTACAACTGAGCTGAAAAATAAGCTCAAAATGACCAGTACACTATAAAAATTTTTAATTATTATGAGATTTGACCATTAATTAATTAATTAACTCATATCTTATAAGTTTAAAATTGTGTATAGTAACTATGGTATTATGAAATGCCTGCCTGTCGAAACATGGTTCAAGCTTCCCTAATCTAATAAATACAGAGAGAACAGAGTCTGAGACTTTTCTCCCGATGCATATCCTTCCCAGCGGCTGCACGTTCTCAGTGGAGGGGCGGGCAATGAGTGTTACTGAGTCCAGCAGGGAGGCCTCGTACCTGACTCTGGAGCATGGCGTTGCCTTTATGATGCAGGTGTTCCGCAGCATCCACGTCAAAATGATACATGCCTTTGTTTTCCTCAAAAACCTTTCTATATTCTCGCTAAAAAAAAAAAAGAACACAAAAATAGAGTAAGAATAGAAGGGTCTGTTAAGAGCAACTAATACTTAGGAGGGCACACTGAAAAAAGCAAGCGAACAAGAGCTGCAAAGCTGCTACGAAACTCCCATCTGCTGTCGACTGGTCATGCAGGTTGCTGACCCTGAGCTAAAGGGACAATGGGAGATAGACCAGCTCTAGGTGGTCCATGTGAACAGTATCTAAAACGCTCAAAAGAAGCAGAGGACTACTGGCTCGAAACACAGCATAAATAATATTTGCAGCGCTGGGAAGTGACAGTGGAAAAGCCCATAACTTGTGTGAACAGGCAAAGTGGGCAAGAAAAAGGCAATTTGTCTTGCCCTTATCCTAGGACAGAAATGTATTTATTAGTAACTGCATCCGCAAGAAGAGAAGGAAAGAAAAGAAGAACAGATAAAAGGAAATCTGGAGGCAGGAAAGGAAAAAAAAAAATGTATGTAACAGATCGTAAGGAAAATGAGAGGGAGAGAAATAATTCAACTAACTTTCCTAAAAGAAGGTAGGAGGTGCCTGAGAGAGAAACCAAGGAATCTGGGTATGGTTGGTTGAATTTTTAAGGTGAAGAAACTGGATTAAGACACTTTTTAGACATACAGACAAAAAGGTGATTTCGGAAGAGCACAGAATGGGTAAGAATGCCAAATTTGGGAAGCATAGGACTCTAAACACAGGAGGCAGCAAAAAGACAAACACTGCTTGATGATTTTTACCACTGGAGACTGGACACTTAGTAATTTTGCCTTATTTGGAACACTTTTAGAGGTAAATGGTAACTCTCAAAGACTCAGGTATACAGAGACAAGCTAAAGTTTGTCGCTTCTTCGACAATGAGGATTTCAATGAAAATGGCAATTTAGTGTAGAATGGAGGGAGAGGCACGCAGGATCAGAAAGGGAGCAGGAACAAGCTAGGACACTTAGGCTTAGGACGTGCTCCAGTGATCCAGAGTGAAACAAGAGAAAGCCTCAGTGCCAAGGATGGGAAGGACGGAAGGTCCGAGTGGCATACACAGGACAAATGCTTTCCCTTGGGACACAGCAAGGTCCCCAGAGGCATTTTCGATCAATTAGGGAACTAAGATATGCATCTCCCAAACTCTAACCAGAATACTTTAAGGGAGAATAGGACCCCCAGAAAGCTCATGAAAATGTTCACATAGTACATCTTGACCAAAGAGAACAAGTTCTGAATTTTAGTTTCTCTGGGAGAAGGGCATTGAAGCATGTTAATTGTCATGTGTCTAATCAATCGCCAGCCCAGGATTGATGCTCGGGACTGGTGCAGCGAGATTTCCCGGGGGGGAGGGAGGAGGGAGGGGGGACCCGGAGGGGAAGCATATGTAAACCCATGGTGATATCATGACAATGTATGGCAAAAACAATAATAAAAAAAAAAAAAGATAATTTCAAAGAATAACAATATACTTAGAGATGTTATGATTTGATTAGAAGTAACTTTATAAAATATATTTATAAAATAGATGTGAAATGCATGTAACAAGCTAGGATACATTCCATTACTAAGTTAAAATCCAGAACTAATAAAGTCTAGAATTGTATCTGGAATAATAGTTATAGATTGAGAAAAGACCAAAAAATACTGCCCCTCACTAAATTGTCTATTTTAGTTACAGAGAATTTCAGAAACTCCTGTTTTAAAAACCAAAGAAAATCACCCTATTTGAACTAAGATCTGCAAAAGAATGATCAATGCTTGCTTTTTCTTATATAATAGTCTCTGTTGCCTCCTAGTGGGAGTTACACAGAGTAACACAATATACACTTTTTTAATTAATGCAAAGTTATAAAAAAAAAACCTGAAAGTTAACAGTGTTCTCATTTCCAAAGAAAAATATCCCCACTCGATTTAATCAGTATGGTTGTACAAACTAATAAGGCACTAATTTTACTCAGTAAAATTTTTCAAATTACGATTTATATCAAAGACATTTAGAGGTCTTTAAAAACCAGCCATTTGTAACAAACTGACAACTAATTCTGGTAGAATGCCTGTTTAAGCATTCTCTTACTCAATCTTTTACTAAAATTAAGTTGCCTTTATAAATCAACAAAATTCTAATTCTCTTTACATTAAAATTTAAAAGAAGGCAATTCTGACATACAATAAATTTGAACCAATGTAATATCGTGCAACTTTAATAAGTAGAGACTTCAGAGTAACACCTTTCTTGACTCAAATTTTCTCTTCATGAAGCAACCGGGCCCTTACAATTTTTCTATGGAGCAAAAATATGATCTAGAAAAAATTAAGGTTTAAACTTTACAAGTGGTACATAAAACAAGTGTAATATATGAATTTGATGGGTTTCCTCGAAGAGAAAATAGAAATAAGTACTATTACTGTTTTTCACCACTATTATAAAATAAAGGTCAATATTTTCAAAAAGAAATATTGCCTACGAGTGGCCTACATTTTTCATGGGAATCCAAATTTTTGAATGACGACCACGACATTTTTACTGACTTATTTATACATGAATCCTCACGTCTGAAGGAAATTAACCCAAACAGGGATGAGGAAGAGTCAAGGTCAAATGCAACTGCAATGATCAAGCTGGATGAGCAAAGACCTATGAAGAAAGCAGGGGCTCAGATCTCAGAAACATACTGATTTTTAGAAGTACACCCCTGAGTCATGGTCAAAAACGTGCAACTGAAACAGAGTCACTCAAGAAACAGGAGCGTCTGTGCAGAGAAGGATGAGCACTGAAATGGCACGACAGCAGGAACTAAGTGTGCAGGGACTGAGTCTAATTCTGCACCGGACAGTCTCCCAACCTTCATCCCTGCTCAACAGATGGGAAAGAGTAACGGGCTGCTTTTCCTCCAAAGACCGGTGATAGCCAATTAACTTCCTCCATGAATATGAATTCACACAGATAACATTTCAAGAAGAGGATTACAAAACAATGAACAGACGTTTCAACATATCAAAGCCAAATGTAGACATGTTTAAACCGGAACTGAAGTTGTTATCTCATTATTTAACGGTTTGGGAAGCAGGTTATAACTACAGAGTTTTCTCATCTGGACACATCTCCTGAAGATGACTGTTTTCACGTTTTCACATTCTTTGACGATATACTTTGCCATCAACTCTGTGCCTGATCCAAGACAGAGATATAACAAATTTGGATCATTTTTGAGTGAGTCATTTTTAAAATAGGCATAGAAATAACTTGAGGTCAAATGAGAGTTCATCATCCTGACGTGGGGCATTCTGAGGTATAGGAAACAGAGGCACAGGTGAGCCAGGATCACCAGTATGAGAGCCAGTGACATCAGGGTGCAGATACACTGCATGTTGGAAACAGCATCTAAGAGCCAAGTTCTGATGCAACGGACCACTGGGCCGCGGTCACAGATGTTTTAATTAGGACACCCTCCCCTCCTTGTTGTGCTGAAGAAAACACGGAAACCTTCACAAGACTAAAACTACAGCAGCAGTGCAAACACTCTTGAGATTTATTTTTAGAGAAGACATAATTCAGACCAAGGCAATTTTTATGCTACTGAGACCTTCTGAGTACCAGACACTCTGCTCTGGCCTGCGTAAAATAAAAGATCGCTGACTTAAGAGCCTGACCTCCAAGTGACTTCAATCTACTTCAAAGAAAAGGGAAGGAGAAAGACAGAAAGGATGCTCACATAAACACTTGGAAGAGTAGCTATTCCACAAGAAAATTTGTATTCAAGAGATATTAAAGAGCCAGCTTTGTAAACCCACAGCCTGGGTGGGATTTAAGCAACGGACACTCGTTTCCATGAAGTTAGTGACTGATGGGGGAGTGAAGGCCAGGCTGCCTTAGGAAGCAGGTACGCTCAGAAGCACTTCAGACACGTGGGCGCCACGGAGCCACAGATCTACACTAGGCAACAAAGGACCACTTACTCCGCTTAGCATTTTGCTGACTTTCAAAGCGTGGTCTAAGAACAAGTTTGGGAGACCTGAAACTGGATCGTGCATGTTCTGAATGTCTTTCTTGTACTTCACCTATGAAAATAACACAGAACAAAATACCACCTAGGAGAAGAAAATGCTATGCTTTTGCATTATGACCATTGTTATTTTAAACACAACAAAGTATTATTGAATGGTTTTAAATGAATTCACAAGTAGCCACTAGATGGTGCTCATTTACTACTGAATGAATAAAAGTTCTTCCCAGGGACTTGAAAGTCTTTTGATAACTCCTTTTATTGTTTATGTGCTCAGAAAAGGTGATGTTAACAGAAACAAGTAACTTTAACAGAAATTCTACTTTCAAAAGATAAAGAAAATTAGGAGCTTTACTCTTTAGAAATTACCATTGTTTTCCAATTATATTTTGTGCCAATTTTAGAACGTTTGGTAGTTTTTATCCTATTACTATGTAGGCCTTTTCGTTTCAATTGCTTTGGAAATATAAAACGTTAATAACAGAAAACATCAAACACTTACTGTAAGTCAAACACCTTTCTGTTTAAACACTTTATATGCATTAAGTATGCTCCACAATCTTAGCAAGTAAATACTTTAAGTATCTTTATTTTACAGAGGAGAAAACTGAGACACAGAAAGACGAAAGTGTCTATTAGGTGGTGGAGCAAGAGTCAAATCCAGACAACTGATTCTAAACCACCATGCTGGAGGTTCTCTTAAGTATATTCCTGCCCTATTTGCTTTATGCTTGTACACACACAAAAATAATCAAATAAGAAAAAATCAATTACTAGAATATTCTCAAAGGTCCTAAAAGACAGAAATACCCATTTCAATTGCTGGTAACAAAATCTGGTTAATGAACACAAATAATAATATCTTCTAAACAGGAGCAAAAGTAAAATATACTAAGTCCCTCAGATATAACAGGAGTTAAAAGGTTTAAATGCTCTAACAAAGGAACAGTTCAACAACAGTCAAACTTAATATTTAAAAAGGTACTCTATGAATCATTCAACTATAGCAATTAATTTTTTCTATGTTCCTGTTTTTATACTCCCCTTAATTCTAAAAAAAATTAAAGTATCTTTTCTTGTAAATTGAAACTTCATTTTTAAAGATATGAAGTGAAAACAAATCTTATGAAGAGGTATTTCACAGAATTTACATAAGGGATAAGAAAGAAATTATTCCATCTCAAGTACAACTTCTGGAAATTTCCTTGTGATATACTATTATGTTCCAGGTATATTTTACAATATTCACAATTTCATGAGCATAATTACATGGGCTAACTATTGTTATAATCATTAATTAATGATACTACACACTGTTTTTCTGAAAAACTCTATAATCTATTTCTACTCTTGATCAGCTATAATACTAATAGTTTTGCTAATAAAACTATCCCTACTTATTAATTAGTAATCAGTAACACTTTTTTTTTTTTCAGAAAAGCTTCAAGAAAATCGGCTTCAGTGTTTTCTAAAATTATTTGGAAATTACATGATCTTGATTAAGTATCACAATTACCACACAGCCAAGACTATCAAAACAAGAATCAAAACATACTGAAAATAATATTCTGCAAATTACCAATCATGAGGGAGAAAGCAACTCACATTGCTCGCCAGGGCAGTGGCCAGCTGACTTTGCCTAAAAGAAGCACTTTCGAGAGGATTGTAAAGATGTTTCTTATCCTTCATCTCGCTATCAAATTTTTCTTTGTATTTAATCTGACATAAAAGAAAAAAAGAGGGAAAATTACATAGCACATTTACCTTCAAGCTTTCAAAGCAACACATTTGATTTCTAATTAGATCAGATAAAAGCTACCTTAAAAATGTATGACAGCAGAGTTTAAATACCTAGTATTTCCCCCCCATATAAAGCTTAATTAGGCATAAAGGGTTTTTTTTAATTAAAAAGCACCTCTACTTGAACATGGATCATAAACGCAATTAGGCATGAACTCAAATCCTATTAACAAGAATTATATAAAATCTTAGGATTTTAAAATGTCAGTTTCCATTTCTGCATTCCTAACATCTATGATCAATTAGAAATCGAGACCACAAATATCTTAACATCTATCACATTTAGAAAACAGGTCCCAAATATCAGAATTTGAATACGAATTTTCCTAAAAGAATGACTGCAAATGTAAGACAGAGCTCTACCATGGTTTTTCTCATTATTTCCCACTTATTAAAAAACTCATTGTTAGGGATTACGTATTCTGAAACATCCTGGGCCTATTTAATATCATTTATTATTTCTCTGCTTTCACTCCACAGTTGTGTTCAGTGGCTGAGCCATCTCCAACTTTCACTGCGGATTTTTTTTTAACTAGTCTTAAGGCAACCAAACGGCTTCCCTTCTAGCTTAGATGGTAAAGAATCTGCCTGCAATGCAGGAGACCTGGGTTCAATCCTTGGATCAGGAAGATCTCCTGGAGAAGAGAACGGCAACCCATTCCAGTCTTCTCGCCTAGAGAATTTCATGGACAGAGGAGCCTGGTGGGCTACTGTACATGGGCTGCAAAGAGTCGGACACGACTAAACAATTCTTTACTAAAATAAAACAAAAATAGCTAGTCTCATTTATTTAATTATTTAACTGCTTTAATTCTTGTAGCCAGGAAAGGATGCAGGTAGGCAAAAGCAAAAGTAAGCTGTTTTGTCCTCTTATATCTTATTATATTATGATTCTTACACTATCTTATTTCTTTCTTTACAACATTCAGAATGCACATTTATCCATACATCCTAAGACTCTGCTTTGCAGAAACCTTTAGAAAAAAGGCGGTTTGGGAATGGCTCATGTTACCCTTTTAATCTAGTGTGTCCTGGGTGATGGTCTCCCTCAGGGATACACGCCAGTACCCCCGGGAGGGAGCTGGTAAAAATCCTGGTGGGAATACATTTCAAGATGGTTCACATACAACAGTTTCTGTTGCAGCTTCATTTGCTAATAATACTATTTGATCATTAATTGGCGAGGCCTCCCTAAAACAAGAAAAGCTTCAAGTTTTAGAAAATTCTTTTATCTTGAAATCAGGGACACCACCACCAATGCAGTCAGCTTAGATCTCCTTCACTACTGTCCACAGTAACTGGCACCAAAGCCAAGATCCTCCCTACCTGGTCCTCTGCGAAACACGCAATTCCACTCCTCAATACCCCGCTGCTGTGGCGCTTTTCACAACATCCTAATCTTTGTTTTTGTCTCGTCTAGGTTTTAGTGCCTGGCAGGTATTGACTTGACTATGGTCGTAGACTCTCTGAACTGACTTCCCCGAGAATGGCACTCCCGACTCAGCCAGACCCACCAACACTGTCCAGTGATCAAGGAAAACATTCTGCCCGATGCTGCGGTGCCAGAACACTCGCACTGAGAGTTCTTTCCATCTAATCAAGTGATCCTGCTGTGTAACATGGGCTCGTATCAAGTATCCTTTCAGTCACTCGTAAGTCCCCAACCTCAGGCACCATGAGTGTCTTAGTGATGTATTAGCTAAATGCCAAGAACAGGCTCCATGATCCTTGAGCACAGAGAGTGCGTCATTTTGCCTTAGTACCCCCTGTAGTTTTCAGCACCATTACACTAAGCCCAGAGGCAACATGGAAGGAAGTATTACTTGGGAATGTCAGGTCCCACTGAACCCCGCTGCTATGTCAGGGATCCTGATCTTTTATGCTAAGCCCAACCAGAAGTGAGTTCAAGCGTGTAGGTGACTCCATCAGATTTGCTTTTGGAAGAGATGACCAGCTCCAGACCTGATGGGAGTGTGTCTGGGCTCACATCAGCATTCCCAAACTCAGGCAGGAAACTCATCCTAACTCAAAGTAAGAATGCAACGAGTCTCAATGTTTAATGAATAGAAGAAGGAAGGAATCATCACCACTTGAACCGGTTACAGTTTTTTCAGAAATGTACATTTACTCAGAAAGAGCAAATGCCAGGGTTAATAACAGTTGAGAATGTGTCAGACGAATTCCCAAGTTAACCCGCCTCTCTGTGTTGTGTCTGCTCCTAATGTAATGGTGCTGGGAACTACAGGGGGTAGTACAAAGGTAGAATGATGCACCCTCTGTGCTCGAGCGTCATGTAACCTATTCTTGCCATTTAGCTAATATATAACTAAGACACTCGTGGTGTACCTGAGGTTGAAGAATATGAATAACTGAAAGAAAAGTTGATGCAAGCCAGCACTGCTCAGCTGAATTAATTGATTAGATTTAAATACTTCAATACAAACAGAAACCTGTGTTTTTTCTCCTGATGTTCTGCAGGACAAACTTTAGTAAAAGTAACCTATTTTTTAAGTAGAATATTTTCATTGATTTCTGGAAGATATAGAAGATAAATCTGAAGTATATTTTTACAAGCATATTGTTGTGAATAGTAACCTATTGTTAAAGGTAAGTTTTCCCTGGAAATACAAGATTAGACTATTTTCTAAGTTTTGGACATAGTTGAATTATCTGCTCTCCCATTAAACAGTGAGCAGGAAATAGATTTCTATTCATTTTTGTATCCCTAATACCCAACACAGTACTTTGAATGGATCTGGCACTTAATATATGTTCTTTAAAGAAGTAAATAGATTAATGATGAGAACAATAAGCAATCAATCATATTTTCACACTCACACCCTCAGGTAGGTGTTGGAACTATAATACTCTAATTTCCCACATCTGTTCCCCCAACACACAATTCCCACAGTCACTGCTAAATTGATTTGAACAACAATCTATTGGGAAGAGAAAAACAGTAAAAGGAAATGAAAAACAATAGATATAAAAATAATATATTGCATCTATATTATACTAAATACATATAAATATGTATTTAAAAAGTGTGGTAGTTCCTGCCACACTTTTCCTCATTAACTAATTCATTTAGGAATTATTTATCTAATGCACACTCTGCATCACTTACTACCCTTAAAGAGTGCTATACTAGAAGAGATTTGGGAATCAGTGGGAAACTGTCTTCAAATATTTGCAAGAATATAAAAACAGCATTTGTTCTGCTACCAAAAGTAAAGTTAGTGTTGACACATAGAAGCTGTAGCCAACAAGATTTCTGCCGATTATAACGGAAGTTTTCTACCAGCTGATCTGTCCACCAGTAGAACTATCTTCTGCTTTCCTGCTCAATTACTGCTCTCTACTTCCTCCCAATGTTCACCTGAATAATTTACACATCTTGCAGTTGCCCAAATGTAACTTCTTTCTGAAGGCCCTCTCTGACCTTCCAATCTAGAATATTTACTGCTGATATATTTTTGACTCACTCTACATTTATGTGGTCCCTCATCATACATTGCTGCAATTATCTGTAAAACTGTCTCTGGCTATTGGTCTTCCCCATTAGACTCTAAGTTCAATGAAGGCATGGGCTATATCTTTCCTGTTGACCCTTGAAAATCTAACCCCAAGGATGTAATATCTGTTCAGTAACTGTTTTGCTTGAATGAATAAATGGATGGATTACATTGAGAAGGGATTATTTCATTGAAAATCAGAACCAGGTAACTTTCATAGTGTCTCCAAATTTTTTAATAGCCTTGTAATCGATTTTTATGAAAACTTTATTCTTAAAGTTATGCCTGGGGCTATAAACCATAAAATTTGAATTTTAAAATGGAAATAACCTTTCCAGGTTATTTAAAGATTAATTATTTAAAGTATACCTGTCATCCATGTACTTCTAATGAGTTTAATAACCAGCAAAGCATTGTGAAATTTATCTTATCCTAACCTTCAGAACTCTGTTATCTGATTCAAAAGCTACCTAAAGAACCAGAATGCAAGAGTCTCCCTCATTAATTAACCAAAAAGTAAAATAACTGAATTCCATAAAAAATACATTTACCAGACACTGACACTCAATTGTTTCTTAGCGTGCTGTAAGGTTTGCACATAAATTAACTAAGAAAATAGCCAAATAGTTCAAACAGGCCCTATCACTCGCCTTCTGACTGGTTCACTCACTAACTACATGTACACAGAACATTCTATCTAACCATCAATCCACGGTTCACACATCTAAGTGTCCACCTGCTCACGCACACTCGCATCTCCTAAGAGATCAGGATGCTTTCCTTTCATTATAATGGGTGACTCAACCACAGAGTCTTTCACTGTCTTTCCATGACTCAACCATGGTATCTTTCCTTCCGGTTTCAAGACCACTTGAGACAAGAGGAAATAGGTGTTGGGTGACTTTGCTATGGTTTTAAGGCACAATGTTACCCCTTACACATAAATCAATCACTTTGGAAACAAAAAGTTCCATCTATGACTGATTTTACTCATATTATAAACATCATAGCCAATGGTCCTGGTATCTATCAACTTTTTGAAAATACAGGGTAGGCAAACAGGATGAAACTTAAAAGTTTATTAAGGAAGTTTCAGAGACTTAGCAGAACTTTCAGAGGTTCAAACTAGGAGAAAATAATAGAATTGCTCAACCACAATGACTGAACTTAACCTAGTCCCTCATAACTGCATCCAGGCAGGGCTATGTTTAAACAGCCAAAGTCTCATTTCCCAACTTAGTGGTTCAAAGCTTTCACACAAGGGGCACTGGACTTCACGGCATCACCTAGGGCTCAGGTTCACACAGGGCCAGAGCAGCAGAAAAAGAGCAGACCCTGAATGAACACTTTTCATCAGGGCCACAGAAGCAAATGCTAGGGAAGAAATGGGAAACTGGATAAGTGCACTTGATTATCAGTGAAAATGAAAAGTAAATAACAACATAACGCCACACATCCATGGGAGCAACTGCCTCCAATTTTGGATGAAACTGAACTAGAAGCTGTTGGAGAGGAGAGTGAAAACAGATTTTTACGTAGAAGTCATCATTAAAGTCAGTGTGTATAAGTTAGAATTTTACACAAAATATACCCTGCCCTTATTTTCATGACAAAATAATGTTTTACTGACTTTGTACCAAATGTGAATGATATAGAGAAATGTGTTTAATTGGTCTCTACGTATTTCTTGAAAGCCTAATCTGTGCCATTAATGCCATTAAACCCTGTCCCCACAGAGCCTACTGAGTGGCAGTGAAGCAGATATTTAATGCACACACACATACCTCTATATGACTAATACACACTGTGTTAAGAACTATAAAGAAAAGCAGAATAAAGAGGAGTAGAGCAATATAATTTAAATCAGCAAGTCAAGGATGTGACATTTAAGCCAAAAGTTTGGGGGAAGGAGGTTGGAAGGGTTTGTGCTTGTCCAGAATGGGAGATCCTTCAAGCCAATTAAGACTCTTTACAACTGAAGGACCATACTTATTATTAAGTTTTTACAGCAATCTAAGAAGTAGTGTTTAGGTTTAAAACCCACTCTTTTAAATATATCACCTGCAATTTTAGAACAAATGCTGATTATTATAAATATAAATTTTTCCCTGATATTATAAAACTAAAGGTATTTCATTCCTCACATAAACACATTTCAGTTCATAAATTAAGATGATAAATGAATATGTTAACAAAACAACCACTCAGAAGAATTTTTTTTAAGATGATGACTTCAATACCTACTGCCCAAATACTTAAGATACTTGTAAATATATCTCTTTATCTTGGCAAATGAGATTTCACTTTTATTTTTTACTGATTTTCTTTTCATCACTTGGCCACTATTTTATGTTCCCCCTCCCATAGACTTTAAAAAGGGAAAGTTTACAACCACGGAAATAAAGCTATTGGACAAGTTAACATAGGAATGAGTTTTGTTTCCATTCATTACCTTTTCTGGATTCAGTCCCACAGAGCTCAGTTTCCAGATGAAATGGGAGAATTGTGCACTCTCGCTTTCTCCTTCTGTCTTGTCATCAGGGTGTCTTATCTCTCTATACCACTGGTACTGTCCATCATCGCCTTCTCTCTCACAATCCTGTCTTGCCCTTTCCCCCTGGCATCCTGCATTCTTCCCCTAGCTTCCCAGCTTACTACATTCCTAGATTATGTTCCTTCTGCATATTTGCTTGCCTTTGTGTGCCCCTGTATTCATAATCTGTCATTAGTTTAGGAGCAAGAGAATACATGATCCTCAAAGTTGTCAGTGAAAATAAGAAACTACACTTTCTGCCTTTGCTTTTAGTCAACGCACTTGAAAATACAAAAGATCATACTGAGTTCATTCCACAAGTTCTGAATATTCATCTGCCCAGTTTCTCCCTTTTCTGATGAGTTTATACACCATGAGATCAGCAAAAAGTTCACTAAAAAAGGTAGAAGACAGATATAATGTAACTTGCAAATTACAATCTGCTTCCATATCTGATCATTCAGCTGTTAAATGATTTGAGATTTTTTTGTAAGTCAGCCTAAAAAATAGTGTGAGCATACTCAGCCACTTCAGTTGTGTCTGACTGTGTGACTCCATGGACCTTAGCCCACCAGGCTCCTCTGTCCTTGGAATTTCCAGGCAAGAATACTGGAGTGGGTTGCCACTTTCTTCTCCAGGGGATCGTCCCAACCCAGGGATCAAACCCAAATCTCCTGCATTGGCAGGCAAATTCTTTACCACTGAGCCATCTGGGAAGCCCCTAAAACTTTTTCTAAGGACTTGCAAATAAGGCTGTGAAAAAAAAAAATTTAAGACTGAAATATAAGGGCCAGTCTTACTATGCTTCATTTTGTGCATGAATTCATTTAAAAAAAAATGCAGGGTGGAAAATTCTTCTGAATAGCTACGGCAAAATTATTCCTGGTAAATGATGCAGTGTTTCTATGGGTCAGGCAATATTTTAAGTTGCTCACAGTAGTTCATTTAATCCTCACAATAACCCTAAGAAGCAGCACTGCTACATGCCATTTTACAGGTCAGGAAACTGCAGATGGAGAAGTTAAGCCACCTGTCCAGCAGCAAAACCAGGAGCTAGGGGGTCCAGCTTCACAGCCCTTTTATTAATTACCCAGCCAAGCTGCACAGCTTTTCTACACCACCAATAGACCTCTGTGCCCCCAGAAAAGGCTGAGATCCTAAGTCAGAAAATCTAAAGCGATACAGAAGAGCTACTGGGTGTGTGCCAATACCTCCTTCTCTTCAGCAAGTGTTTGGGCTGAGAAAAGCTCGGAATCACAGCCCTTCTCAGGCCCTTCAGAGCTAAGAACACGGAGGTCTTCTCAATTGTCCAGATACTATTTTATGTTATTCAGTTAGATTTTATAGTTCTCCTCATTTACGTCTCTCCTTTTTGAAATGTAACCCAGTTAAGACATTTGCAACTTGAAGAAAGGACATTTTCAAAGTTGAAAACAATATATACATGCATAAAAATTAGTCTGCTGTCATTGTTGACTTTAAAAATGTTACCTTTTTCCATTAAAAGAATTGTTAATTTTTATATAATGAAGCATGTCTAATTATTCTTTTGGAGCTTCTGGATCTCCAATTTTAAGAATAACTCTGTTATCCCTATGTGGTATATACAGTCTCCTGAATTTTCTTTTAAGATTTTAAAATTATTTTTTTGTTTACATTCATATCTTTAATCCATCTGGAATTCATTTTGTAGATGGTTTAAGATTCAGATCCAATTTTATTTTTACCCTGAAGGATGGCCAGTTATGTCAGCACCATTTATTAACTAATACAACTTTTTCCCACTGACTTAAACCAAAACTTTTATCATATATTAAATTCTTATACACATTAGAGTCTATTTCAGGATTCCCTAGTCTAACCTACTGATTATTTTATCTTTTATATATCAATTCCATATTGATTTAATTTCAGTGGTTTTATACTATGTTATAGTAACTCACAATGCAAGTTCTCCTTCACTGGTCTTTACTTTAATACTTTTGAAGGCTATTTTCAGGCATTTCCTTGACATTCAAACTCTAAGATCATTTATCTATACTTCAAAAAAAATTATTGGATTCTAATTGAAATTGCATGATATTTACATATTAACTTTGGGAAAGTTGTAATTTTTATCTATTGACATGTTCAGCCAAAAATATGGCATATCTATACACTTCCTCAGATCCTTTTAATGATTTCAGTGTTCTCTTTATTTTCATTACCTGGTTTCAAATTTGTGATTAAAGCACTAAAACATTGAGCAAATTGTCATTTTTCATACTAAGTTAAAAATTCTATTTATGAACATATAGATAGAAATTTGATTATTCATCTAATCTAATCTAATTGATATGACTATCGCTAAATTCCAGAAATTCTAGGAAATGTGACAACATGGCTGACTCGTTGGAAAAAGCTAGAATCTGAGCCAGGAGAAAAGAACACTTAGTTTCATGCTCAAAACTGGACATATTTTATCCCTTACTGAAATTTACAATTACTGTAATCCTATCTGATATGGTTACCGGAATATTATCTTTGTATATTCTTGCTATTAAAGACATTATCTAAAGTAAAATATTTTCCAGTGCTGCTAGAAACAAAATCTCTGAATAAAATCATTGTGAAATATCGCTAGATTCTTTCTTACTTGACTAGAAAGTTTAGAAGCTTCCACAGCATGTTCAAAATCTGGTCTTCCAATTACAGCAGGCTCTTTATTCATTACTCCTTGCCCTTTCTTGTATTCAGCCTAAAATGAATAAGAAAATGTCAGATATTTCTATTTTCCAGTGAAAAATTACACTGACAATAGCCAAAATAAAATTAATAGACCATCAGCCCATAAAAAAATATTCCTTACAACTCACCAAATACTAAAATGCTGACTGCTAAGAAGAAACTGATTTTATAAAAACAATGTTTTTTACAGTAAAATAATTACTAGTTTGAGTCTGTCAATGCAGTCATCATCATCATTGTGTTTACGTTATCCAGGAGGAATTTCTAGATAATTAAGACCCTGCATTCTGCATACATATGTCTTTTATGTTTAGTCTTAGTAACTGATCTAACCCCATCTGGTTAACATGCAGCTGAATTTAGTAAATAATTATTGATTTTTTTAAGGTGAGTACAGCCTATGATATTTAATCATTTGGTTCAAGTTAAGTCATCATTTTTTAACCAGAATGTAAGAGATGTTTAAGTAAAATGGTATTTGCCGAGATGGATGTCTTAGGGAACAGAAAAACAGTCCCGGCGCACAGGAAATGTGCATGGGTACATGCTGACTAACAAGAACCCACACAGCTGACAGCAACAAGATGGAAAAAAAGGCCAAAGTGAAGTTCTTTGGGACAAGATGTGAGATGATATGGAACCAGACGAGTGACAGACTTGACTCTCAGGCTGCATCACGTGAATGTTATCTTAGGCCTGAGCAGTATTTATTTTTCTTAAAAGTGTTACAGCACAAGCCACAGTCAAGTTTCATCAATTTCTGCACATATCCAAATAATTTACACAAAGAGATAATTCAGATAAATTGAGATATCATTAACTCAGATTGATAAATTTCATTAATTAAATAAATCACCCAACTATCAAAGCCATGCTGTGTCTTCCGCCAAAATAAGAAATGAATTCTGCACAAGATAAGAAAGAGAGATTACATCACTTATGATCTTGGAGATCTGTGTTGCCATCTTGATATCTGGTCTGCCAAGCTCTGCGTTATACATGTGGGTGTCCTGTACATCTTTTCTATAAAGAATCTGATAGAAGAGACAGTTTTGATCAAAAAAAAGAAAAAGGAAATGAGTAATGTCATACAGCTGCTAGCCTGAATGTCCCTAACGTAATTTATCCTCGCCATAATCACCTAAGAAAGTCACTGATGATAATTTCTAAACAAAATTTATTATATGCAACATTTATTTGTATAACTATATTCTCTTTTTACTATACCGATGACTCACTGACATTATTGCATATGAACTGAATTCATACAACATAAAAAATATAATTCCAAGACCATGGCACAAAACCAAGCTTTATAGGATTTTACATATACTACCCTTAAATGGTAGTCAATCACAAGTTAATGACCCCCAATGGATACAGGATAAGCTCCAGCACACAAATATAGCAAGTCATTTCCTGGGGTGAGGGTGTATGAAACTCTGGAACTCTGTGCCTTGCACACTCCAACCACACCTTTCTCTTCCTTTCCTGACTGGACTCTTCAAATGCCCCTTATCTGGGAGGCCTAGTGATGGGTGCTGGTAGTTTTATTCCAATAAACATTGCAATGACTTGATCCTCCAACAACAAAAGGATTCACATTGAGAAGTAGACGTCAAAAAAAAAAAAAAAAAAGAAATAGCTGTCCTCTGAATGCACATTAGATACAATCAAACCAAAGTATAGAAAACAGAGATTTAAAGAGAAATATATATATATAAATTTTGCCAAATATGCTTCAGGTGACAGTTGTCATTCAGAATAACTTGACTGACAAATGGGAGGAGAGACCAGAAGCCAATTCATATAACCCCTGATGGGCAACATCTCACTGTGTACCTGCTTCTCTATTTCCTGAGACCAGTCATGAACTGAAAAGTTGAAGTTCTATTTGGAAAATTCACCAGTGGGTGGGCTGGTCAACTTGTCCATTACATTAGATTTTATTTAATTTATAATGCAAAGTGTGTAGTAACGGTCATTTTCAAAGTCTGTCTTCACTTTCTCAAGACATAAAAGGTACAACTGAACATTTATACAGAATGCACAATTACATTTGTACAAAACAAGTGTTTCTTTTTCTTTTCTCTTTGCTTTTGGCTGCACTGTGCAGCTTGTGGGATTTTGGGATCTTATTTCCCAGACCAGAGATTGAACCCACTCCTTTGGCAGTGAAACCTTGGAGTCCTAGGGAATTCCCACAAATTTCCCAAAACATAATCCTTTTTTTTTTTTTTTAATTTTTGGCTGCATCACACAGTTTGCTGGATCTTAGCTCCCTGACCAGGGATTGAACCCTCCTGCAGTGGAAGCATGGAGTCTTAACCACTGGACCTATAAGAAATTCCTCAAAACAAGTACTTCTAATGTTGCCTGAAAACTTTCTGCATAGCATCATCTAGAGTACTTCTTAAAAATTTAGATTCCTGAGGTCCATCCTCAATCCTCTGTAAATGGGGCCCAAGAATCTGCATTTTAATGAATTCCCCAGTTGACCACTAAAAATCAGTGTTCTAGATAATAGTAATATATCTTGTTATCTTCCTTTCAACCCTATAGTGTTCAAAATATTGTACTTTTTTACTTCTTTAAAAAATAATATCAAATATAAGGAATGATAATGTGTTAATACTTTCACAGGCTCCCTAATGCATTATATTATTTTATTTCAATGGAGCATATATATACACTTCTATTTAAGATCTTGCATTGGCCTCACCATCGACTGAACTATGTTTATAATCATGAACTTGTCTGACAAGTGAACACAGCTTAAATATAATTAGCATAATTTTGGCAAGAACATCTGTTTTCTTCACCGCTTCTATTTTCATAGGCTTAACAAGCAATTTAAGTTGGTTTTGTGCACACAGGTAGCAAAAGATATAAGCTGAAAACTGAGTTATTTGGTTGGGTAAATTTAAAGTCTTCAGGGATTTAAAATAAGCCAATTTTGATTGGTTTCAAAAAGCAACACACTCATCTACAAATGATGGCCAATCAACCTCAGGCTGCACAGAGTTAAACACAAGCTGTGTAAACAAAAACGGACTCTCAGGTGAAAACAAACCAAAATTACTACCCACCTACAAGACTGTTTCTAAGTTACTACATTCAGATGAAAGCCATGGGGGGGAAATGTCTTTTTGTTTACAAAAGAATGAGTGCAAAAATGGAAACCCTTACTTTTCCAAAAGAGCGGCAACCTCTCAGAAATCTATGCTTTACATGGGTTCCCTAATTATATGCTGTTCAGCCTAATGACTGCGTGGAGAGAGGTGAACAGCACAAAGGCGGCGGGACTGGGACAATGAATGGGGCCCCATCATCCATGTAAATTGCAAATTAGAGGCCGGCATATGTGACTCAAAACAAATATTAAGATTGACATGAGCTGCACATTCAAACAAGCGGATACCATGGAGCCACACAGGAGAAAAGCCCAGGGGCCTGGTCACTACAGATCTCCCAGGATATCAAGCCTTGGGGATACTCCCCAGGAACGGGGGCTGATGCTGAGGCACACAGAGCCATGAGCTCCTGCTCTGTGCTCCCTGCAAGGATGTCTGAACATGGGTGGTGTCGAGACATTGTGGCCTGAGCAGACTACTCATCTTCCTCCACCTCACCTGTGACTTAGGGCTGAGGGCAACTCATCTGATGTTTCTCAAACATCTGCATTACGTATTTCCTCCCTTCTTCAGCCCATCCAAGCCAGGAAAGAATAAAAATGTTATGTAACAGAACATGTGTGTGTATCTGAATATATATATATATATATATATATATACACACATACATATATACTGAATAATCCAAACCCTAAATACAGTGTTTTCTGAATAATCAAACCTTAAATGTTCACTGAATTGGAACAATGGATGGGCTCCCATTCTCCAGGCAGTCTTCTCATGGCAAGATGGTGTTCTACATAAAACTGCTTTGAATAAGAAGACAGAGGTTCCTAAAAGTCATCAGCCCAGGACAGGGGCAGGCCTGAGGGCCCATGATTTATTTTACCTCCTTTTACTTAATGTTTTGTTCCCTATCCGTCCTCAGAGGACAAGAGAGAATGAAAAACAAGGCAGAGGCAGGAGCAATGAAAGGGGAGTGGGCAGAGAGGGAAGAAGGAAGAAGATGGGAAAAGGAGGAAGAGATATAAGAAGTCATTTTAGGCAGTTTATGATGTGAGTGAGTGAAAGTCGCTCAGTCATGTCTGACTCTTTGTGACCGCATGGACTACACAGTCCAGAGAATTCTCCAGGCCAGAATATTGGAGTGGGCAGCCTTTCCCTTCTCCAAGGGATCTTCCCAACCGAGGGACTGAACTCAGGTCTCCCACATTGCAGGCAGATTCTTTACCAGCTGAGCCACAGGGAAGCCCAGTTTATTATGTACCGGGTACATATTAAGGACTTTACATTCACTGCCTCACTCACACAGTTCTTAAATGAATGAGTCATAAGGATTTATATTCCTTAAACCCAAGTTGCCTTTATTACTCTTCTACTTCAAGTTTTTTCTTAATTTAAACTATTCTCACTAATGAACATTAGACTAATTCTAGTAAGTTCTACAAAGGAAACAAATGGACTTTTAATGAACAATGCACTAAACCAACCAAATGATTTTAGGGAAAATTATATCTCAACAATATTTTAGTCTGTTCCCAGGAGGAAAATATATATTTCTCCATTTCTTTAAATCTCTTATTATGGCTTTCAATGAAATTTCATTCTTATCTTCTATAGGTCCTATATACGTTAAAACATAAGAATTACCACATTAATATCATGTTTATATATTCATTTTGTACTCAAGATAAACTGCTATATATTTTAGCTGTATGTAATATTTTCAAAAAGACCAACTATGGTTTCTTCCTCAGGAGCACCTAGAATTATTACTTTACATGCTTGATCTCTTTCTCTTGGCTTTTTCTTTTTTCCCCAGTGAATTGACTTCTTTGCCCATTTCCATGAATCTGTATCATTTTCCTAAATTACTCCTTTGTTCCTTTGTAAGGGACATGTGTTCATTTTTTTTTAATCCACCTTTTGTTGTTTTTTAGTCACTAATCATGTCCAACTCTTTGTGACCACATGGACTGTAGCCCACCAGTCTCCTCAGTCCAGGGAATTCCCCCAGGCAAGAATCCTGGAGAGGGTTGCCAGTTCCTTCTCCAGGGGATCTTCCCACCCAAGGGATCGAACCCTCATCTCCTGCATTGCAGGCAAATTCATTACCACCGAGCCACCTGGGAAACTCAAAAATCTGCCAGGCATTTTTTATTTGGAAACTGCCCCTCCCTTTCTCCCTCCATGTGATCTGGTGGGGCTATCAGAAGCAGTCTTCCTTCCTGGTGACAGGAGTGGCCACCTGACAGGCTATGCAATCAGATAACCCAACCCTCTGGAAACTATGATTAAATCGAGGGCAGACACATAAACAAGCAAGGTCAGAGTCACTGATGGATCTGAGGCTGGGGGAGAAAGAACTGCTGTCCTTTCCTCTGGGATCAGCTGCTGTGAAGATGATTTAGTTTTGGAAATACCAGCCTTGAGACTAGCTAGACAGATTTTATCTGCAAATGAAGTCATGGAGAAGGAAGAAAAGCCAAGAGACAGGGAAAGAAGGGGGTCCTCATGACACTGTGGAGCCTCTGGAGCCAGTTATGCCTGAAAGGTAGCTTTACGCAAACCAATAAATTCTCATTTTTCACTTGAGATGGATTTCTGTTACTGAATCTACAAACTCCAAATATAGACTCCATTTCATATGTTTTTCTGCAATGTCAAATCTATTCTTTATTGCCTCCAATAAAGATTTTAATTATATTACCTGAAGCTAATACAATACTGATAAATCAATTATTGTTAAATTTTTTAAAATTTTAATTCTATCAAAATCTGTCATGGAATTTCTTCCTTATATTACCATGTTCACTCTCCCCCTCAGCTTGCATTCTCATCTCATTTTATTGTCTTTTAATCTCAGTTTATTCCCCCCCTAATAATCTTTCTACTTTTGTTTCATAAGGCCGTGTCTTTTGCATGTTCCTTACATTCACACAGGGTACCCCATGTGCCAGGTACTGTAGTTCTACACACTTTAAACACATGAATTTAGTAAATCTTCACCCCACCATTGTTGTGCCAGCCTGTACTCAACTCAGTTCCATCAACACTCCCTCTCAAGGCTGGAATTAGTTATCCAGAAGAATATTCTTTCTTGTATCATTCTTGGTTGGACTTGGCCAATAAGAGAAACTTTCAATTAGATATTGAAAATGAAGTGAAATAAATGTCTTTATTACCCACATACAGCCAGACTGAGCACTGAGCAAAGGACTCCCAGTGACTCTGCAGCAAGCTTTTAATGTTTTGACAACAGTGATCTGAGATTCTTCAACAGGTGAGTTAATAAACTAGCAAAAAACCAAACCTCCACCATGATGGTCCTTAGTGAAATGCTATTACTTGTAGATGTGAAGACTGAGAACTGAGGGGTGGCAGGCAGCATGGAAACCACAGACAGACCCCTGTGGAGCCAAGGGCAATGCGAGCAGATAGAGTAAAAGAAATCAAATCCAACTGGCCCTGACTTATTCATTCCCTTCACTACTCTGGTGAAAGTTAAAACGATTTTTGGTGAGAAGAAACTGCTGGATAGGATAGGTTTGTAGGTCAGAAGTGAATAGTATGATCTGTATTTAGTCATAATCTCAAAACACCAGTTTAGTCATTCTCAAGAAATTCTTTTGTCATAAACTTTCACGCTAGAGAAGCTCTCCAAGTGTCATTAAGTAGGCACATGGACTGGAAATTCCATCTTAATAAGGCTTATTTCTGTTTAGGTATGTTGCATAGAAAAAACTATTAAATAATTAAGTTGTAAACATTATTTTTAAAAGAAAATATAAATCTCTGAAATATAAGTAAATGGAGGGTCTGATACTCATCAGAAAACACATTTTTTTCAATTTTCTAAATGATGGAGCTTCATCATTATTAGCAGTATTATCATTGTTGATAAAAGCATTTTAGAGTTGATAAAAGTTTCCATATTTATGATTAATTTTATCACCACCACAATCTTATGAAGAAAGCAGAATAGATATTATTAACTATTCTGCCTTAGAGATGAACAAAACCTAATATACCTATTTTAATACTAAATTCTAAAAGCACTGTTTCTGTAAGTCACATCAGGGAATTAATCACAGGATAATAAATGTTTTTCCAATATCTTTTTAGTGATTTACTTATCCTTAAAATTTTTCTCTTTCTGATGAAATAGAAATTTTGTCTCCTGATAAGTTTTTATTAATGTTAAGAAAGTACATATATCATTCTTGAAAAGAGCATTAAGTCTCTGGTTTCCCCTGATGAATACCTCTTTCTAATACACATTGAATTGATTACCAATATGGTATTCTGGGAAAGCTTACCACTCTAATTTCATCATAAATCTACACAAATCACATTATTTATAAAACTTAAAATGGCAGTTAAAATTTGTTTAACTTAACTTTAGAAGTACTGCTCTTCATGCCTCTGATAAGATTGATGAAAACTAATGTTACTGAGGTTTTCATTTCAAACTGATCTTTAGGGGAAAGTAACAGGATAGAATATCTCCAGTTTCTTTAATTACATTAGAAAAATTTGGCAGGGATACATCCCTGAAGATACGGAAAAAAAATTAAAGTCAGATGAGCTATTTTTAATCATTTTTTGATAACAATATCAACAAGATAGGTGGTTAAATGGGTTCAGGAACCTTGTGAATGTGGCTTTTTGACCTAAATGCTTCTTAACATAAATTTCACATTGAGTTGGGCTTCTTAGAAATCTAACCTCATTTCATTGTTTCGAATTAATAATGATATCACCCTAAACTCTTAAATCACTCTTTAAAACTGAAGGAGGACCAAACAGAACTAGTATTTTCTGAACTAGCTCTTCAACAGAGCCCTTTACATATAATATCTAATTTATCACTTGCAAGAGCTCTCTGAGGTAGATTTCACTACCCCAATTTTACATAAGGAAAAAAAATAAACCAGATTTGAAGATATGTGTAACTTGTCCAAGGTTATCCAGGCAACATGTGGCAAAAGAAGCCTTTTATCCCTGGCCTGACTCCCAACTTCTTTTCTGACCTATGTGACAGTGGAGGATATTATGAGAAATTATTTTTTCCTGTTTCATGATCATTGAACTTGGGGGTGAAAGAAAAGACTACTGCCCCCAGAATACTCTTTCCCTTGGAACTCTCAGTTATTCTGAGGTGGAAATTTAGTCAGCTAGTCACAAAGAGTCTCTTCCCAGCCTGCTTATTCACATCTCCAAAGATATAAAGGACAGTCAGCTTCTGAAAGAAAAATGATTCCATATGGCCCATTGATCAATGTTCTAATAAAAAGTCTGACCAGAAAGGAGGCAGAAATTAAAAGCTTTGAACTGTAACTGTCCCAGTTTCTTGGTTCTCTAACAAACATCAGAAAGTTAACTTGATTTTGGTGGAACATAAAAAGAAAAACCAAGATTCTGACATGTATTGTTTCTAGGAAAATCAGATACACATGTGACAACACATTTTGTTTCAAATTAAAAAGTCATTAATATAGTGCAAAGAGACATTTCACATTATGAAAAGGTAATTCTGTTAGTTAAAATCTCTACAAATGAATTTCATTTTACTGAAGTCTTATGGGAGACACAGTTTTGTATTTCATAGAGATGCTGTGGCCTCACCTACTGAACCAAGAGACATTCTTGCTTTCCTGTGTTTTCCAAGACCCATGATTAAATTTCATATTGTAGGGACAAGAAATGTATTATTCTAAGTGACTTGACTCTAGGGGAATATCAACTACTTCACAGGTAGAATACAAATATCATTCTCACTTTAAATCTGAGTAAACAGTCTTAAACACTTTCTAAATCCTATTATATGTACAAACTTTGCATGTAAAGGTTGAGCCGAGCAGGCAGAGGAGTGTAAGTAAACACATTCTTCTCCCATAAGTACACAGTATTGAATGGAGGAGAAAGGGGCTTTCTACTCTATTCCCTCAATCCCTCAATCAAAGATCTTTTAAAAGAAAAGGCAGAGTTAAAATAATAACCTCAGCTCCATGATAAGGAACTTCTGTATTTGAATTTCATTGAATTATAGAGTTAGATAGTGTCTCCTGAGGGTCTGTAAAATGGCAGCCACCTCCCCAGACCACCACAAACACCCTCTAACCCACACCATTTACACAAATTCAAAGTTTCTTCAGCTCAAAACAGAGGAGGCTCAGGGTCTCAGCTTTTCCCTCCCACAAGAGCACTGGATCCACTGCTCTGAATTCTAATGATAACCTACTTTGACCTATATTTTAAAATTTTCATTTAAAATCTTGACACAATAACCAGGGTGACCTCTAAGAGGGAGGCAGCAGATTGTAACAGAAAGAGTGGACTGGGGAGTTTGATTCTTCAGTCTCATCTTCTTCATCTACAAAATGGGAATCCGTACATGGATTCCGTGAGAACTGGAAATGATCAAAGTCTTGGCACAGTTCCCCGTGCACGGCAGTGCTCACTAAGTGGTTGTTATTATGGCTGTGATAGTCGTTGTGTAAGCAGAAGTTCTTCTAAAGCCTCCTGATAAAATGGCCTTGCTGGTAATTACAGACAAGTAGCTTCTTCATCTCTTATCAATCTTAAACCATCTTAGAAAAGCACTTTCGGTATTGGCATATGTTTATACATTTGAATTAAAATGTAAAACCTCACTCAGTTCTTACTTAAAGCATTGACCTATTGCAATTTAATATCAGATG
Organism: Antilocapra americana; assembly: GCA_007570785.1. Lineage (NCBI taxonomy): Eukaryota > Metazoa > Chordata > Mammalia > Artiodactyla > Antilocapridae > Antilocapra > Antilocapra americana. The sequence continues at coordinate 6,053,887 of ML663469.1, read as the reverse complement.
ACTGTTGCCATCCTACAAAGAGATGCTGCACAGCTGGAGCTCTGGACTCACAATTCAGTAAAAGAACTAAGTGATGGGGCAGAGCCGGTGTGAGATGACAAAGATGCTTCAGGTACTTTGCAAAGAAAAGGGAGCTTCCTGACCCACCAAAGGCAAACACTTTATCTTAACTGATTCTAACCCATAAAGAACCTGACAAACAGTTCCTACATTCCTTCTAGAAAGCAAAGCATTCATGATAAGGAGACAAAATAAGCTTCCACTGCAATTTCAGGAAAAAATATTCTTCTAGGCCCCCAAGACGGTAGTGATAGCTGAGTAAACACATAAAAGTGTTGATGTACTGTCTACCTTATAGCCAAAGAAGAAATGTCTTTGCTACAGGCTTGTTTCCTTTCTCTAGGCTTCTGCTTCTAAGCTGGCCATCAGGCATCTATTGTCTTTCTGCTCCTCTTGGATCTTGTGACAGTCTGCCCCCACAGGCATTCCAAAAGAAATCCTAGGGGGATTTAGTCTCCTTAGCATCCCAGTTCTTCTGCAGTTCTAGACTGGAAACCACAGGAGCATCACCATCATGACAAGAAAGCTATAGGAAAGGCTGTTGGAAACCCAATTCCCAGGTCTGTAAGAAGTATGTGACATTTTAAAGGCATTCTACAAGGTTCTAACAACTGGTGAGAGAATAATTCAGATGTGCTTCTGAAATGGACATGGAGAGATAAAGATTTAAAAAAAAAAAGATTTAAAATCCTTTTTGAACAGGAATGTTGTAACATTTAAACTTCAACAACCTATCCACTAGCCCTGACATGAGTTAACTACAATTTTCCAGAAAATCATGAGGAATAGCTTGCTTACATTACTCTGGTGCTTATTGACCTCCATGGCGTGTTTGATCTCAGGTGGCTCCTTCATGTGGGCATAATCTGAGACTCCTTTGGCAGCATCATGCTTCTGCCTGTAGGCAATCTGAAGAAAAAAACAAATAACTCTTAGTTTCATTTGGAGGTGTATGAAATTTCTTACCATTAAATTTCAGTGTTTTGCTAGGATTTTACGTAGTATTTGGTCAAATTTGCCTAAGCCTTTATAACGAAATAATATACACAATACTTTAATCTTTGTGCTTCTGCTTAGACTCCTAATTCCAACTCTGTGCCACTTATTTCAAAAGTTTTTGTCCACACGCTAAAATTCCCACTCATATTTCCCCAGCTTAAATATCAGCTACAGTCTAGGGAAATCTTTCCACAAGGAAGAGGTTTTAGGGTAATATATGTTCAAGGTTTAAATCCTGGGAAAGTGAATGACAAAACTGGAGAAACAATTGGATATTTAAAAGTGAGTTGTTCATTTTTTAATTGACTGTTATAATTTTATGGAGGCACAACTATAATATTAAATAAATCTTATTAAAAGCCCTAACCTTTGGGAAAAAATGTAGTGAAAGTCTTACATATGTCAAGCCTTGTTCTCTTTTGGAGACATAAGCGATGCCACCATCACTACCACGTTAAATCTGCCCCACACTTGGTTGGAGAGAAGGCGTGAGAATAATCAGAAGTACTTCAGAAGTAGAAATAACCAAACTCAAAAACAGAGTTAAAAATTAAAGAAGATCCCTAAGACAGCAAATTATCCCCTTCCAGGTAGTCTATTCCTATATTATCCTATTTATTTCCTTCATAAGTTTAAATTACAAGCTTCCATTTTTGTAAAATTACTTATTTTCTGTCTTCTCTTACTAGAACTCAACTGTCTAATTCACTAAATCCTTATAATCCAGAATAGTGCTTGACATAAACTGCAATAAACATTTGCCCAGTGAGTGAATAAATGAATAAATAAGTCAATAAATGAATGAGAAGAAAACAAGAATAAATTAATGAATTACTTTTAAATTAATTTAAAATACACGTTAAAAGTCTAATGATAAGACGTTAAATGGAATTCGAATTACTTGGTGCAAAATGTGTGTGCTTAGTGCTTAGTACAACCATCCAAGTTCAAATCTCTTTTCTGACTTTCCCACTCAAGTTTTTTTTTTTTTTTTAACTTCCAGTGAAAGAGAACTCAACCTGGGCAAAACAGTTTCTAAATTTTGAAGGTTCTGACACAAATTTCCTCCTTTAATGAAACGCAGATCTGTCTCCCCAGCAATGCAACGATTTGGCCATACAGGAGAATTCTAGTTCACAGGACAGAACGCTAAGTGTGGGAACCCAGCTCTCAGTGATCTCCACTCCCAGACTATTACACACTCTCAAAAGTACAAATTCAAACTGTTAAACCTCTTCGTTAAGGTGTCCACAATATACCAGATATGGCCTGACTGGTCTTAATTAGAATTCTTCAATTTAATCTAGGTTATCATCTCTAATGTGTGGTTAATACATCCATAGATCATGCCGATTTCCTTTTGATTACTATGTTGAGATTTCTGTCAATGAATGCCCTGAAGTCTTGTTCACTCCTGCTTAGCTCTGTTCCTACATCTGATTATTAAGCCTCCCATACAGCACCTCATGTTATTCCAGGGATAATTCATCTTGCTAGAGTCTGTTCGCTGATTTAATCCATCAGGAAATCTAATTTTGATGAACATATCTTTAAATTTTTCGCCAATTAATTATGTTAAACAGAAACCCATTAAGAACCTCCATTCAGGCTGAGAAAGCCCATCATCCCAGTTCCATTACATTCTGTAACTTGGTGGGGGGAGGAGTTTAATGGGTGGCCAAGTCTCTTAAGCCAAGGAACAACTTTTATGAGATTTGCTATAAGTAAAAAGAACTAGCATATGCCTGTCTCCTTTCTGCTGGATGCTGGGTTGATTCTGTGTTTTTGACTGTGGTACTTGTGACATTATAAACATAACCAATGCAGCTGAGCGTTTTGTGGGTTATCATAGAAGTAGTGAGTCATCAAGCACAATTTTATAGAGCACTCTTTCTTAAAAAGGCTATGTAATTTTCTACTTGCTGCATTAAAATAGTCATTTCATTTATAGTGCTACTAAGCACCACTTTAGAATTAAGATTACATCAAATGGGAGGCAGCTGAACTTTATCATATTAACTTTCATCCTTAAAATAGCTAATGGAAACGTATGTTGAGCTAATAAATTTTCTAATAAATTTGATTTCTTAGGATGTGTCATTATTGTGTAGCATTTTCCTAGGTTAACACTGTGTTCTTCATATCTTGTGAGTTAAGGTTGCTATGGCACTTAACACCTAAGTAGGGGAAGAAATCTGCAACAGTCTTATATAAACCATATGTAAATATGTTTACACAAGGAATATATACATTTATCTTATATATTTCATCTTTTATGTTTATCTCTCATCTCTGTATTATATTTCTGATTTGCAGTATATTTCATAACTACTATATAGGTACTGAAGTGAAAGTGGCTCAGTCGTGTCCAGTTCTTTGCAACCCCGTGGACTATACAGTCCATGGAATTCTCCAGACCAGAATACTGGAGTGGGTCGCTTTTCTCTTCTCCAGGGGATCCCTCCAACCCAGGGATGGAATCCAGGTCTCCCCCATTGCAGGTGGCTTCTTACCAGCTGAGCCACAAGGGAAGCCTAAGAATACTGGAGTGGGTAGCCTATCCCTTCTCCAGCAGATTTTTCTGACCCAGGAATCTAACCGGGGTCTCCTGCATTACAGGCAGATTCTTTACCACCTGAGCTATCAGGGAAGCCAATCCCATAACACAGGCAACCCTGAAGCTCCGGAAACAGGACCTTGTGGCCAATGGAGATACAAACATGAGCTCTCACAAACCTTCGCCGTTCAGATGCCTGAGCAGCCTGTATCACTCCTGTGATAAGGGATTACTTAGCCTCAGCGTGAGACAGCCCCTGTGAAAAGGGTCTCATCACTTCATAGCACAGTCCATCCATTTCCAGAACCTTTCTTTGTGATGTTTGTAAAATTTTTAGTGAGAGTTATCTAACAATATGTCTTCCTAAAATCTCCACATCTGTCTCTCTCTTTTTTTAAAGGGATTTCTATGTATCAGCCATTTTCTATAAGGAGCATTAACCTTATCACTTCAATCTGAATATAAGCATTTGAGACCCTTTGCAAATTGATTTGAAGATAATAATTTGTCCCAATACCAAAAGTTTAGGATATTTTTCACTAGAAACTGGCACATGCTTACATTTTAGAAGTTGCCTCATATTCTAATTCAGGTTGCCACAAATCTGATACTGTTTGGACACAGTAAAAGGTTATTTAATTATCACAGATACTATTAAATTGTTCTACTTTCTTGCCTGTCATTATCAGGTAAGCTCTGAGAATTCCAATTTTAACAATAATAAAATAGATTTATGTGTATCTAAAGAAATGTTATTATGATTACATAAATCTTTGAAATAGACACCTTCTTCAGAATCTAGGTATTTCCTTTCTAATAAGTTCAAACACTAATTATGACACTAGGCAGCGATGCTTCTTGAGAGCATGTATGTTTCTTTCTTAAGGTGCATATTCTACTCTGGAATAATACCTGTTACCAATTAAGTGACAATCTATTCTGGAAAAAAATAGGAACAGATTCCAAAATGTCCAATATGAATTAACTTTTATGTTAAGTTCTATGTACACATAGTTGTGTACTATAGACATGCTTATGCCATAAAAATTTGAGAAAAGTCGTGCACTTCCAAAGCAATTAAGAATGTAAACATCTGAAAATGTTACCTTCCCAAGTAAGTATAAAACTAAGAAAAGATTGTTTCTTTTCTTTATCGTATAACTGTTGCTTATTATTATCACAAAAATCTTGTCAAATATCAAATGTTATAATTATTTGCTTTATAAAGTACTCTGTATGATTAGCAAGTGGCTGGGTTACCATATGTTGGGTGGGAAAAAAAGGGTGGGCATATTAGTCATGGTCAGCCATGCAGAGCCCTGACACATATTTTTAGCCTCATGTTGCACAGCTGAGATTAGCTTACTGCCAAGCTGGGTACACAGTGGACATTTAAGTCTGCGATAACGAAGTACTTAAAGATATTCTGCAAAGAATAACTATACTCGGTGTAGTTCAAGAGTAATCTATTTTCAGACTATTTTAAAATTATCTACATATCCTCTACTTAAAAATAAAAGGACTCTGGAGAAAGAAGTGAACTTGTTTAATTAAAAGAAAAAAAAGAGAGAGGTAGACATAGTAGGAAAGAAGTGGTAATGGATATAGCTTAGAACCCAGACTCTAGAGCGAATTCACCCATGTTCATATGCTGGCTCTGCTATTTGTTAGCTGTATGACCTTGGGCAAGTCACCTAACCTCTCTGTGCTTCAGTTTCCACATCTCCAAAATGAGAGTATCTCATGGAGTTGTGAACACTAAATGATATAAATATATGTGAAATGAATAGAACAGTACCTGACACATAGTGGGCATTTTAATGTATTTATTATTATAAACCAAGAATGTAGCATGAAAAATACAAACTATGCAAAAGGAAACATTTCTTTAAAAAAAAATCAATCAACTGAACGAAAATCCATTTTACAAGTATTTATTGAACACCCCTTGTGCTCTAGGAGTCCCTAGACTCCTAAGCACAGAGATGGAGCAGGGAACAAGACAGATGAGACTCCTGCTCTCTTATGGATGAATAAAGTAACAAAAAAAAAAAAAAATCAGAGTGTACTATGAAGAAAGATAGCAATAATATGAGTGAGAAAGAGGTGAAATATTCTATTTTGAAATTCTATTTTAAGGACCACAATAGATTAAATGCATTAAGGATTCCTTCTGTGTTAATGTACTCTAAAAGGAAAATTACTCCTAAACTCTCATGGATTCTCAAAATGAGTTTACATGATGACAGTTCTTAAGTCTGTCTGCAACTTGCAATCATTAAAATAGCCACTTCCACCTGGTGGAGGCTTTTTTGGGAGCCTGACATAGTCTAAGTGAAAGCACCATGCACAAGGGAAAAAAAAAATCAAGAATCACTTGTCTAATTGAGGGAGCACAGATCTGTGGATCCTGACTTGAACCATTAATTCTTTATGTGACTTTTAATAAGCTATGGGTCTGTTCTCTCACAAGGTCAATCAAAGACTAGTTTAATATTTGCTGTAAGATTGTAATCTAAGTAAATTGTCTCAATAAGAGTCATAGTTGCTCTGTTAGTAGCGGTGAATGGGACTAGGAAAGGCTGCACCACGTAGCTAACACACCGGCAGGTCCTGTCACTATCTGCGACTGTCAGTGACCGTCACGATCAGCAACGGCGGACAGAACATGAACCAGTCACTTCCAATGTCTCACTCCACATTTAATTAACATCTAAGGTAAACAACTCTTTATAAAACGCTAAACAATGTGTATTAGCTCTATAGCTGATTCACATAATTATATCAGAATTTAGGAGAACCGTACCTCACTCTGTAGCCGGGTCACTTCTCTGGCAAAGACGCTGTCAATTGTGGCCGGCATCTGCTTATAAAGGGAATTGGAAAGGTCCGCCTTAATGGTGCCTTTGTATTTTGCCTAGGGAGGGAAGAAAGAAAAGAAAAATAAATAGGTCTTAGTTTTGCTTTTACTGTGAATATTGAAAGAGAATAAAGAAAAGTACTTTCTTAGGAGACAAATTAGTTGGGATTGACATATATACAACTGCTGTGTATACACGAGGTAACTAATGAGAACCTACTGTATAGCTCTGGAACTCTACTCCAGGCTCTGTGGTGACCTAAACAGGAAGGAAATCCAAAAAAATAGGGGAGATGTGTATACGAATAGCTGGTTCATTTTGTGGTACAGCAGAAAATAGCACAACCTTGTAAAGGAACTATCCTCCAATAAAATTTTTAAATATATAAAGTCAACTTTAGTCTCAGATACTGAACCTGATGGTCATAGTTGAAGAAATAAATCCAATTTATCATGGTAAAACCTTTAAATCAAACATGCAAGAAAATAACAGCTGGAAGGGGTTGAGAGATGGGAGAAATGGGTGCAAAGAGGTCAAAAGGTACAAACTTCCAGTCATAAAATCAATACATGGGGACATAAAATCTAGCATGGTGGCTATGGTTAATAAAACTATATCACATATTTAAAAGTCGCCAAGAGAGTAAATATTAAAATGTAATCATAAGGGAAAAAAAAGAAATAAGGTGTGTGACTCCATATGATGACAGACTTATTGTGGTGGTCTTTTCACAGTGCATACAAATATGGAGTCCCGAAACTAACAGTCCACGTCAATTATACCTCAAATGAAAATTTTAATTAAGTCAATTTTAATTAAATATTGGCTATTTTCTACTTAAACACATGCACATTCTATTTGTGTGTATCAACAATTTCATATATTTGATCATCAAAAAATAAATGAGAATGAGACATTTGAGCTATTCCAGAAAACACAAGTCATCAGAATTTGTCTAGAACCTGAACACAGAGGATAGCCTTCCTTTATTCAAGTCTTCTTAACTTCCTCCACCACAATGGCTGCCGGCTGAGGCGGGGGAGCTTCTTCGCTGTTTTTGCACTTTCCCACATACAATCTGCACTGCCTCTAAATGATCTCAGTCATTACTCATAAAGCGAGACACTCATTCACTATTTCCTCTTGGGAAGATTAGGTTCAAAGGAATGTAACAGATTGCCCTCTTCCTTTTTTTTTTTTCTCTGTAGTTAACTCCTTCAGGAAAAAGACTCAATTAATAATTAAGAACACCAAGCACTTCTCTGTGAAGGAGAAATAATATTTAATAGCTTACACAAGTAAACAAAACTGTGGCTTCCCCTACTCTATCCACAAGTCCCTGATGTTACTCCTACTTGGAGCCAGATTTGAGTGTTGATTCATTGAGCATACAGCTCGTGTAAGCCTTGTGTTCCCATAACTCTTCAGATTTTCATACTTAAAATTGACCAGTTTTCTTCCAAATGCTTTCATGATGGCAGAAACAATCCCAAGAATATCATGTTGATCTTTTACCAACATAACTTAGGAAACACTAGAGGTCAGTCATCTACAACACTAGCTAATCATCTTCTTTTTGAGTTTATCTCTTCAAAATGATCCATTCACAGACACTGGCATTGCCTCATCACAGAAATCACTGTTAACACTGTGCTTTATAAGACAACATAAGCTGCAGTTATACATGCTCTCAGAAAAAGATTGTATGATTTTTCAGCTGGAAAATGAACATAGTGCATTTCTTACTCTATGGTTTTATAGCAGGTATCTCTGTTGAACTGATTCTAACCAAAAATAGTTCAAATTGATCTGAAGTTACTTACCAAAGATACAACGTTTTATGAAATCTGCTGTTAAGTTTGACTTATTTTCAAAATGAGATTGGATCATTTATATCTAATAAGTCTGTTAAGAAATAAAATAATGGAACTTCTGAAACTATTTTGCCAGTACTTTCTATTGAATAAAAATATCCCCTTTTAATTTGGAGTAAATAAAAAAAGGTTAGAGTCAATATAGATATATATAACAAAACATATCAACAACAGATAATAAGATACCAGTTTACATGAGTTAGCTGACACAATGCATGGAATTACATAATTATACAGATATTAATATCAACATTCAATGGTATTATCAGAAATATTATTCTCTAATTTTAATACACAAATTTTTATCTATATAAATAGAAAATAACCGAAGCTATTTAAAAAGTTTTGATACCTTACCTCAGAAATAAAAGCACCAATGTGTTTTACATGGTTTAGCATAGGTGTGTCAGTCACAAACGTACACTTGTCTTTAGACTTTTTATACTCTTCTTTATAATGGATCTAAAAAAGAAAACATTTTCCATAAGAGAAAAAAAAACAATTTAAATGCTCCTTTTTTGAACAAAAGAATTAACCTGTGCAAGTCTATTTTCTGAAATAAATATTCCAATGTGGAATGATGCTCAAAACAAGCCAAATCAAATAAACTGATATCCAGCCCAGCACGACAAAGGTGATGAGGCAGGGTAAGAAAAAGGCTGGTCTTTAGGTAAGCAAGGGTACAGTTACCATCAAGGATCATATGTGTTGGACCCACACTGACTGTGGGTCCCCTCTGTCCAGCTTCTTTAGCATAATTAAGAAACATTGGCACCACGTATAAAATAGCTAACTCATAAGAATCTACTGTATAACAAACACAGGGAACTCTGCTCAGTGCTCTGTAGTGGCTTAAATTGGAAGGAAATCCAAAAAAGAGGGGATATATGTATACATACAGCTGATTCATCTTGCTGTACAGTAGAAACTAACATACCATTGTAAAGCAACTATACATCAAAAAAATTAATTAAAAAATAAATTTTTTCTTTATTTTAAAAAGAAGCATGGCTTCCCAGATGGCTCAGTGGTAAGGTAAGAATATTGGAGTAGGTAGCCACTTCCTTCTCCGGATTTTCCCAATCCATGGGAAATCCCATGGACAGAGGAGCCTGACAGGCTATACAGCCCACGGAGTTGTAAAGAGTTGGACACAACTCAGCAACTAAAACCAACAACAACAAACTACTGCACACTCAGCACACTTCTTTATCGCTTGATTTCTTCAAACCATGCTAAAATTTCTCAATAAAATAAATCTAGTTCTGTGCTAAGCATGGCCTTTCTCAAGATAACTTGAATACTGAGAACTAATACACAAGTTCGAAGGAATAAGTATAGCGGATGTATACAAAATAGGTATATCCAATTTACACATTTTCTGTGTACCTATGTCATAGCACACACACAAACTTTAACTCACATCTTTAAAAAAAAAAAATTCTATATTTCACTCATACAGTTGTCCTAATTTATTCTTGCTTTAAGCCACAGACCCTAACAGGTAAGCCTATGGTCAAACAGAAACACGGGTGCCTACCTCTGGGTTTAAAGTTAGGAGTCATCAGGACAAATGTAACCAATTAAGAAGACGATGAAATTAAACAAATGGAGATTACTGTTAGCATCATTACCTAGATATGCTGGATTAGAGGAGGGGGCACAAATTGTGGCCACATGGGATTCCGGTTACTAATTAATTACACTCAGATCAAAGCTTGAATATCCAATTTATGAGCACCGATAGGGCGCCCCAACTTCCTCCCCTCCCCCACGCATCAAACCCACCCAGAAAGCCTGTCACCTGTGGAGATCACCGCAGAATGCCCCTTGTGGTGGCAGGCAGACAAACAGGACCAAGTCCAGGAAGGCTTGGCTGAGCAAACCTCACTTCTTTCCAGTTCACTCGTGAGAGGAGTCACTCTTTGTCCCCCCAGGAGCGGCCAGGATTGCTCTGCGATAAGATCCCACATGGGCAGATAAGTCAAGGAGAACTCGGGAACTATAGAGAGGGACCGGAAATGTCATCCCGCTGTCACACTAATTGCCACCCAATCTGAAAACTGGGCAGGCAAAACTCACAACTATTTGAGAGGATGAAGGTGATTTGCTGAAAGTTGTATCACCCTGTAATGAAGTCATGTTTATCTACCCAAGACTGTAAATACTTGGACTGAAAAAAATCTCGTAGTTCAGACGATAAAGTACATGGCCCCCCTAATTACAGCCTAAAAGTGAAGTTTAACGGTATACACTACCTGGTTCTTAAAGAACATGACTATGTTGATGTTACACTTGAACATGGCATAGAGATTTTACCATATTTGAACAGACCTAAGGGGCACTATTTGACCTGAGGTATAACCAGCCACGAACATACTGAGTAATGTTATTTTAAATGCCGTATTTCACAGCGATGACTCAGATATTAGATGCTGACCACATTAAACATTTGCTCTATTCATGAAATCAACACTAGAACATATTTATCTTCTCTGAGCACCAAATTGCTTTTTTTTTTTCCTTCTCAGAGATTAGCCATAAGTTTCGGTCTCTGCAAATCACCATCCTCAGTCACTAGTAATTAAACCGTTAATGGCACTATGATAAATAATGGGCTATTTTGATCATAAGGAGAAAAAAAAGTATCTCCGTTATATAATTAAGCATGAGAGAAAAAAAGCTATCATTAGGCTTAAGTTTGGCTCGTTATTTCTATCTTTCACCACCATCTCTTCCCTCTCCCATTCACATTCTTCACTGCAGTGGTATGTGCTGTGGCTACAACCTCTGATAAGCTCTGACTTGAGCAGAATGTCCAGGACAGGAGCTAGGGATAAAGGTGAAGTATTTACTTCCTCTGCTATGCAGGCAAATAGTTCAGTCTTAAGTGTGCTCTCCATTACTTTCTTTGGTCTTTATTTAAAAGATCACATACACACACACACCCCTACTATATGCTTATTGCCACTCATATTGTATTTCTAATGAATTTTACAATATGAAAGACAGTAAGCATAGGATCTTAAATTTTTATATAAAGAACACCATGAATTAGTAGCTTTCACATACTAGGAGAATTGGAAAAAAAGTAAATGAAAGGGAACTACGTCGATGATTAATACTAAATCTTAGGTAAAATAAAAATCACTGAGTAGACAGTCAATTCCAAATCTAACGGATGGCCCCATCTATTGGATAGATTGTCTCTCCATCCCCTTTCTTTCCTAACAATAGAACTCAAGTGTATTTACAGGAGGAGATACGCCCCTACCACAGCCGCAAAGGACAAATTGCTCTGAGACAGGCACAGCTTTCTCATTCCCTTTGGCCAGTGATGGGTCGGGGAGAACAGGTGCCCAGCTCTGGCCATGAGACATTCCTGGCAGTCTCCCCAGCATTATTACTGGTGAAGCTCGTACAAGGGGAGAGACTTGCTGACACGGCCCTTGACACCTCGCCCATCCACCTTCCCCAACCACAGGAAAAGAGCAGGAACCAGGCCGTCACAAGACAATAAACCACCATACCAATGATGGCAGAGCAGAAGGAAATTGACAACATCAAGGCTGAAGCCCCTCCATCCAGGATTCATCTCAAAAAAGTCATCTGTCTGTTAAGCCTCTGTGCTAGGATTTCCGTGTTCTGTGCAGCCATCTGCTCTCACAACCAACACACAATCCAAAGTTGATGACTTAATGTCAATAAGATGCCCTAAATAATTTACTTTCTGCTGACCTCACCCATTAATCTCACCATGTCTCAACTACAGTGCGACTTAAATGAGTTGAGTGTGCTTCCTCTTCTTAGCCTAGTTTCTTTCACTTTAGTATGAGACCAGCTAAAGGCCGAAAGCGGAAGACAGATGTAGAAATGCTAGAAGGTATCTCCTTTTACAAGCATTCTTAACCAGAAGGAGCTAGGAAGTCTTTGCACAAATGGAACCACATCGGCTAAATGCGGTGAACCCTGAAAGACAGAACCGCGGCTCCAGCACTGTGTGTTATCTGAGGCACTCAGAGCCAAGGCTGCTCTCCCAGGTTTCTGAACACCCTTGGAGCTTTCTCTGGAGGGGTAACCATGGAATCCCATGTTTTCAGCATTGGGAAGGGTTACCCACAATAAACAATGTTCACTTGCCTGGAAAATGTTCTTCCTGCTGCCACACAAATGAACACCCTAAAAAGGTTTGAATCAAAACACTGAGTCAGAGGCTTCTGGCAGACGCAGGCTCACTTGCTCTGCAGAGACTCTTTATCCTAATTTACAAGAAACATACAAAGGGTCCCTTTTAACCTACTATTTTTTATGACCACCCTACAAAAGGCTCCCAGATCCATGATGCTCAGTGCAGTCAGTGGGTTTGATTTATTCAAGGACTTGATTAGATAGCTGAGTAACAGGACAAAATACCAAAGAGAGGATATCTGGGGAAATAAAAAGCATTACATGGCTAAGAGAAAAATAAAAAAGGCTGCCTCAGAGAATCAGGTGTCTTTCAAGACTGGGAAGTGAGCTATGCAGAGGGAAAAACCCAACAGTATGGGCAGAGCATGTGCAAAGCAGAAACTAGGCAAGGCCAAAAAAAATAATAATTTTTTAAAAATAAAAATTCCTCATACGGATCCCCAAAATGAAGCCATCTGATCTGAAAAACAGATATTTCTTTCTATGGAGAATTCTAAACAGTGTAAGCCTTCCAGGACTTATCACTGGGCCATTCTTATTTAACATTTTAATGAATTATCTGGCAGGGGCATGATACAGCAAAGTCTGCAAGTTTGCTGATGACCTCGCGCTCTTACGGAGAGGGAGATGGTAAACTGAAACAGACGAACTGCAGAAGCTCTCAAAGGGCTGTGCGAGAGGGCAGGCACTACAGATTAGATCATTCCTAGCAAGAGAAAATCACTCGACTATTAAAAGAGGATGGGCCCTACGTGATCAGCTACAAGTCAGAAATTAGGACTGGAAATGGCTGAGGATGCTGTCCTTACTGAGGCTGATCTAACTGCTTTCTGCAGCACCCCCCTGCCCTTAGTCCAAGAAACTGTAAATATCATCACAAAGCAGGCAGGAAACAGCATGCTTCCCTACTCATAATCACAGCCATCCACATCTGGACCTCTGTGCACAGTTCTCATTATTACATCCTGATAAAGACACATGAAAGCTCAAAGAGGTCCAGAGAGGAATGATCAGAATGATAACGAAGGGGATGCAGAGAGACTGTGCCCTGAAGAGAAATCCATGAAACCAAACTTCTCATCTGGAAAATGGAGCAGAGTAGTGAGGGGCTACCAGCCAGGTGCTGGACTGGGCCAGATCTAAACCTGAATTTGGTCCCCATCCCTGACTAGTCAGGTGGCCAAGGACAAGATACTCAATGCTGGGTTTCACCACCTCTGAACTAAGGCTCACGGAGCCTATGGCACTAGCTCACTGTGGTGTGAAATGCAGTATTGCACGTGGAGGGCCTGGCACACAATAGCAGAGAAAGGACATCGTGGTGGCCAAGGTTTGGGAGTCAGATAGACCTTGTTCCAAATCCCAGGTCAGTGTCTCAGCAGCTGTGTGATTTGATCAAGAAAATGTGAGCCTGGGACTTCCCTGGTGGTCCAGTGGTTAAGAATCAGCCTTGCAATGCAAGAGATGCAGATTCAATCCCTGGACAGGGAACTAAGACCCCACATGCTGTGGAGAAGCTAAGACTGCAGGCTGCAACCAGAGAGTCCATATGCTGCCATGAAAAATAGCGCATGCTGCAACAAAGACACGATGCAGCTAAATAAATATAAATAAGAAAATGTGAGCCAGCTTCTTAAAGCTTCAAGATGTAGGACTCTACAAAGCAGGCAAACAGAAAACCAAATTCACATGGTGACAAGCTGCAAACAGATTGTCTTCAAACAAACAAAAAGGCTCAGGTAAACACATGGATTTCCCCCTTGGGATATAAAGGATTATAAAACAAAACTAAAGTCCTTGAAGGTTTGTCTTTAAGATTGAGATGGGGGCAAAGACTGGTGGACTAAATTAAATGTGAGCACGAACAGATGGACACTATCAGAGACATAATAAAGACTTGACTGGAACTTCCAGTCTAACTCAATTCGTCCTTTCTATATTTGCTTTTAGCTCTGTATTGATGCAATTTCAAATATACACTTTGGACCACCATCTAGTCATGCAGACAACACAACAAAGAAGAGAATCTCAAATTTAAGTTAATCTGCTTCATATAAAAGCACTGATGACACCCAGTGTGAATGAACAAGTTATTACTTAATAATACTATTTAATTACATTTTTAAAAACAATAGAAATTTGATCCAGTCCAATCCCTGAAACTCTTCCAGAAAGGGTAAATTAAAATCTCATTTAAAAATGACTGTACAAACTCTTGATTCTTTTTTTTTAAGAAACAAAGAAAGTAATTGTTCAGACTGTTCACTGGTAAATATAAAAATTTCAGAAACTGACCAGTATCTTAATAAGTATGAAATTCTCTTTGGAAACAAAATGTAAACATGTCCACAGATATAAACTAGGCCACAGTAATATGACCTAAATATTTAAGGAGAACAGGCTATGCAATGTAAACCTATAATAAACAGAAATTACTCTCATGTATCTGACTTCACAGTAAAGGCCATCGCCCCTCACTACAAGATCGGTTTTGAAGTCACTGAGAAATGCTCTTATCACCTACTAACTGAAGTTGTCACTTTAATAGTTTATATAACTTGACTCAGCCACAAACACACCTCAAACAAAACAACACTGGAAGAGGTACTCTCTCCAGAGTTATGGAACTTGAAGTTTTAAATGGTCACATTACTAATATTTGTGTAATACATAATAATAAAGCTAAGGTGAACTTTGCATGAAAGCTATAGGACAGATAACATGGCAGACTGGCTAAGAGACAGGGCTTCATGTTCAAGTCCTACTCTCCACTAATTAACTGTGTGATCCAGCCAAATTACTTAACCTCTCGGACAGAGCCTTCTTTTCCTTCACCTCTAAAATGGTAAAACAAGAGAATCTACCTTACAAGCTGCAATTATCTGGCACTTAGTCCTCAATAAATCTTAGCTGTTGCTGCTTTTACTATCACTGTTATTGCCGTTATTATTTCATTATTATTATAGCTTACAAAGAACTTTTACATATAGTAGCTTGTGAAAAATATTAAGAAATGGCACAAAGAAACACTCAATTTAAAATTTAATTACATTACATATCAAGTATACAGGAAGGGGTCTGATTTCCACCATCCCAGCTCTTCTAACAAACCAGAAGGGAGCACAGAATCATACATAAAATGTGATTGGATGGATACAAAATTAATTTACAGAGACCATCGTCAATAACAGCTAGCATCTCTTCACTCACAATGTTCCAGGCAATTTACTAAACACTTCAAATGTGCTGTAATGTCTTAATCTTAGTATTTTAAATGCTTCCCTTGAGGAACTGTGGCCTGCCAGCCTGCCCAGGGCTGCTGCTAAACGACTCAGGCAGGCTGGTTCAGAGAACACTGAATACATGGCCCAGGATTGATTTCCTCTGCAAATAAAAGTTTGTAAACTGTTCTGATCATCTTGCTTAAGAACAACACCAGAAACAACCAGTTCTCTGCTCCTCTTTCTCGATAAGACGGGCACCTGCTCGCGGCTCACGAGCCGTCTTCCTTGTGTACCAGCGATTCTCTTATAACTGTTCTAGTGAGGACCATCTAAATTCTCATCCCAAGAGAAGAACACATTTCCCTTGCTTCTACCATCCTAGTTTGCATATGTACTCTAGATAAATAGCTAGACAGAAAATATATAGATCGTTGTTGTTCAGTCGCTAAATTGCGTCTGACTTTTTGTGACCCCAAAGACTGCAGCACACCAGGCTCCTCTGCCCTCCACTATCTCCCAGAGTTTGCCCACATTACTTAACTCTGTAATTCTAGGATTCCCTAGATATACAACATAAACTGATCCCAGCTAATGAAAAAAAGTCACAACAAAAATGCTCTTTTCACTAACAGCACCATCCACAGCCAGTTCAGAATTCTCAACACGCAGTTTAGTAAACTGTGAGTCCTCAATTGTTCATACATGTTAGATGCACATAGATACATGCATGCTTCTGGTCTGGAAAACTACTAGATTGACCAGATTCCATAAGAGCTACTCAAAATGCTAAAAACCATTCATTTAAATAGAGATCCTCTCAAAACAAATTGCATCATTACACAAATTGCAAAAGGCTTTGTCTTCTCAACGGAATACGTTCAGAAATTTGATGTTTTAGGATTTCATGCCAGAGTGACAGTGAATTTCAAGAAGGGACAAGATTCTGGCTTAAGAACACAGAGACGCGTCCTCACAGAAATTTTCTGTCTAGGTCACCTTGGGAAAACCATCTAACATCTCTGGACTTGGTTCCATGATTTGGAAAATCACTGGGTTTTAAATAAATGATTTCAGGGTTTTCACCTCAGCTCTCTGATTCTATGCCACATATGCAAGGCAAAACAGATAAAAATTACTTATGCCACTTACATCACTAATGAGTTCAGTGCACCTTCTGGCCAATTCCATACTCAGGTCTTCAATAACAGGCTTAAAGAATACCTGCCCAGGGAAAAAGGAAAGGTAACATTTTTCTCATCATGAACTTTAAGGAATAAACACCATGCCTCAGCAAGTGCCTTCTCACCCACCTTGTCTTCTTCATTGTCTTCTTCCCCTGTTTTTTCTTCTTCAGTTTCATCTTTCACGTCCTCAAATACAGGAACCCTCATTTTTACTCTTTATATATATATGTGTGTGTGTGTGTATTAAATTCACGAGCACAGCACCTTTTCATATACTGCAGCGCCCTTGAGATCTTGGCATCTCTGTGTTCTGGCAGAAATGACCTTGCCCAGGCCTCCTCCCTATTTAGCTCACTCTTCACCCTCCTTATCTCAACTGTGTGTGAGTGATAGAACCGGATCACTGAGGTTGGCAAGGACTAGCCTCATAAGAGGAAAGAATATTTTAATAGGCAAAATTCAATTTTGTGAACTTTTCAAGTCAACATTCTTTAAACTGAGACAAGTTTATTAACACTTCATGAATTCAATTCATTCATAAAATAGTTTGAAAAAGACTTAGAGATTCTGGGAAAAACATTCAGCTATAACACTCAAGATAATACAGGGTAAAGCCTACTATCTCAAAGATTTCCTCAACTCCATCTAAATAAAGCTTTCACTGGAATGTCAGACATACCCCAGAGTTGGTATGGTGAATCTGGATCATTAAATTCATTTCATTAAGTTAAATTAAAATTTTTATGAGACATATATATATACTTTTTCAGTCTAAAAAAATACTTTATATTAACTGATTAAAAGCTAGTAATTTATTATGGAAAGCCCTTGAAACCACTTCAAAGAATCTATTCTGAGTTAATTATGGTAGTTAATCATACATTGCTATTGTATTATTTTAATTGTAAACATCATTAAACATGAGAAGCTATAGTTAACATAGGCTGATATATTATTTAAGAATTCTAGAAACATCATCATTTCAAAAACTTATAATTACCCTCTTTCAATTCTGCCCATTGGGTCAATTTTTACAAATTTCACTAGATATTTGTATATTTCTAAATGTGTAATACATGCTTGGAAAGGTTTACAAGAATAAACTATAACAATATTTACAATGTAGTATGTATCACCAGTTATATAATTTAAAATGTATTTCTCAAAATAAATCCTTTAATGTCAACTGGGGTAGTTCTAAGACTATACACTTCAATTTATCATTTTGGTTTTTTAAATCTTAGGATAAATTAATATTTATAAAGCTGTAGCATATCAGTGTGGGACATAATAAAAGTACCCTATGGTGAATAATGAAACAAATGATATAAAACATAACTTTAATCAAAAAATATATTCCAAGCAGAAAAGTATAACAATGTTTTCTCTTAATAGCGTATCTGGTTTTTTTTTTTTCATTTTTGGAGTATAATTGCTTTACAATGTTATGTTCACATCATATTTCGTTTTAAATTTTTTAAATTGCCTTGGCCTTGCCTAACAATTCTGAAAATAAAAAAATTCTATACAATCATCATGTATAGATGTCTCAAATTATGTTGTATGAGGCTCAAACTCTACAGAATACTCTGAAGGGGAAAAGGGAGTTTCTTAAACAAACATGTTTGGGGAAACCTGTATACTAATCTATACCCCTGCCACTTAGAGATCCACAAGGCATAATGACACATTAGAAGCTCCCACACCACACCTTAGAAGACCCACAACCAAGAAAACTATTTAAGTTTGCTTAACCCAGCAATTCCCTAAAACGAAAGCCTATTCATCTAATCTATCTACTACCCACTAACATACCTACCTACCTCTCTGTTCTTTTTATTGACATTTGATACTGCAGAAAACTAACATTCTTCTGTGAAATATTACTTAGGGAAACATTGTTTTATTCTGAAAAAAAAATGGTTCTGTTCTATTAAGAGTTGTTGATTGTTTTATGAAATGACTTTTAATGCGAACTTCGTGGCATTACATAACCTGCTTACCAGCAAAATGATAAGAAGAAATGCCTCAAGGGTACTGAAACTGGAAACTTTAATTTTAAAATCATAGTCATGGGGACCTCTCTGGTCCCCATGGTTAAGACTCCATGCTTCCAATGTAAGGGGTGAGGGTTCAATCCCTGGTTAGGAACTAAGATCCCAAATGTCGTATGGTGTGGTCAAGAAAATATAAAAAAAATAAAATAAAACCATATCATAGTCATGTCATGCCAGTGTAGAGAATTCTATAAGGAAATTCTCTGCATGCTATATTTGTTCCATGAAAGAGAAGAATGTGTTGACTCTACTTGTTTCCTTCAAGCTCTCTGCCAAAAGACTATTATAGCATTCTATAGAAACTATATTACATTATCTTTATTTGGAAATAGGAAGAGCATATTTTTCTATAAGCTTTTCTTGCAAACTTCTGGAAGCATAGGGAGAAAATCTTGTCAAAGCTGCCTAAGATGCACTGCCGGGCTAGTGTTTGAGGTGACAGTACTTGCAAAGCTCGTGGTGACATCTCTCTATGGTGAATTACCTTGATCAGACTTCAGCGGCTGCTATTTTCTCATTTTCCATCATACAATAAACTCTTATTGTCCCTCCACTGTGCCGGAAGAAAGTAATCTGTTGAGATTATGCACAAAAGTTTGAAGATCAAAAACAAATGCCATGTTTACAACACCCAGGACATGGAAGCAACCTAGATGCCCATCAACTGACGAATGGATAAGAAAGCTGTGGTACATATACACAATGGAATATTACTCAGCATTAAAAAAAAATTCATTTGAAGCAATTCTACTCAGATGGACGAAACTGGAGCCCATTATCCAGAGTGAAGTAAGCCAGAAGCAAAAACAACAATACAGTATATTAACACATATATATGGAATTTAGGAAGATGGTAACGAGAACCCAGCATGCGAGACAGCAAAAGGAATGCAGTTGTATAGAATAGACTTGTGGACTTTGTGGATGAGGGTAAGGGTGGGATGATATGGGAGAAGGGCATTGAAGCATGTTAATTGTCATGTGTCTAATCAATCGCCAGCCCAGGACTGATGCTCGGGGCTGGTGCAGCGAGATTTCCCGGGGGGGAGGGAGGAGGGAGGGGGGTTCCGGAGGGGAAGCATATGTAAACCCATGGTGACATCATGACAATGTATGGCAAAAACAATAATAAAAAAAAAAAAATGCCATATACAATGTGAACACAAATTTTCCAAGTGAGATTTTAAAATCAGAATTTTAAAACTATACAGGTCCTTAAGAAGTCTATCCTGCTAAAGCCCTCCCTCTCTTTCATGCAGAACAAACTTGATGTCAACAGAAATTAATTATTTGTCTTATTCACAAAGTTACCTAGTGGAGCATTAGTACTAAAATTTAACTAGAGTCCTACGTTCATTCACTTGAAGAAATGTGGTTATTCCAGGCACTGAATTTGATGTCAGACATGCAATGGTGAGTAAAATTTAATTTCTGCTAAAATGAGGTAGGAAATTTAAACAAAAAAATCATTTAAGACTTGCTGTAGGAACTCCTTAATGGAATGTTTGGCAAGCTAGACACATTACTACTTTTGATTGAATGCATTTTCTTCCTTTTTACCTGTAGGTATAATATAAAATTCATGTAAAATTTTCTGTTAAATATTTTAAGCCCTGAACTTCATCACAGTAAAGGTCTCTTAATAGCTCCAAATGGGACTTTGGGAATATGAAGGAAGTGTTCTTCATGGGTAGCTATCATGTTTCAAAATTCCCCAATTTTCTCTTTTTTTTAAACCATGTTAAATGCTGTATTTTAATACATATCTTCATCTTAGGCTGAGCCAAAAGGGCATATCTGCATAGCTGTTAAGCCCTTTTACTTACCGAGCATTTCATTTCTGTCATCTACCTTTTACTTTCCTACTCTACCCGTGCCCTGATTGAGGGTGAGACCAAGGATGGAATCATATTATCTACAGCCAGACACCCCCTGAGGTCCAGGTCTGGCTCTCCCACATCCTCTAGGGAAAATTATTTAATCCCTCTCTGGTCAAAGTCTCCATCATTAAGCAGAAAATTGCCCAAAGTTAATAAAAGGAAAGTACCTAAAAATAGGAAAGCCCCTTACAAACATAACAGTTTTCAACCATCTGATAAAAGTACACAGTTCCAGGGAAAGAACTTGATATTGAAAGATCTCTCATTTGAAAGAGTAAATTCTAAACCTTCAATGTGTTTTTAAAGGCCAGGAAGTCTTTATGCAGCATACAACCCAAAGACAAGAGCTAACTTGTGTATCTGTAGTACAGAAGTCATCCATATTTTTATAGTTTGATGTTTATGTATAAGCGAATCTATTTCTGTAACAACTGACAGGTCCCAGGGGTAATTCAGGTCTCTGGAGACACAGATACTGGCCAAGGAAGCAAGTCTACACCATCATCACAAGTCATGCAGTGTCTGACTGTCTTCTTGTTCTTAAGGTCACCTACAATGAGAATCTCTTGAATTTTGAGAAGTGTTTCATATTTATTTCACTTTTTTTCGCCTTTCTGTTCTCTACAGTGATGGAACATGTGGTTCTTCCCTAACATGGTGATGAGTGATTTGCAAATGAAATTCCATAATAAACAACTGAAATAGACTGAGATTCAGCTCTGTGTTGAGGGAAATTTAGAGATAAACTGAATAGTTCCAGTTTAAAAATTAATTCAACATATCTTATTATAACATAATCCTTCTAAATGATAGATGAGAGAGAAGCCTGCCTGCCTTGGCAGGATTTTCAAGTACTCATTTTGCCTTTTTTTTTTTAATGACTATCCCCAGAAGGTTCTTGCTTCTCAGTTGAATCCCTGATTATTTTACTTTTGCCTTATGTGTTTCTTCACTGTTTGGCATCTATCTAAAAGAGAACTTTACTAATAGGTGAGGGGGAGAAATTGTTTCTTGAAACAAGAAATATAAGCTCTCTAGGGCAACTTGTCTTCCTTATAAAAGAGAAGAGTCCTGCTTATTATTAGCCCAATCTATTTTTACAGTTAACACTCATTAAGTTTATCCTCTTTTCTTTTTTTTATCCTCTCCTTTTTAATGGCTATTTCATTACTGTTTGTTAATTAAAAATCTAAAGGATGCAAAGCAACAGAAAAATTGTCACCATTACCAATTTTGCCATTAAAATAAGATTTCTTTAAAAAAAACTTTATTTTATATTGGAGTATAACTGATTTATGGGGCTCCTCTGGTGGCTCAGAGGTAAAGAATCCCTCTGCCAATGCAGGAGACACATGTTCAATCCCTGAGTTGGGAAGATGCCCTGCAGAAGGAAATGACAATCCACTCCAGTATTCTTGCCTGGAAAATCCATGGACAGAGGAGCCTGGTGGGCTATACAGTCCACAGAGTCACAAAGAGTCGGACAGGACTTGGTGACTAAACACTACCAGCAGTAACACAGCCGATAAACAACGCTATGATAGTTTCAGGTGCACAGCAGAGCGACTTGGCCACCTCCTCCTATCCAGGCTGCCACATAACTGAGATGGACATGTACACACTTCTATGTTTGAAATAGATAACCAACAAGGACCTACTGTATAGCACGGGAACTCTGCTAAAATAAGATTTAACAGTGTTTTTCTGCATTCGACTTCCTATTTTTACAAATATGAATCCTACTCACAAATGAAAGCCACACATCTACACTTGTGTTGGAGGAAGAGAAGAATAAGAAACCACAAATAATCTCTGGCACAACAATTTGCAGGTTGGGGGTGGTTGGGATGCCAAAATTTAAAATATCTATTCTTCTAAGTATATTGACAAGGGAGGAAAAAGAGTCCTCTTATTCAGAGTCTATATTAACATAAGCACCCAGTGAAGTGAAAGACTTTGGTTCAGTTTGCTACTTACTTATTTGTTCCAATTGAATAATAACAAAGCCAAAACCATAAGCACTTCCGAAATCCTTCCCACCAAGAGAAGGCGAAGGTTTGAACGGCTTCTGTGTAGTTTGTAATCAGAACCAAAGTGTCGAGCACAAAAAAAACAGCTTGGCTATTCTGAAAAGTATGCTTTTCCTAGAGTTTTGTGTGATTGGTGTCAGGGGAAAAAAACGTGAAAGACTTTGAAACTGGCAAAAAAAAAAAAAAATTACATCATGTCATATCTAGCATTACCTTCTGGTTAATCTGGCCTTTCACTATTTTTAAACTACATACCCACACCATAAATTATTGAAAACTGATAACAATGCTAATGATGTTTTAGCCATACAAATGCAAATTAATTGTGTCCTGGGGAAGAGTAATTGATTATTGGCTTCTTGATAGATTCTTTTGTAGCTATCTGTAAATTCAATTCATCATTCCCCATTATTCATTTATGTTGGTTCTTCAAATTCACCTTTTAACCTATTGTAATATCTTTCTGGTGCCCTCAATTAATGAGTTAAAATCTTTGAAATGTGTTCATTTTATGTTTTATGAGAATCATGGTTCCACCTTTCCTTAAGAAAACCCTTTAACAGATGCAAATAATTTCATTTCTTCCCTTTGACATACAGTAAAAGTAAAAATTAACAAAGTCATATTAGATAAAGCCATATTCTCTCAACTGTGAGCTATAGCTGTAAAATTTTTTGGTGTGTATGAAAATTAGCTTTTTGTTTTGTTTTGTTTTTTTAAAAAGGTCTGATCTCATTTGACTATTGGCAAATGCCACATGTGTGCTTGTATATATGTACATTCACACGCAAAACACACACACATAACACACACATGCACTCAAGCAGAGTTAATTCATCACAGCTGCCAGTTTCCTCTTGAAAAGCATACAAGGCTTCAATAAATGCAAAGACTTAATTACTTCTCACATCTGGAAAAACTTGAATATGAGAGTGGATTTATTGAAGAAGCTCTTTGCTTGGCTGTCAACACCATATCAAGAGCCAGAGAGTGGGCTTGATCAGTGTTGGCAATTCTTTAACCCTTCAGAGATAGATGTCCTCCCAATTAATTCATAGCATGTCCTGCTTACATGATTTATGGATTTTATGAAAACACAGTAAATAGTTTCCTAGTCATTTATGGAGAAAAGCTGTTTCTGTCATGTTTCCAGACGGGAAGAATCATACATTAAAATGTGGAAATAATGAGGAAGTCCTTATAGTCAAGGAAAAAGGGAAAGGCTTTGGAGTTGAAGCCATATTGAAAACAGTCATTGGAACAATAACTTGTGTAAACATATGTGAAGCAATTCAGCCCTTTTTGGAGAAAGTATAACAATGTCCCTAAAAGTAGGGAGTCACATGAGCTCAGAGCAAGAAGATCTAGCAGAAACCAAGTAATGGGCAGATCTTCCCCTAGAGAGAATTCTTAAGCCAGAATTAGGCAAAGAAATGGGGTATAGGGAAGACATCCAAAGAACATTTGCAGAGACCCAGAAATAAAGTTGGAACCAAGATTTCAGTGTCACTGGAGCATAAAAAGGAGAGAGATGAGGGCGGCAGGAAGAACTCCACGTACTATGTGTATGGGAATCACTGACCTAACACAGTGATGGTAAGTAGGTTTGAGTCACTGACTTTTAAAATAACACATTTCCTGGTCAACTAATTGCAGAAACATCTTTACACCCACTTTATACCTTCATGTGCCTTGAATTTAATTTTTACCCCTTAATTTTATCACTGGCCAACTGAAATATTCCTCTTACCTGGACTTAATGAAGACTCATACTGAAAAAATTATCTCCAATTGTATCTAATGAAGAAAAGTATGCAAGGGAAATATATTGGTATTATATATCCCCCCAATTAAATGGAAATTATGTTAAATGTGTCTGTAAGTTTCACACTTCTACATTGCTATAATTACAATTTTATTATTAAAATGCACTTTTTTTCTACTTTTTACTAACCAAGCATTATTGATATTTCTACTTGAACCTCAAGCATCCAATTACTGTACCTAAGCTGGTTAAGTATCTCTATCCTGAAGTCATGACTTCATTATTGGTTAAGACCAGGAAAACAACACAGCTGACCCTTACAAGTTTGCAACTTTTGAAGGACTAACTCCTGAGTTTTGTTCCAATCGTTTCTGTGGAGTTTTCTTCATGTGTAACTCAAAATGTAAGACACTATCAAAATAAGACCATAATTAAAGTAAATGTATCATTAAGACAGCTATAAAGTTAGTGATGTTTAAAACAACTGGTACCTTTTAGTGAGAACTAGTGGGCTGCCATCTACGGGTTACACAGAGTTGGACGCGACTGAAGCAACTTAGCAGCAGCAGCAGCAGCAGTTTAACATATATTGGTGTTAATTTATCTCTGAGGGCTTTATATTCTTTATGATTTAGTGTGTATGTGTGTAACTTGATTCATTTCACAAATATTTCTTGTGTGCATTCTATGCGTCTGGCACTATTTTAATTTTAACATCCTCAGATAATGTTGGTGAATAACACCAAGAAAAGTCTCTACCGCTTCCTATTTCAATTACATATTTGCTCTATATGCATGTATTAATCATCTATATACTTTGTAATGCATTGTATTAGCTTTTGTATATATCTCTAATATATTTCAGATACTGAATATACATGTGAAAATCAATATTCATTAGTGTATTCAATTTAAAATATACATTTTTAATACGATGATAAATTTGTTGGATTTTAAAAGGCTGCATTTTCTAACTATATTGTGAACCAACTATACTTCAATTTTTAAATTTTTTAAAAATAAAACTGTAGTTTTTAAAATGTAGCAGCATGCTTTTAAGCTTTTCATCAATGTTCAAATAATTTTGTAGCTATCAATTTTCTATCATTTTGTACACTAGTTATATCTACAAGTGGTTTTCTCCATCTCCCTTTTTTTCCCCTTAAATTGTGTGTGCCAGATTTTTCTTCATAACCCCAGTAGGCTTGGCCTACTTTGGATTTGCTCATAAAGTGACTTTTCCCAGGCAAAGTCTATTTATGCTGTTTTAACTGTTTCCAAAAGCATTCTCTGGAGTATCTCCGTCCAGAACTGCCATGTGAGCCACATATGTAATGTTAAGTATTTTAGTTGCCACAAAAGCAACAGATTAAATTAACTAATGATATATTTCCTATAATTCAACGTACCCAGAATCTTATCTTTCAACATATAATCAGTATAAAAAGTACTGTGATATTTTACCCTATTTATATTTCTAAAATGCAGCGTGTTTCAATCTCACAGTTCCAGCACACTTCACTCAGACGAGCCCTACTGGACAGCAGAGCTGTGCCGTGATGCTACAAGACTGGAAATCACTAGCTACTGTTTTTCATTTTTGATCATCTATACCGTGCTGTTTAGTCACTCAGACGTGTCGGACTCTTTGTGACCCCATGGACGTAGCCCACCAGGCTCCTCTGTCCATGGGATTCTCCAGGCAAGAATACTGGAGTGATTTCCATTTTCTTCTCCACATCTATACCTTCAGTCAGTTCAGTTCAGTTGCTCGTCGTGTCCGACTCTTTGTGACCCCATGAATCGCCGCACGCCTGGCCTCCCTCCATCACCAACTCTCGGAGTTTACCCAAACTCATATCCATCGAGTTGGTGATGCCTATACCTTAGATGTAAAAAAGTACATTTAAAATTAAACTTAAGGTGAGAATTTCAGAATCCTAATAAGC
Organism: Antilocapra americana; assembly: GCA_007570785.1. Classification (NCBI taxonomy): domain Eukaryota; kingdom Metazoa; phylum Chordata; class Mammalia; order Artiodactyla; family Antilocapridae; genus Antilocapra; species Antilocapra americana. The sequence continues at coordinate 6,027,259 of ML663469.1, read as the reverse complement.
AAGCAACAAAAACTGTAATCTATTTTAGTTTCCAGAACTATCCAAATCAGAATTCTTCATTTGTGAATGTATTTTATTAGAAGTTTAAATTGTTATTATAAATAAAGAATTAACGCTTTAAATTATGTTTTAATTAACTTCACCAAAGGTGTATTTTCAAAATGCTATCTTATTTCATTAATGAGAATGACACACTTAAAGTTCAAGTAGTTTGAGGGATAAATATTCACTCCTTAATTATTTAATAAATAGATAATTATGTGAATGAATAATAGATATTCACTTTCTCTTTCTCTATCTAAATAACAAAAGCCCAAATGGTGAAACATCTCCATCAATACTCTCATTTTTTTTTTAAACTCACACTTTTAACTCACATCGTGCAATTCAGACCACCAATTTGCTCATCAATTTGGCCAGGTAAGTTCTTTTTAAACCATGCTGTAAAGCAATGTCATAGTGAAGTATGAGATTTTAATAAAGAAGCTGACAGATCACTTAAAGAACCTAAGTATTTTACTGAAACGAGACTTTATATTTAAAACATGAATTCCTCAAATACTCAACAGAAAAGATCTTGAGCAATGAGGGGAAACACAGCATCTCTTATTTCTGTTCCACAGAGGACCCAGCTTCTTTCCTTCTTTCCAGCTTCTTTCCACAGAGGAGTCAGCAAAATGGATATTTTTAAACTGTTGAGCCTTTAATAATATCCAAATGCCATGAAGCTCTTTGAATCAAAAATGCTGCTGCATAAAATGATATCCAAAGCCTTAAATTTCATTTGTGTTATCCCTAATACAAACTCTGCTGAAAATTGTGGAGAAAAATGAACTTCATACAAAAATGGAAGAAGGTAGTCAAGAACCCTTAGAAGCCCCCTCTACTGGTTCCTACCAGGTTCTCTGAGAGGACATGAAAGAGTAATAGCCAAAAGCAAAGTACTGCGCTACATAGAGAATCCCCCTGAATCCTCCCAACATCCATTTCACAGATGAGACACTGAGATGAAGAATGAACTCACTTCAGTCTCACAGTAAGAGATTCAAACCCATGTCTGTATTATTACTTGGGAGAGTATAAAACCTATTAGAACATAGAGCAATGAGAGAGCACTGACTAACTGATTTCTTTTAGCAACATTACTTTCTATTATGTTTTTCAATTTCCAACTTCAGAGGAAAGGTCATTACTGATGGTTCTTGAAAGGAAGAGTACTTGTGGTTTGGAGAAAATGGAGTTAGAAGCAAAAGTAGAAGCAGATAACAGTGAAACCATGATGAGCATCCTTGATTGACAGGAACCTAATGTGAAAAGCTTTTTGAGAAGCTTTCCTACTTTTCACTCATTAATGGTACACTTACAAGCAACAGTGATCCAGCAAATATTTAACAACCATCTCTCCCAGGGAAAGAATGGAGGGAAAGGAGAAAGGGTGGGAAGGAGAGAGGGAGAGAGGGTGGAGCACAGCTGAATGGGATGACCTGTTACAAGCACCACACACGAAGCACCATGAGTAACAACGAAAGCCTATAGTAAATGGATCATTCTGGAGAAGGCAATGGCACCCCACTCCAGCACTCTTGCCTGGAAAATCCCATGGAGGGAGGAGCCTGGTAGGCTGCGGTCCATGAGGTCGCGAAGAGTCGGACACGACTGAGCGACTTCTCTTTCACTTGTCACTTTCATGCATTGCAGAAGGAAATGGCAACCCACTCCAGTGTTCTTGCCTGGAGAATCCCAGGGACGGGGGAGCCAGGTGGGCTGCCGTCTGTGGGGTCGCACAGAGTCGGACACGACTGAAGCGACTTAGCAGCAGCAGCAGCAGCAAATGGACCATGGGTGGCCAGGCAATCTGAGGGACTAACCTTCCAAATTTTAAAATAGTCATTTCAAGATAAACCATTATGCCCTACTGCTATTCTGTTCCTTACCTGCATGTTGAAATCATTCTAAACAATAAGATTTCAAATTTATTTGAGCCGTGCTTTTTCTCTTCTGATCATCATATACTGAGATCATAAAGTTTGTGTTTGTGGTCCTCTTAATGATGATTCAGATGCATATAAGGTATTGCAACACAAAATGAAGGAAGCAGAATGGAAAATAATTTAAGAGGCAGATTTTATTGTATCCAAATAGAGCCTACCCTTTCTGCATAGCTGCCTTGACACTCAAAAAGATCTGGTGTATTTTCTTTTAATGTGATTTAATACCTAACAGTTCAGAAGAATATAGTAGGTAGTCATTGAAAATAGTGTGATAGTAATGACTTTTATGGTAAGGGTTCTCTGATTTACACAAAACTGATGAAGATAACTTACAAAAAAAAAAACTAAAAAATTCTCTAGATTTAGACTAGAATATTAGGAATAATTCATCCCCAAATTTAAGAGCAATCATAATTGTATAAAAAAAATACTGGCCTTATATGCACTCCTGAGCTGAAAATGGGAACTTCATTTACCAATATGGATAATTTTTAAAATGCATGTTCTCCCGCCATTTCTTGTAAATCTACATTTTTAAAGCATGAAGTAACTACTTTTAAGCTTTTCTATTATAAAATGTTCAAAAAAGTGAACTTTACCAAGCGTATTCCCACTTTGAAGGTTTTCTTTTTTATGTCAAAATTTTACTTAGGTGTAAAGTTTGCTGAAAAGCAGGTAATTTTGCTGACATACTTTAATGAAGTTAGAAGGACATCTTGTTTCGAGATTTTTAATTAAGCTTTGATACATCACTATTGTCATAATCTTATGAAATATTTTTTCTTATAGAAATATCACTATATGTGCATTTGATCAAGGTTGTACTTGGTTTCTTATGTTATAATTTAAAATCCTAGATATGTTATTTCCTTTAACAATTATTTATAATATTTATGTTATCCCCTTGTATAAAGTCATGAATAATGAAACCACATATTTTAATTTAATGATTAAATAGCTAGATTGTATAATTTATCTTATTCATCTGTATGGGTTTTTAAATATAATAATAAATTTTATAATACCTTTAGTTTATCTAAATAAACTTAATAAGATTATTTTAGAGACTACCTGATGGCCAATTAAATGTGGCCAACGCAAAATGCAAATTCCTGTGAGGGCTAAATTATCTGTATTATTAAATCTAATCTACTGGGATGGAGTTGCCAAGACTTTCTTGTAAAGAAGATTATGCTTTAACTAGTTCTATATTTAATTTATCTTTTTATTATATCTTAAGTTCAGCATTTTCTTTTACTTGTCCAGAAACAACACTACCTTTGTTTAAATATTCAAATGTTTATAAGGATGAAATAGTTTTCAAAATATCATCAAAAATGTATCTTTTAAAGTAAATTACAGGTTTTTATAATGTTTGTATCTCAGAGATGGGACCAGTGGTTGCATTTGGGCCATGATTTGATGAAGATAACTGACCCATGAAAAAAGTTGTAATGGGGCTTCTGCTCAAGTTTATGTTATACTAAAAAAACAGAACGCATGCATCAGATCATATTCCACACCAAATGATAGCAGAACGTATTCTATTTTTTAACCTGGCAAAAACACTACAAGTGACCAGGCAAGAATAGCTAAGGACAGAAGAGATTAGAAGCCCACTAGCTGCTCACTGAATGAGCCATCACATGGGAGGGAAGTGTTCTGATATGTAGAGTGGAGAATGTGCCTCAGAAGGGGAGTCCCAAGATCTGGGTTCAAAACCCCACTCTGCTATTCACCTGCTGTATGGTGGCTGGGCGGGCATCAACTTACATCCTTGGTCCTTTATTTTCTTAACTGTAAAAAATAGGCCAGCCTTTCTAGTTCTGAGATTGTATGATTATCTGATTACCAAATTTGCCTTATCTACTAATCACCATGGTACAAAACATTCAAAGATGACAACATTATTATCAACAAATTCTTTGATCAAATCAGTTGTTTTGTTTTTTTGGTCAAAAGAAATAGAAGTCACCTATGTTGAACAGTAGACACTAGGGTAAGTTCTTAACATTCTTTACATGTTTCATCTCCTGGCATACTCGCCAGCTCTCTGGAAAGTAAATAATATCAGGACCCCTAAACTAAACCTCAAAAGGATGCAGTATTTGCTTAAAATATCATCAGGACCAAGATCTTGTACATATTTTCACACTGCCACACCATTTAGATCCATTATGTGAATTCAACCCTGTGATGTCATACAGCTGGAATCTACTTTTAAAAATACACCCTGTGTATTTTGACTACAGGTCAGAACCTAATCAGGTATGACTGAGTGGCTGACAAAGTACAGGATATTTATAAGGCCCATTCCCACAAACATCAAAATGTTTTTAAATATTAAAAAGACACAGCTTTTAAACCAGTACAAGAACATTTTCATAGTCTAGTCTAAAAACAGAGAATTTAACTCAAGGTACTTACATATAAGAAAATATAAGTGGATTCCATATGCACATAAAACAGTGATGTAGTCCCAAGGCATGGGAGTCATTGGTATTGTAACTATGGTGAGTATATTCCTAGCCACGTGTTCCAAAATTGATATAAACATAATCAGTGGGAAATTAAATTCTGATAGAGCCAAGAGTATTGCTTTGAAAAGCTTTTAAGCATTTATCTCTCCAATGATCTCCTGGGGAGTTCAAGCTTGCTTTTCAAGCAATGACACTGTCCAAAGCTCTAAAAAGCAGATATTTATCATAGCATTCAATCTGTTGCAAGAATTTCTTGGCAGTTTGACTCAGTATAAAGAAATAAAGTTTTCATGTTATCACAAATGGGGGAAGAAGTTGTTATCTTAAGTACTACCTTTCCTTACCCTTTAATTTAATTAACATACTCTCTAGAGGTTATAATAATGACTTTTATTATTCTTCACACTAATAATATTTGTTTCCTACAAATATGAATGTAAATGCGTGAAAAAATAAAAATAACTTTTTAAAAATGACACTAGATGACCAACGCAAAATAGATGATCAACTTTATTAGTTTTGTTTTATATTTTCAGTTGTATTATTCTCTCGCAAAGGAACGCTTTGGAGTCAATGGCACTAATAAGTTTCAAATACAAATATATACTGCTCATAAATATATTATTTTTAAATAATTCAGCATTTGATTCAAAATATTAATGTTTGAATTATTATATATAAATGTTAGGCATTATGAGAATACAAAACAATAAAATCTAGCTTTTCATACTTAAGGAGGTTTTAATCCTTGAGTAGAGATAAAACAATTAGAAAATACACTGAAGTAACCAGAGAATTATAGAGCATTGTGACAGCTCAGAGAATGAAGGAAATCACAAATATCAGGGAGACTCTAAAGTTTCATGCACATTGTCTTGGATCTGCACATTATGAGGATGAATTAGTTTTTCGTAAGTGAGAAAAGGGAGGCTGGAAGAAAAGTACGAGAAAAGACAACAGAATGACCACACTATGGCCCCAATGAGAAATGAATTCAGCGTGAATGGGGAAGATGTAGGAATAAGGAATACATGAAAGGCAGTTTTGAAGACAGCTTCAAATGCCAAGCCAATAATTTTAAACATAATCCAATAAGAAATGTTGCTTCACAAAGTTTTAAGCAGGGGCTGACATAGAAATCCAATATTTAAAGATTACTCTAATTGTAATGTGGGTAAAATACGCTGAAGTGGAAGGAAAGAGGATATCAGAAGACTTCTGAAAAACAGTCCAGGCAAGAAATAAAACTCTATACCTAGGGTCACAAAAGCTAACAAAGATAAAGATTCAGAAGACACTGAAAATGCAGGCTGAGCAACAGACAAGATGTGAAAATGAGAGAGAGGTTATTCTAAAAAATTTTAGTTATCTGGATAAAAAGGTAAATGGGCTCAAGCACAAGTATATTGAATCTAAGATGGAATTGTTAATACGGAGTATCAGCTATCAGTTAGTTATGCATAGCTGTCAGATTAGGGCACCAATTCAGTTCAGGAAAAGAGGTCAGAGTCCACAGAAGCGAATCATGGAGAAAGACAGAATAATTTTCAAAGGCATCTTCTAAAAGAAAAGCAATTCACCCTCAAAAGAAACTACTGGTCATTCATGCTGTACACAGGAAAAGGTACACTTCTGAAACAAGGTGTTCTGCGAGAAAAAGAAAAATTCTGTTTTATTTTCTTAACAATTCTCAAAACCTAGACTACTTTGTTTTGATGGGACGCTTCATTTAAAATATTTATTGAGACACTATTAGATGAATAAGAAACTTGGAATACAAAAAAAAAAATTATCTGCCCTAAAGGACTTTTAAAAACTTTTACATATTTTTGTCTGGTTATAAAAATAATAAATGTTCATAGTGTACTGCAAATAGCAAAAATTGTAAAAGCCAAGTTTGTGAAATACTGTATCAGGAATTGTTGAACTGTACCAAATACCTTTTCAGCATCAGAGAGCATTTCTTTTTTTTTTTTTTTTTTTTAGTTTTGCCATACAATGACATGATATCGCCATGGGTTTACATATGCTCCCCCTCCAGAACCCCCCTCCCTCCCTTCTTCCTCCCTCCTCCCTCCCCCAGGGAAGTCTCGATGCACCAGCCGCGAGCATCAATCCTGGGTTGGCGATTGATTACACATATGATAATTAACATGTTTCAATGCCATTCTCCCATATCCTCCCACCCTTGCCCTCATCCACAGAGTCCACGAGTCTGTTCTATACATCTGCGTTCCTTTTGCTGTCTCACATGCTGGGTTCTCGTTACCGTCTTTCTAAATTCCATATATATGCGTTAGTATACTGTATTGTTGTTTTTCCTTCTGGCTTACTTCACTCTGGATAATGGGCTCCAGTTCCGTCCACCTGAGTAGAACGGATTCAAATGAATTTGTTTTTACTGCTGAGCCCATCAACTGACGAATGGATAAGAAAGCTGTGGTACATATACACAATGGAATATTACTAAGATAGCATTTCTTATTTGATTTTTTTAGTACAGACAGCATATTGGTTTTGTTACATTATATTAACAGGTGTCCTAATATTGAACCATCCTTGCATTCTCAGATTACATACTGCTTTTTATAAATTATTCTTTGAAAAAATACAATTTTATAGCATATGTTTATATAATAATACATAGACAAATATGCATAAATGTGTTCATGACTAGAGTCATTTATGTTTACAAACTGGAGTTTCTTTCAAAGCTGTTACCTTTTTGTGTGCTCTCTGCCACTTTATGTATCTTTGAAATAGTTGTTCCTCGAAAATAGGATGGACTCATCAATAAGCTACAGCAAACATATCAGTAAATTTACCCATGTGAACCACTCTCAGGTCCCAGGCTCTTATGAGACTATGACTCACATGACCTGATGATTCAGCTATAGCTCAGAAACACCTCACTCGGGGAGAAGTGCATCGGCCAGTCAATGAGCAATAGATAGGGTTTATGAGATTGAACGAAGACATTAAGCTGCAGATCATCAGATGGTGGTGAGAGATAGAGCTGTAAGGTCAGGTAAATTCAGGTGAGTGGCTATTTTTCATCCACATGCTAGTAAGCAAGCTAAGAAATCTTGTGTTCAGAAAAATAGACCAAGAACCGTATGAACCCTAGAACACATGATGAAGGAGACTTGCTTTCTAAGAACTTTACAGTTTCCATGAAGTTCAGCCTTACATGTTACAACTGCTTTCTATGAGAGTATCCTAGATCCTGCCTAAAAATCCGTTTTTTTTTCTTTAGCCATTTCTTAGAATCAAACACCCCTAAGAAAAGATCAGGGACAGGAGCCTTTTATTATTATTTCATGATATTTTTCAATGTTTTCCTTAGTTATTACTTTGCTCACCTTTTCTAATTCCCCTAGTATCAATTTCAGTAAACTACATGTTTCTGTTAAAAATCTATTTTATTTATTTTCCAGATTTATTAACTTAAGGGCCTAGTATGGGTTGTTAATTTATTGATAAGCTAATCACTCTGAACTAGAGGTAACTACACATCCAAACAGATGTTCAAACCTTAGAAGAAATGTATGAGAGGTAAAAATAATGGAAATGATTTCAAATTTTCAGGACAAATTTAATAACCAATTAAGCATACACTGATTAAACTAGATCTCAATATTTATTTTTTATATAGTTATTATTTTATTTTTTAAAATAGTTTCCTAATAAAACTTCTTTATAGTATAGAGCTGAGATCTATTAATGAAATATGAATAAAAATAAATGAACTTAGCATTATAATAATATTTCATCAGCAAATACTTTTTTAGACATTTAACTATACAAGGCACTTGAAAGTGAAAGCTGCTCAGTCATGTCTGACTCTTTGCAACCCCATGGACTGTCCATGGAATTCTCCAGGTCAGAATACTGGAGTGGGCAGCCTTTCCCTTCTCCAGGGGATGTTCTTAACCCAGGGATTGAACCCAGGTCTCCCACATTGCAGGCAGATTCTTTACCAACTGAATTATCAGGGAAACCCCATGTAAGGCACTAGGCTTTAAAAATTTCAAGGTTGATGTTTTAAATTAGACCTACAGTTAACAGAATATATTTGGGTTAAAGAGTAAATGAACACTCTATTAAAAACATAATTATTAAAACTCATTTTCAAATATTATAATAACCTTATCAGTTACATAGCATATGTGTGTATGTGTGCTCAGTCAAGTCCAATTCTTTTCAACCCCATAGACTGTAGCCCATCAGGTTCCTCTGTCCATGGAATTTTCCAGGCAAGTACTGATATGGGTTGCCATTTCCTACTCCAGGGTATATTCCCAACCCAGGGATTGAACCCACATCTCCTGCCTCTCCTGCATTGGCAGATAGATTCTTAACTAAGTCATCCCTAATTTTAGAAATAACTAGCTTTTTATTTTCTAGGGAGAAGTGAAACATAATGAATCATAAGGTGATTAATCAGTCATCTAATTCAACTAGATGTTTGATGAGTACAGATTGCTAAATGTCAGAATTCTAGAACTACAGACCAGAATTTTGCTTATGGAGTTCCCAATTTTCAGTCTATGCAACTCTGAAACAGAACTATTTTGGAACAAACATAAAAGAAGGAAGGGTAGAAAGAGTAGCAAATAATCACATTTAAAGTATAAAAACATTAAATATAGGAATATCTGTGTTCTTATTAATGAAATCTTTCTTAGGCAACTCTGCATCAAACATTTAACTTTCAAATACTCCCTCGATTAAAAGCTTCTAACTTTGTTTAGGATAAAATATGTCCCCAGTTGAAGTTCCTCATGGCAATAGACTGTTTTATCCTCTACCAATGGAGTGACAGATCAATGATATTTGAAACAGGAAACACACATCCTGTGCTACATTGACACGCAGGGAGAATCCTGATAATGTCTATCAACAGCTTTTTTCACTCTTGAACTTTAAGATAGAAAATTTTGCTAATTGATGGATCTATAGTAGCACACGTATGTAATCTGCAGGCTTCCCTGGTGGCTTAGGCGGTAGTGTCTGCCTGCAATGCTGGAGACCTGGGTTCGATCCCTGGGTCAGGAAGATCCCCTGGAAAAGGAAATGGCACCCCACTCCAGTACTCTTGCCTGGAAGATCCCATGGACAGAGGAGCCTGGTGGGCTACAGCCCATATAAAATATACCAGGAAATGAGCTCAGAATTTTATTAACTAACAGGCACTGCATGGTGAAAAAGAAGAGTTCAGTGCACTAAACCATAAACTTCTTTCCTTTTAACTGGAGGAAAATTGCTTTACAGTGTTGTGTTGGTAAACTCCTTGCTGACTGAAGAAGAAACTACCCTGGCTTAGCCTAATAATCCATGTGTACCTAGAACAGAGTTTATGAGAGTATAAACCTTTTACACAGTTAAGAAGCAGGTTGTGACTCCAGAATCTACTGTTGTGTTCTCTCCTAGCATAGAAACATACAAAACTGCACTTAAAATGCTGCCAGCTAATCACTGTCTCTGTAATAGTCATTAATACTGTACTTACACACTGGCCTGACACACTGAAACCATTTCTCTCTTGAAAATGTCTTCTCTATCGTTTTTCATGTTTCTTACTGATATGTCTATTGATATCACAACTGAATGTACAATATTAAGCTAGGATGCAATTTGAGGCAGGTTCAAGAAATTTCTATTTTATTTACTTCTGACTGTACACAGCGCTCCAGACTACTCACTCTTTAGCCACACATCACTACGCAAAGCGTACCTAACTCATCTCTAACTCAGAATTTGAGACAACTTGAATGTGGGAAAGACTGGGGGGAAAAAAAGGTAGCCATGCAAATTTAATATAAACAAACTTTGCAGGGAGACTGTTCGGTCAACATAGGAAAGTAAACTCCCTCTGAAACTTATGTAAAATGTTGAGCACCAACCATGTCTATAAAAATCAATGTGTTTTTCTCTCTCACACTGGCCTCTGCCATAATAATTCTATTTTATTTTCAAGATACATCTTTGTGTAGATGCCAAGATCTTATGAATAATATCTGAAGAAAAAAAAACAAGAAAAAATATTTTTAATTCCATCTTCTTATAATTTGATATAAGCAATTTAATTGCATTAAGAGCAAGGTGGCATTAAAAATGAAGTTTAACATGACCATTGAGGAAGCAAGAACAAACATTCCCATTAAAATATTAATAAAATAATAGGGTCCAAAAATGTATATATGGGACATAGTGGCATAGTGGTTAAAATATAGGAACTGGAAGAACACATTATTACCAGCTCTGTGAGACTGTGCAAATTATTTAATTTCTCAGAGCCAAGCATTCCTCCTAAGAAATATTGAAATAATAAAAGACTGCATCCCTAGATGGGTTCTGTGAAAATAAAATAAGAGAATGTACTTAGAACACTTTAATCAGTGCACTTAAGTAAGTGCTTAATAAATGCTTAATGTTATTGCCATCCTCTCAAAATTGTTTTCACTTAACACTCTCATAATAAACAAAAGATTTTGGCATTTAAAAAACTGCATTAAAAAACTGACCAAAATATTAATATATTTCTGGGAATCAGTATAGGGTTCTTTTCTAAATGTTCTAAAATGAGCATATTATAAGTAAAATAAACTAAATCTTAAGTTATTTTAAATATTCAAAACTAAGAAAATATTTTGTAACAAGAAAAGGTATCCGACCTGGGTCTAGGTCCCTGCTAGGAGACTAGTTACCTATATTATCTGAGAAAATCAAATTTTTATGAGAAACTCATGCAGTGTATTACCTGCGAATATGGGTTCTAGTCTCATGGCTGGCTATCTGGTAATCATTTTGGTAATTTTGGATGAGTCTATATGACCTCTGGAAGCCCTAATTCCCATCTTTTCAAAATGAAATAATAAAGCAGCTCATTCGAGTGTATTTCTAAAAATGTTTGTGTTTCGAACTTCATGTTTCTATAAACATAGGAATCGAGGCATCATGACTTTTGTTTAAAAATATTTTTGACACATAAAGCTTCTGTTATTAGAACTCTATGCTCCTGAAGCATTAATACATAGAATAACATAAATTAACCAGAGACAGACACAAGGACATATGATAAAGGGTGTTTCTGCAGTTGGGAAAAAGGAAGATGCCTCAGTAAATAATGTCAGAACAACATGGGAAAATATTTAACCAGATCCACTCATACCTCACACCAAGACAAATTCCAAATGAGATCTAAATGTACAAAATGAAACCATGGAAGAAAACAGCTGGGGCTTACTTTATAACTTGGAAATGGGAAGCTATTCCTATCTCAAAATCCAGATCCAATGGGGAAAAGAATGACCACATAAAGATAAATTTGACTGCATAAAAATAAGTAATAATTAAAACTTATACTTAATAAAATATTGTAAGCAAATGACAGTAGATAAAAAACTGTAATATATCATGCAGGAATAATAGCCCCAGTTTATAAGGAACTTCTAAAAACTGAGAAGGAAAAGATCAATAGCCCAATTCAGACAAAACGTGAACACATGGTTCATAGAAAATGAAATTCAAATGGTCCTCGGCATAAGAAAAATGTTTAACTTCATTAATGATATGAGAAGTACAAGCTAAAACAACATGAGATCCCATTTTCACCTTTCAATTTAGTGAAAGCTCCAAAGCTTACAACATACTCTGTTGGTGGGAAAAACTAGCTCTTGTATATTACTGTTGGGAACACACAACTATTCAACACCAGTGGAGGTGGATTGGGCAATTTCTATCGAAATTACATATGATTTACCCCTTGACCCATCAATTCCTCTTATAAAAATCAACCCCTAAAAGTAGTTGTAAAAAATATGAGATAATGTATGTGCAAGACTATTCATGACAAGATCAACAGCAAAGGACTGGAAATAACTCAAATGTCCAACAAGAAGGGACTAGTTAAATAAAGCCGCACAGGGAGCTGTCAGATACATAAGGCAGACCCCCATATACTGCTACGGACAGCTTTCCAGGATAAACGAATAGAGAAAAAACAAAGCACAGAAGACTGTGTACTGCATGTCATACAGGGAATAATATGTGCTAGATAAACACAGCTACTTACATATTTGGGGCTTCCAAGGTAGCTCAATGGTAAAGAATCTCCTGCAAATGCAGGAGAGGCAAGCTCGATCCCATGGGTTTGAACCCATGGGGTTAGGAAGATCCCCTGGAGAAGGAAATGGCAACCCACTGCAGTATTCTTGCCTGAGAAATTCCATGTACAGAGGAATCTGGCGAGCTACAGTCCATGGGGTCACAAAAGAGTCAGACATGACTTCATGCCTCAACAATAACTTACATATTTGAGAAGAAACAAGGAAAAGATGAGCCAAAAGTGATCAGAAGAAAGAAACAAAACAATATTTATCAAGAAAGGGACCAACCAAGAAGGAAGAAATGGAGATAAAAGTGAGCTCTCTCCAAAAATACTTCATTTCATAGTTTAGATTTTGGAAAATCAAAGGTCCATCTAGTCAAGCCTATGGTTTTTCCAGTAGTCATGTATGGATGTGAGAGTTGGACTATAAAGAAAGCTGAGCACCCAAGAATTGATGCTTTTGAACTATGGTGTTGGAGAAGACTCTTGAGAGTCCCCTGGACTGCAAGGAGATCCAACCAGTCCATCCTAAAGGAGGTCAGTCCTGGGTGTTCATTGGAAGGACTGATGTTGAAGCTGGAACTCCAGTACTTTGGCCATCTCATGTGAAGAACTGACTCATTGGAAAAGACCCTGATGCTGGGAAAGATTGAAAGGGAGGAAAAGGAGATGACAGAGGATGAGATGGTTGGATGGCATCACCGACTCAATGGAAATGAGTTTGAGCAAACTCTGGGAGTTGGTGATGGACAGAGAGGCCTGGCGTGCTGCAGTCCCTGAGCTCGCAAGGAGTCGGGACATGTCTGAGTGACTGAACTGAACTGAACTGAACTGATTTTGGAAAATCATATAAACATGTTATATAACTGAAAATGTAACCAAATATTACAAAAAGCAACCTCCAAAATTCAAAACCAAACAGAAAAAAAAAATGGACCTAACTATGTGCCAAATTAACTAGCATAATCACACAGAAAAGCTTTCTAGTATTCTGACATGCTGCATTCAGTATACTTGGTATCACTAACGTTATTTTGCCAATACTACATTTTCTTTCTTATAAATACATGTTTATTAGCCCTGTCCACTGAAAATGTTTAGAAGTAATGCTATGCATGCTTGCTCAGTTATGTCTGACTCTTTGCAACCCTACAGACTGTAGCAGGCCAGGCTCCTCTGTCTGTGGGATTCTCCAGGCAAGAATACTGGAGTGGGCTGCGATTTCCTTCTCCAGATGATCTTCCCCACCCAGGAGTCAAACCCACATCTCCTGTGTCTGCTGCATCGGCAGGCTGATTCTAGCACTGCACCATCTGGAAAGCCCAGAAGTAATGACAACCCAGTAAAAATGGGTGTCCGACTCTTGCGAGTATGGGTATCAAAATATTGAGACTATTGTCAATCTGTGATCATGAACAGACTGTGATAATCATCAAGAGGGTGAATTTACGCCTTTTTCTAATTCAGGGAACAAATGTTGAGATTTTACCTAAAGAGGAGTGCTGATCTGTGGCAAATTTTTCAGGTTTAAGGTGAAATTAGAAAAATAAGAACAAATTCTCTCTCCCACTTTCACACACACACACACACACACACACACACACACACACACACACACACATACCCCTGTTATTCTCCACTTGCCTTAGGAGGAAAACCCTGAGCACTCCATCTCCTGGACTTCCTGGCAGGCTCTCTACTTGTGGAAGGCAGGGAAAGGAGGTCAGAGGTAGAGGAAGGGCGCGGTGGGGATATTTCCTGCCCCACCCCTCGTTCGTGCAGTGGCCTGTGTCTGGCCGGAGCTGCATCCTCACAGCTATGATACCACGATTCCAGTTCTCCACAGGCTTCAGTCCAACAGGCGGTCATGCGATATCTGGGCGCCTGTTGTGTTAACAACCTCAACACCCCAGTAAATGTACTTACTATCAAACGGGTTTCCTGTTTTTTTCTGCACCCTGACCACACACACACACACACACACACACACAGAGTTATACCTACACATCCACATCTAAACATAATACATACTCTCCTATATCCACACACAACCACATATATACATACATATAAATACATAAATATGAACATATGTGTCTGTATGAAGTTGGCAATAACCCTTACCACAATTTCATCCAAAAATGTACTTTTCTGGAAGGAAAAACAGAGTAAGTATTGGTCCTAAGTGGTTACCAAGATTTAAAAAATAAAAAGAAAGAAAAATTGGCTCCAAATCAAATGTCCGGACACCTTATGACAGAGTAAACACCAAAACACAAAGAATACAGGGTCAAGAGATAAGGTCGTGAACCTGGAGAGCCGGCAGCCAGGAATAGCATCTCTGCTCTGCATCAGGCAGACTGTGAGTCTGGGCCAACAAGCCAACATCTAGCTGCCTCTCCAACTCCTCTGTGACACGGGCACCCAGAGAAGGGCCCCATCCACCTCACAGGGTCCCCGGGAGGCTCCAAACACATCGAATGCTTCAGAGACATTAAAAGCACCAGAGGGATATAATGTATTCTGTTTCACCAGGATATGTACCGTGATGCATCAATAAATTTATAGAGTGTCACTTTACATCCCTCCTCCCCCCGCCCATGACCAAAAAGCAAAGTGATTCACTTAAGAGCACTCAAGACAGAAACGAACCTTGACAGAACAACCTAGCCTATTCCTTCTAATCGGCACGACCACATCAAAACCATTCTGGACAGATGGGCATTTAGTTCTATTTTTAAAGACCTCCAGGGAAGGAGAGCCCACAAACCGCCTTAGCAGCTGACTCGCCAACGCACTGTAGGATAACTTGTAAACACGAGGACAGCTGAGAAGGGTCTCCAGCATGCAGCCCAGCGTGTGTGCCCTGAGCACTCACACATAGCTAAGGCGGATGCTGAAAACTGTAGCCATCCTCTGCTTGCTCTTCCTCTTCTTTCTAATTATAATTGGTCCTTCAGAAAGCAAGCAAATTAAGTGCAAGGGAAACAAGAGAAGGCTTTGTGTTGATAAGAAAGATTCTGAATAATATACAATAAAATGATCATTCCAAACATGCAGAAATAGAACACTTGGCACAGAAATAAGGGTGGAGTGGAGAAGAGCATTTTCCCTTCTGGTATATGGGTTAGGTGACTACAGCTGAGAAGTGTAATCTGCCTCTCATTCATATGCATGAGGAAGTATGTTCTGCATAGCTGTTTGGAAATGACCACAATATAGCTGACCGAATGCTAAAGAGTCAGTTAAAGCTGTCGCTCCATCCCCATCTTTCCACAGGGCTCCTAGCTGCTCTCCAAATCTATTGTTTACCAACTCAGGTAGGCAACTGGACAAAGCTTCAGGACACAGGAAGTCCTCGCAGCCAAAAACCCAGTAGAAATAACAGGAGGGACAAACGGGAGGATCCACCCCAGCCCCTAGTGTTAGTCGCTCAGTCGTGTCCAACTCTTTGTGACCCCCATGGACGCTAGCCCGCCAGGCTCCACTGTTCATGGAATTCTCCAGCAAGAATACTGGAGTGGGTTGCCATTACCTTCCCCATGGGATCTTCCCGACGCAGGGATTGAACCTGGGTCCCCCGCACCACAGGCAGATTCTTTACTGTCTGAGCCATCAGGGAAGCCCCCTGGCCCTCTTTCAATTCATCTGCGCAGAGAGGTGTCTCTTCTAATTCTGCACAGAAGCACTGCATACAGCTTTGCTTTGTCCCACCTCTATGTCTCCGAGATTTGCAGACTTAAAAAAGAATTATCCCACCCAAGATGTCTACATTACCCATGTCGAGAAGCCCAGTGCTAGATTAGAGCTTTTTCTGCAGTGTCTCTGAGGCCATGAAAGTTTTATCTATGAGTTTACAGTGACCAGACTGCTTAGGCATCCACCCTTTAACTTACTGATCCAACAGATATTTGCTTTTTACTTGTTTGCCTGCCTGCCACTCTCTACCAGGTACCCTTCCTCTGAAAAACAGTACAAGACAGCTGGAGAAGAAAGGGCAAAACATAAGGTATTTTTTTGGAAACAAACTAGCAAACAAAAAACTAGTAGGTATTCAAGCACATAACTGCATATAGTGTTTCTGTCATTTCTGATGAGTTGAGTGAGAATGTGGTCAGACAGGGTCTCCGGGAAAAAGTCTGAAGTCCTTCTTTTTAAAGAAAGGTAATAGACATGAAATTGAGAAAGAAAGAGGGAGAGAATTTACTTTAGCATGTTCTCTGGAACACTGTAGAGTTTTCCCCATAGAAAGAGATTATAAAGAGTAGTTCAGTTCCAGGTCAGCCCAGAAAAGCTTATTTAACCATAATCCAGCTGAGGTAATAAAACCAGAGGAGTCCTGGGGTACAAGAGCCCTGCGTTTTGTGACTTAGAAGCGAGAAGAACACAGGGATTATCTGTCCCCCACTTCCCTAACTCCCCCTCCTACCTCCCCCCCCCCCACCAATTTTCCTAAGGGTAAGAGAGTAACCCTAGAAATTTAACTAGTTCTCTTTTCTTATTTTAAATGTAAAGACCACAGAAATTCAAACTGTACTCAAAAAACTGTACACACAAAAAAATCCTCTCTCAAACCCAGGTCCCCAGCCTCCTTTCCCAGAGCCAAGTTACTGTTTATACAAACCTTCCAGAAACACTCTTTGCATATACTCACACACACAGATATATGCATAGGCAAGAATACCAGAGTGAGTAACCATTCCCCCCTTCAGGGGATCTTCCCACATTGCAGGCAGATTCTTTACTGTGTGACCCACCAGGGAGGCCCCTTATGTGCCTATATAATCTTTCAAATTTATATACAGAAATGGAAGCATACTACACAGTCTGTTCTTCACTTTCTTTTTTTTTTTTCCCTCATTTAAAGCCCTTTATTCTTTTTTTTTTCCCCTCCCTTTTATTGTTTTTGTCATACAATGCCATGATAGCACCACGGGTTTACATATGCTCCCCCTCCAGAAACCCCTCCCTCCCCCCTCCCTCCTCCCTCCCCCCCGGGAAATCTCGATGCACCAGCCCCGAGAATCAATCCTGGGCTGGCGATTGATTAGACATATGATAATTAACATGTTTCAATGCCATTCTCCCATATCATCCCACCCTTTCCCTCATTCACAGAGTCCACGAGTCTATTCTATACATCTGCGTTCCTTTTGCTGTCTCACATGTTGGGTTCACTTTCTTTTTAACCACAAATTTTCTACCTTGTTTCTTTAATGGCTACAGAATACTCCACCTTATGGATGTGCCATTTGTATCAGCAATAGGATGGCTCCTGGGAACATTTTGAAAAAGCAAACGTTTACCCTTCCCCTCTTACAATCCAGAACCCCAGACCCCAAGGTTTTCCTGTCCTCAGGGCAGAGCCACCCAACGCTTCACTTCCTCTCTACTGACCAGTTCCACTCTATCCCCTCTCCCAAAGCCTCCAGCCTCCTAAGCAGGTACTTCTCTCCACCAAACACACCTCCCTCCTTTCAGAGTGGTTGACCTCACTCACCAACTTTATTGTGAAGAAAGCAACCTGGTTTATACTAACTATTACATGTATTACTGACAAGTCCTTAACTCTCACATTTAGAAAAGGAGATGCTTGCTAACTAACTTCAACACAATTACTATAATTCCAGAGTGGACAATAACAAAAAAACATATTTTTAAAGAAGCTAGAACAGAAGCTATCAAGGACACACAATTTTGAGTTGGGGATTACCATATTAACTGCTGACTCATGTCAAAGAATCTTGACAGAGTTTCCTCTAACTGACCCTACTTTGGATAGTTTCTTCTTTCTCTCTGGCTAAACATTTAATTATTGTTCCAAAGTTCTAAGCCTTTTTAGAATACTCTTATTCAGTAGGCTGTCTGTGATCAGCAGGTGTGATCACTCACACCTGGGTAAAAATGGGTATTTATAACATAGGGACCCACCTTTCTGAGACTTGCCACCAGAAAATTGAGAAAGAGCAGAAAAAGAACACATTGTTTTGCTAAACTATTATACTTCTTATGAAATTGTATAGGCCATATACAAATACCAATATCTCTTCATCAGATGCACAGAAACCTGCCCAAGTGGCTACTCTCATCTTGCTGCTACATTATAGACAGAAATAACTGTTCCTTTTTCACCAGGGGCAGGAGGGATGCAGACTCATTTCTGAAATTATACCCCTTTTGGAGAGAGAGCCAAAGTAGATGCTGAAGTAATTTGGTAACACGGAACTCCAGGCATTGTTTATATTAAGAGCCTTCTTTTGCTGTCCTTTTGAAATTTGACTAATTTTTCAGAAGAATTAAACTTGTGATTTGATGATATGGAATTCTACTTTTTTAAGAGTCTCCTTTTACTTTTTCTTTAGTTTTCTATTGCAAGCTTTGGCTCATAAACAGTGAGCCAAATGCTCTGCCTATATACCTACATGGGAATCGTCCACAGTTTGTCCAAAGGTTATGGAGTATCAGATATCATATTCTAGGGATTTATATCCAATTCCATTCCCTGGAGACACATTACTCAGGCTTCAAGAAAGCAATCTGTCCCTTGTTAGCTGGAGTAGCCAGGGAGAGATTTTCGTTGGATCCCCAAGAGCCAAGTGGGAACGCGGGTACAGCGTGTGATCTTACACTCAGGAAGGGCTTGCTACAGTGCTGCTGACTGTGCATCCAGCTGGGAGTTACGCTGAGTAAGCTTTGCTAACAGCATTCAGGAGGGAGGGAGGGAAGGATGCACATGAAGAGAGAATCACAACCTGTGAACATTCCTGCAACAGCTCAAGCTCTCAGCTAAGACCTAAAAACTCAAAAGAGACAAAGGCCCCTCTCCCGAGATTGATGAATGGGACAGATAAATACATGACTATGCCAAAGCCTTTGACTGTTTGGACCACAATAAACTGTGGAAAATTCTGAAAGAGATGGGAATACCAGACCACCTGACCTGCCTCTTGAGAAACCTGTATGCAGGTCAGGAAGCAACAGTTAGAACTGGACATGGAACAACAGACTGGTTCCAAATAGGAAAAGGAGTACATCAAGGCTGTATATTGTCACCCTGCTTATTAACTTATATGCAGAGTACATCATGAGAAACGCTGGGCTTGAGGAAGCAGAAGCTGGAATCAAGATTGCTGGGAGAAATATCAATAACCTCAGATATGCAGACGACACCACCCTTATGGCAGAAAGTGAAGAGGAACTAAAGAGCCTCTTGCTGAAAGTGAAAGAGGAGAGTAAAAAAGTTGGCTTAAAGCTCAACATTCAGAAAACTAAGACCATGGCATCTGATCCAATCACTTCATGGCAGATAGATGGGGAAACAGTGGAAACAATGGCTGACTTTGTTTTTCTGGGCTCCAAAATCACTGCAGATGGTGATTGCAGCCATGAAATTAAAAGACGCTTACTCCTTGGAAAGAAAGTTATGACCAACCTAGACAGCATATTAAAAAGTAGAGACATTACTTTGCCAACAAAGGTCCATCTAGTCAAGGCTATGGTTTTTCCAGTGGTCTTGTATGGATGTGAGAGTTGGACTATAAAGAAAGCTGAGAGCCGAAGAATTGATGCTTTTGAACTGTGGTGTTGAAGAAGACTCTTGAGAGTCCCTTGGACTGCAAGGAGATCCAACCAGTTCATCCTAAAGGAGATCAGTCCTGGGTGCTCATTGGAAGGACTGATGCTGAAGCTGAAACTCCAGTACTTTGGCCACCTCATGTGAAGAGTTGACTCATTGGAAAAGACCTTAATGCTGGGAAGGATTGGGGGCAGGAGGAGAAGGGGACGACAGAGGATGAGATGGTTGGATGGCATCACCAACTCGATGGACATGGGTTTGGGTGGACTCTGAGAGTTGGTGATGGACAAGGAGGCCTGGCATGGGGTCACAAAGAGTCAGACACGACTGAGTGACTGAACTGAACTGAATTGAGGTTTCTGACTTCAGTGTCTAGATGTGCAGCAATGACATTAAACAAGGCAGGGAATGAAAAAGAAGAGAAATGGATAATGAGCTCAGCCTGAGATGCCCTGACCTTCAGATGCCCAAAGATCACTGTGGTAGATCATAACCCTTTAAAATTTGCATTAACTTTAAATTAGTCCTATAAAAAGATTAATAACTCTTTTCTTCATGAGGATCCCTAATGAAAGCTTAGCAATTTTCAGGACAAAAAGAGTGTATCATCAAATGTGGGAAAATGGACTAAGGGCACGCCAGCACCTGGTGATAGCAGATCCAGTGCACAGAACAAACAGTGGTCATCATTAGTAGTAAATAAGAAACATTAAAGAGCTGACTGTTAGTCCTTGAGTTCAAGGCCAGGGAGAGGCCTCTACTATAAACTGTATCCTCAGTTAAATCAAAACAAAGTCAGTTAACAGTACATTAAAACCGTACCCAGAGAGTCATAATTTCAACTGCTTGACTTCAAAACCAAATTCTGTCATTTAAGTGTTCTTGTAAATATCCTCTGCTAGTATAAACATGAAATAACTCAAGATAAAGAATGCACAAAATGACTTCCATGTGACAAACAGTCCAAGGCACAGCCTGCAGGCAGCCAGAGAGCCAGGGTTCAAATCCCAGTTCTGAAGCCCTGAGACCTTAAGCAAGTAGCGTCAACCCTCTGAGGCCGCACTTCCTGAGCTGTGGTGAGATACGAACCGCTCTTAGGCATGACCAAGCATGCACTTAAAATATAAGCCTTTCTTACAGGCACAACCCCAAAACAGCACTGCCCAATAGAAACATGATGTGAGTCTTACTTTAATTTTTCTAATAAGTACTTTTTAAAAGAAAATTTTAAAAAATCAACTGAAATTAATTTAACAATATGGTTGAACTCTACATATCCAAATTATCACCCTTTCAATATGTAAGCAATATGCTTTACTGTTAGCAAAGCTTGGTAGTCCCCACAGGCAAAAAAGGGCTTTCCGGGTGACTCAGGATTAAAGAACCCGCCCACAATGCAGGAGCCACAGGAACTGCAGGTTCAATCCCTGGGTCAGGAAGACACCCTGGAGAAGGGCAGGGCAACCCACCCCAGTATTCTTGTCTGGAGAATCCCCATGGGCAGAGAAGCCCAGCGGGTTGCAGTCCATGTGGTCACAAACAGTCAGACATGACTGAAGCAACCTGGCACAGACACACAGGCAAAAAACAAACAATAACAAAAGTGGTACCTACAACACAAACCTTTTCACCTTAAATTTACCACCACCTCCAGCCCCTCCCAGCAAAACTTCTTGAACAACTGGCCTCTATTCACTATTTCCAACTCATCACCTCCATTCCACTGAGCTACCCTTGCCAAGGTCAGCAACTCCCTTGATGGTGCCAAATTTAATGAGCATTTCAACATCCTCCCTTTATTGGCCACCTTAGCAGGATTTGCCACCTGACCTCTAACCTTTTTAAAAACTCTCTTCTCCTGGCTTCTGTTGCTCATTCACCTAATTTTCTGTTATCTCACAAGACCCATCCTGCCTTGTTCTCCCTCTTCTACCAAGCTTGGTGCTTGGTTCTGGCTCCTCTTCTCATCTCTGCACTTTCTTTCTGGGTGACTTCAGCCATTTTCCAAAGTTTGAAATACCATATGCACCATCCAAGGTTTGCTGACTCTCTCAATTGTATACCTCCTTCCTGCCCTGTCCCCTGAGTGTCATGATGTAGAAAGAAGAGCTTAAGGGCTGCCTCTACTCGGATGCTCATATCCAAATAGGATTTCTGCCTTCCACTTGTTATTTCCCTAGTCTTCCTCATATAAGTTAAATGGCCACACCATTCAATCATTTGTTAGAAATGAAATTCTGGAGACATCTTTGTTTTTTTCTCTGCTCCTTCATTCTCAACACCTCATCTTCAGTATGTGGCTGAAGGAGCCTTACTTCCAAAGTAAAACTTAAAATTGTCCTCTTTTCTTCATTTCTATTGCCACCAGCTTCCCTGATAGCTTAGTTGGTAAAGAATATACCTGCAATGCAGGCGACCCTGGTTTGATTCCTGGGTCAGGAAGATCCACTGGAGAAGGGATAGTCAGCCCACTCCAGTAATCTTGGGCTTCCCTTGTGGCTCAGCTGGTAAAGAATCCTCCTGCAATGAGGGAGACCTGAGTTCAATTCCTGGGTTGGGAAGATCCCCTGGAGAAAGGAAAGGCTACCCACTCCAGTATTCTGGCCTGGAGAATTCCATGGACTGTATACACCATGGGGTAGCAAAGAGTTGGACATGGGCGACTTTCACTTCACTTCATTGTCACCAACTTAGTCCAAACCACTATATCTTACCCATGCCCCATAATTATTCCCTGTGGCCAAGAATGATCTTGGCCACACACAATCCATTTTTTCCATCCATCAGCCAAGGTAATCTTCTTGAAGATATAAATCAAGTTGGGTCACACTCCTACTTTAAAGCTTTCAGCAGCTTCCACTATAGTCATAGTAAAGTCTCAAAGCCCTGCCTAGACTCTCTTCCTTAATCCTATGGCACTCCCCTCTTCGTTCTCTCTAGCCTTCTCTTCATGCCTGCAACATACCAAACTCCTTCCTACTGCAAAATTTTTACACTAGCTACGCCGGCCTTAAGCTTAAATAGATGGCCTCTCCTTACAGGTGGACCAGGCAAATACTCACAAAAGTCCTCCTTTGTAAATGGTTCCAAGCCTCCTCCAACACAGGGAAGAATTATGTGATTTAGGCTCCAAATGCTATACCACAGGACTTCCCTAGAATGATTTGAACCAGAAAATGTTCAAAGAGGTAACGCTATATGCCTGTTAGAGATCTGGAACATTTTAACTAGCCATTTCTGCTATTCAAATAATGATAGCCTTGAACTCCACATATGAAACACAGAAACAAAAATCTGCACCTTCACCCCAGTTAATCATGGAAAAAAAGACTATCTGGGTTTCAACAAAGGACAGTCTAACTCTGAGCAAGCAATTCTTTCAAATTCACATCTAAGTCATTCATAATTCTCTCAATCCTTTCCTTCCCAGAAGAAAAAAAATTAATTCCCTGGCATTTCAGCTTAAAATAAGTTAAGCAAAATTTTACTGGGAAGATGTTGCTTAAGCATGACAAAGACACACCATCATTCTCAATCTCTTCCAAACAGCTGGTAGCTTTTAAATTCCTAGCCAATAAGATGCAAAAAAAGAAATCTTTCACACATCTTTAAACTACAAAACTGATATTTCAGAATCAACTCTGTTTATTCTTGTCCTACCATGAACTGTTCACATCAGGAGCTGGAAGTTTACCAACAAATAAGTTTATAAATCAAGAAAAACACTTTGCCAGTTGACCCTAATAATGAGACAGAGCAGAATCAGAACTATAAAGAGACCAAAGGGAGATTTTTCCTCTAGATTAGCAAAGATACAGGAAAGGGGTCAGTAGATTACCAAGCAATAAGGTCTATGCTTCCTGGCAGTATCCTGGAAATGTCCAGGTCTCCTTGGGGAGACTCCTTAGCTTGCCTAGTGAGGCTGAACCCCAGACACCAGGCTTTCCAGTGTGAGAAAGATTCCAGAAGTCACACTCACCTTTGATGACAAGCATATCAACAATGACTGTGTTGAATGTGAAACTGGAACCCTTCCTCTCTACCCAACTCCCCATATCCATTCTGTAATCTTTTACATTCTCACACGCACCCTTAAACAAGGTAAAGGAAGTACTGTTCTAACTGAGCCAAGTATTTCTTGGAGTCAATTTCATGCTAAAATAAAGAAATAAATAATAAAACAATAAAATATTTCTTACAAAAATTAGTTCATTACTCATAGCATGTTTATTTTGTACTGGCAATGTATGAGGATAAAAGCCCTTTGTGAAAACTGCTACATATTCTAAAATACATATTCTATTCTCTAAAATATCACATTGTTAACAAGTCTTTAGACTTGTTACACATGTCTACTAAATACCATTAAATAAAACCATTTCATTTGTCAATATTAGTGCTCGTGCTATTTCTGTGCATGCCTTTTCCAGTCAAGGAAATTTTGTTAAAAGGACAAAAGTTGAAAACTGTAACCTCAGCAATCACTAACTTTGGGGCCTTATCCCCTGGTGCAAATGTTCATGCATATGCATATTTTTATCACATACTCAGACAGATGCCCTTGCATTGATTTGAATACTTGCATAAATATTAATGTGTACAAATGCTTGCATGCAGAAAACCCATTTATGAAATACCCAATTGCATAAATTAGGAACATTAGATACTAACTGTGTTAACACTTCATAAAATACATGCACTAGTTTGAATGACCAAAAAAAAGACACAATCCATTGGAAGAGCTACATTCTCTCAATGTGTTTGCTGTTTCATAGGTGTAAACTAGGAATTTACACAAACTAGTTGAAGCCTTTAGGCTACTTACAATTCACAATTTGCATGTATCTCTCCTGGTCTGAAAGCTAAAGTTCTTTTTCAGAGTAAATTTATAAACTGTTACCCATGACCTCAGATGAACTGTCAATTTTTAAGGTCACCAAATGGACTCAGAAACTCTTTCATAAAAAAGATATCTCAAAAGTAATTTTCACAAAACATCACCCTCAAAGCTTAGCTGTATACCATTACATTATACATCTGATTCATCCTTAGAGGTGTCAGGTAAATGTAAACTTTAAAAAGTAACCCCTCAATACACTATGCCCCACAGGTTAGTAAATCTGGATATAGCACCATTGGCAGTAGGCTCCTTTCCTCCATCCAGCTTCCAATTCCAATGCAGACAGGCTAAAATTCTTATCTGGGGGAGATGGGTGACTAGGAATTAACTTCCTTGTGGCCATTTTGGACTTCTCAGTTCAATAAATGGCCAGTTGGGTGCACTGTGGATTTCATTTTATTTTTGTACTTTTGGGAAAAGACAGATTGACTTTGGACTATTTTTCATTAACTTTGAAAAAAATCAAGTCTGCATTTCACACTTGAACTTCTTAGATCCTCTTTATCATATTATTGCAAGATCTCACTACCCATTTTAGTTAGATTGGACATTAGTCTCATCCATGACTGAGCCAGACCTAAGAGACAGGGCCACAGTTCTCACAAAGGCAAGAGAAAGAGTTTTCAAGCCAAAGTATCACTTCTTCTATGAAGAGTGCTTAACTCTCCCTGAAACTCAAATTCAGCTCTTAAGAGAACATGATGAGCATCTTAGAGCCTGAGAGAACACACAAAGCATTTGACACTTTTTCTGTCTCTACTAGGACGTTTACCAACAAAGAGCCATCTAGTCAAGGCTATGGTTTTTTCAGTGGTCATGTATGGATGTGAGAGTTGGACTATAAAGTAAGCTGAGTGCCCAAGCATTGATGCTTTTGAACTGTGGTGTTGGAGAAGACTCTTGAGAGTCCCTTGGACTGCAAGGAGATCCAACCACCATCCTAAAGGAGATCAGTCCTGAATATTCACTGGAAGGACAATGCTGATGCTGAAACTCCAATACTTTGGCCACCTGATGTGAAGAACTGACTCATTGGAAAAGACCCTGATGCTGAAAGTGGGAGGAAAAGGGACGACAGAGGATGAGATGGTTGGATGGCATCACTGACTCAATGGAGATGAGTTTGAGCAAGCTCCAGGAGTTGGTGATGGACAGAGAGGCCTGGCATGCTATAGTCCATGGGGTCACAAAGAGTTAGACATGACTGGGCAACTGAACTGAACTAAACTAGGACAGATTTTTGATAAAAGGTTGTAGGTGGACGGAACTGGAGCCCATTATCCAGAGTGAAGTAAGCCAGAAGGAAAAACAACAATACAGTATACTAATGCATATATATGGAATTTAGAAAGACAGTAATGAGAACCCAGCATGCGAGAGAGCAAAAGGAATGCAGATGTATAGAACAGACTCGTGGACTCTGTGGATGAGGGCAAGGGTGGGATGATATGGGAGAATGGCATTGAAACATGTTAATTATCATATGTGTAATCAATCGCCAGCCCAGGATTGATGCTCGGGGCTGGTGCATCG
The DNA here is from genome assembly GCA_007570785.1 of Antilocapra americana. NCBI lineage: Eukaryota > Metazoa > Chordata > Mammalia > Artiodactyla > Antilocapridae > Antilocapra > Antilocapra americana. The sequence goes on along the minus strand of ML663469.1, from coordinate 6,000,666 downwards.
AGATTTCCCGGGGGGAGGGAGGAGGGAGGGAGGAGGGAGGGGGGTTCTGGAGGGGGAGCATATGTAAACCCATGGCGATATCATGTCATTGTATGGCAAAACTAATAAAAATTTTTTAAAAAAAAGGTTGTAGGGGTGAAACCGACCACAGCCACTAATACTCATTTTTTGCCTTTCTCCTTGACATACCACTACTCCATATTTCCAGCCCCCTGAAACTAAATGAGTTCAGAGGACTGAATTCTGCCCTGTGAAAAATAGATGGGTATGATATACACAACTGCCAGACCAGCGCCTACCACCTTCCATGATCCACCATGGCTCCTCTCTGTGACTGACTGCAGGCTAGATGTAGCTCATCTATAGTGGGGAAGTCCAAGGTCCAGACAAGAGCAGAGACACTAGATAGCAGGGGGCTGGATCACTGAATGACTCCATGGAGCAGAGCCCTTAAACACCACCCCCTTACCACCACCACCACCACTGCATTGGAGGAATAAACTTTATTATGCTCAGATCCGAGGACTGTCTATTTCAATGGTTCATCTACTCTGATTCATATAATTTGCAACCACAGCACATACAATATACCTACCATTTCCTTAATAGATTAATCTTTAAGACTTTGCAACATATCTCTTCTAGGAGCCAAATGGAAGGAGAGGAGATCAAGGAGTGTAGAAAAATAAACTTACATGCTGTGCATCGGCGAAGTGTCTCACAGTTTTATTTATTCATTAAAACATTTATTGGATGCTAACACATAACAGGCACAATGTCTGGTGCTGAGGTTAAATATATGACAGGCCACATGCCCTGGGCTCAGGAACCCCAGTCTAGCTGACTGGGGAGAAAGAAAATTCAATCAGTTCTTCGCCAAAGTGTGATAAACGCTATAAAAGTCACCCTGAGGAAGGAGCGATAATCCCCTCTCAGATGTGGATTTCATGTAATACACAACATGGGTATCCATAACAAAGGTCATGAAACAAATTGATTTCTGGACGAAAAATAACAGAAATTTTGACTCTGCCACAACTGTTTTAAATACGACAAACATCAACCGTGAGCATACAAGTACTACTGATATTAACTAACGCTGCTGATGATTCCTGGCAAGTCTTTATCAAAGTCGCTAAGCACCGCAGGGGAAGAACAGAAACAGCAGACGGGCAGGCAGCACCCTCCCTCCACCATCTCCACCCTCTCCAATCCCCCCACCCCGACCCCACCTCCCGCGGGCAAGCCCACTGCAGCAACCTGCCCTAAAATATCTATATCACCTGGACAAACCCGTGGACATTGACAGATCTCCTCCTGAACATCAAATACCGAATCTGGAATCTGTGCCTTCTGACAAAGCAGAAGCACGACTGAAGCGTTAGTTTCAACCCTTTTAAAATACAGAATTCCAGAAGAAATATGGGTTTTCTCCATCCTCCACCCACCTCCCCTATCCTTTTTAAAAGCTTGCATTTAAATAACCCTGCTGTTTATCATAATGCTTGTGAGGAAGCCAAACATCACTAGGGATTTGTCTAAAAATCTTAGATATTTCTGAGTCTAAACTGGGAAACAATTTATTTGAGCACTTATAACTTGTGCTGTGCCAAGCTGCATTAATGAGAAGATCTTTTTTTTTCACCTCAATACATGAGAGTCATTAAATCAGTATGCACACTGTCACTGAAAGGACCAACTTCTATGGCCATCCATGAAAATTCTATAATAGACATCAGCTCCCAGGAAAATTTTTCCATGTTGTTTAATAGAGACATTTTATACAAAACTATGAGTGACCATAACCAAAATAATATCTGGAGGATGTTCAAACAAAAAGTGGTTATACATGGTAATAAATTTGAAAACTGGAGATACTGTTTCCACAAAAACAAAATGAAATGACTCTTTAAATATTTTCATGCCAAAATATTTTCTCAATTTTCAGTTTATTTCACAATAATAAGAGAACTATCAGTCACTGAGCACTATGCTAAGTGTTTTAATTACAAGAGCTAATATTTAATTCTCATAATAATCGTGCAAGCTAAAGCTTTTTTTAATTTCCACTTTACAGATGTGGAAAGTTCGATACAATGAAATAAATGAAGCAGAAACACTTTATGACTCTATTTTCTAGAGAAAAAGAGGTGATAAAAGGAGATGCTGTCATTCGAACCCCAGTCTTTTCTGCCTCTAAAACCAGCTCTTAAGGCCCAAAGTTCTGCTGAGGACAGAGCCTAGGAAATAGCAGGCAGTGATAAGGAAGAATAGGAAGAATCCAAGCCCAGGTCAGCTTGTCGCTATGGCTCATGTCTTTCCTGGCCTGAATCACATCGTTAGCTGTGTCTGTTCCCCACTTCACTTTACAGTTAGATTTGACCTGAGAAAAAGAACCAAGTGAGAGCTTAAATCTGACTGACAGCTTCTTCTCTGGTCTACAAACATTCCAAAAAGCAGAAAGCCAGCTGCCTCTCCCTTGGCACACTCGCACTGAATCCAAATAAATAATGCAGTGTTTTCTGTGTTTTAATCTTCTTTAGGATTACTGTTCATTATCGTTCAATTTCTGTCTATTCTAATTATTGACTATTCTGTCCTTCAAAATGACCTTGTCATCCAACATCGTTCAACAGACTTGAACATCCTCCCACCTTTTGAATAAGGTTAGGTTGCCTCTTTTTCAGGGCCAGAAACTCAGTTCATTTCAAATATTCTTAAAAGAACAAAACCATAAGGAAGAAGAAAACGGAATCTTTCATAAAACAGAGGATGTTTGCCCAGTATTAATCCCCAGTTCAAAATATAACATTTTGGGATCCTCAGGAATAATCACTACCACTTGGTTTTCAATGTGTGACCTGGAGGGATTTCAGAGAGCATCTGGCAAGTACAGAGCAGCCCAGTGATGTATGCCCAGCGTCACACATTTTAATAAAATTATAAAAAAAAAAAACAAAAAAGGAAAGCCAACCATCCCTCCATGTACCCATCCCCACGAGCCTGGTTTCACATTTTTATTTTACAGTGCCTTTCTTGTGCGTCATACAAAGGGCTTTTCCATCAGGCTCAAATGTTATCATCTCCATTTGAGATGTACAAGAAAAGAAGCATAATGATTGAGATATATTGCTCTGCTGAAATAGGTCATTTTAAAAGCTGAAAGAGCCTTAAGACTTCATCATATAAACCACATATCGTAGGAAGTTACTTCTTGCTTCTTACCCACATATCTTGCTACAGTTCAAAACTAACTTCCTTTGCTTTTAACTAGGATCAAGTCCTCCATTTCTTACACACATAAAAACTAAGTCATTCAAAACTATTCAACTACAAGGATTTTGTTCCTTTGCATTCTGACTGGAGAAGCCAATGGTGAACAACCTCAGACAGATATCCTTATAATAAGCTCCCAGAAAAGATTATTTCCGGACAGTGTCTTGAGGACAACAGGAACCCCAGATCATCTCTTGGACCATCTATACGTACAACACAGTCATCTGTGCTGACTGATGTCTATGAGTTCTGGCCTATTCAATGAGCAAGAGGCAGTTGAGTTTTTGAGCTAAAGTGAGTGCACTCTGGTTTGTCATCTCACGTTTGGAAACAAAGCAAAAAAAAAGTTTAAACTTAACCTTTATTAAAACATAATAAGTCTACCCCAGTTGCAGACATTTTAGAAACCCATTTTCGCACCCTATTTGTATGGAACTAATGTAGCATCTGCAGGCAATGCTAGAGGCATACATATTTATTACGGGTTTCCACTTTCAGACCCGCCAACCTGACACCGTGTCTGAGACTAGCCATCCAGGCTTGTGACACAGTTGGGGCGGGAACACACCGCCACCCTATTTACATACCATACAGACACCTGTGCTCAACGTTCGTCATTCAGTTCTAAATCCATGCCACAAAACAGCTTACGTTCTTTTTGTTTTTAATTGGCATAGCTTAAAAATACAGAGATACAAGAAATCAAAATTTTTTGTCCCGCAAAAGCCAAGCCCTACAAATACTGCAAATCTATCACCCCAGGCCTAACAACCAGACATAATGGACTTCAGGATCAAAAATATCTTTTAGTTACTCCCCCAAATCATCAGGATAAAATGAATATTTGCAGCTCCTCACACAAACACACACACACACACACACACACACACACACACCATGCAATTTCATTCTTGACTCCTTGTATACTTGGTCCCTTATGGGGGAAGTTTTCACCACTCACCACTCACCATCATCTCTTCCTTGCTCGTCTCTATCCTTATGCACTCTTTCAAACACATCTCACTGCAACTTCTGTGACCACCTCTGACCACCACCACATCCCACTAGGGCTGGGTACCTGACTCTATAATACTCAAACCCCAAAACCTCCTCTCTTTCCTAACATGCTGACCAGGCTGCGTTGTGTGATCTGGGCTGTGAGGGATCCATGCTTAGACAGTGTGTTCCCAGCTTACAGCACAGTGTCAAGCACGGAGCAGGCACCTTCAGAGGTAGGGAGAACAAGAAAAGTAAGCACATCCTGAAAGAGAAGAGGTCTTCATCAAGTATCACATGAATGATACCACGCTCACACTGTCTGGGAAAATGCATAGGCTTCCTGTACCCCGGTACAGAAAGGAATGTTTGAATGGGAAATGCCACTCATTGGTGATGAAGCTTTGTTTCCAGTGCTAACAAATTTGGAACTTCTATATGCGGTCCTAATATCAACATGCGGCCTCCAAAATGGCATTTAAGGATGAGTTAGCTGCTTAATTAACAAAAAGAAGATCCTGGGAATTCCCTGGCAGTCCAGTGGTAAACATTTGGTGCTTTCACTGCTGGGGCCAGGTTCAATCACTGGTCAGAGAACTAAGGTCTTGAAAGCCACACGGTGTGATAAAAAAAAAAAAAAAAAGGCTCACATCTTTTACATCTGCTCTCCAGATAGAACACATAATCAACACACTCAAAATTCTGTTGTAGAGGGAAAATTCTGTATTTTTGAAGTCACACAAACACACACACACACAAATCCTAGAATCAAATCTCCACCCTGTTCTTTACTGGTTGTATGCATTTAGGAAATTTATTGATGCTCTCTGGGCTTGTTTCATCCATGACATGATAATGACAGTTATTTCCAGGGATCGTTGCAAAAAACAAAGTAGCAAGTATGGAAGACTGTGCCTGGCACCGAGTGAGCCCTTCATGAAGATCTGTCTCTATGTCTGTCCTCTGTTCAGGGAGGAGGCATCATCTACATACAAAGAGGGGTGCAAGGGTGCGCAGCGTCACATGACTGATACTCTCACACCTGAGTCCTGAACAGCTGAGTAAGCGTAACCTGCAGACTGCGTGTGCTTTAATGGCGCCAAAAGCCAATCAGGTTTTTCTCTAAAACCTGTACTCTGTTCCCATGTATAGGAATTGTGCTTTCATACCATCTTCTCATCACTTTGATGCGAAAAATCTGTATTTTCAAGATGTGGTGGCCCTTGTGTCTCTGGTAGCTAGTCAGGGGGGATGAGCATAAACCTAAGGGGACAAAGGGGTCTTCCAAGGGTTCCAAAACACTCTCTTCCATAAGCTGGGGTATTAGGCACATGGATGCCCATGTTATTATAGTAATTATTTAAAGTGTACATAAGTTTCCATAGATAGTGTTGTTTGTGTAATAGATTTTACAATTTAAAAGTGGGTGTCAATTTAATACTAAGAGACTTAAATCTGGGTCCTAGGCATAGAAATCCTGATGGTATTTACTAAGGATAACACATTAATATTTTGTGAACTTGAACTGATGGATTTTATTTGAGCTACTGATGATATTTAGAGGAATTGCAGTTTAATAATTAGGAGTCCTTTGTAAAATGCACTTCAAAAGTATATTTCTTTTTTCTTTTTATTGGTTTTGCCATACAATGACATGATATCACCATGGGTTTACATATGCTCCCCCTCCAGAACCCCCCTCCCTCCTCCCTCCCGACTTCCTCCCCCAGGGAAATCTGGGTGCACCAGCCCCGAGCATCAATCCTGGGCTGGCAATTGATTTCACATATGATAATTAACATGTTTCAATGCCATTCTCCCATATCATGTCACCCTTGCCCTCATCCACAGAGTCCAAGAGTCTGTTCTCACAATTTGTATGGAAATACAAAAAACCTTGTATAGCCAAAGCAATCTTGAGAAAGAAGAATGGAACTAGAGGAATCAACCTACCTGACTTTAGGCTATACTACAAAGCCACAGTCATCAAGACAGTATGGTACTGGCACAAAGACAGAAATATAGATCAATGGAACAAAATAGAAAGCCCAGAGATAAATCCACGCATCTATGGACACCTTATCTTTGACAAAGGAGGCAAGAATATACAATGGAGAAAAGACAACCTCTTTAACAAGTGGTGCTGGGAAAACTGGACAGCCACTTGTAAAAGAATGAAACTAGAACACTTTCTAACACCATACACAAAGATAAACTCAAAATGGATCAAAGATCTAAGCATAAGACCAGAAACTATAAAACTCCTAGAGGATAACATAGGCAAAACACTCTCCGACATAAACCAAAGCGGGATCCTACATGACCCACCTCCCAGAATATTGGAAATAAAAGCACAAATAAACAAATGGGACCTAATTAAAATTAAAAGCTTCTGCACAACAAAGGAAACTATAAGCAAGGTGAAAAGACAGCCTTCAGAATGGGAGAAAATAATAGCCAATGAAGCAACGGACAAACAATTAATCTCAAAAATATACAAACAACTCCTGCAGCTCCATTCTAGAAAAATAAACAACCCAATCAAAAAGTGGGCCAAAGAACTTAACAGACATTTCTCCAAAGAAGACATAAAAATGGCTAACAAACACATGAAAAGATGCTCAACATCACTCATTATCAGAGAAATGCAAATCAAAACCACAATGAGGTACCACTTTACACCAGTCAGAATGGCTGCCATCCAAAAGTCTACAAGCAATAAATGCTGGAGAGGATGTGGAGAAAAGGGAACCCTCTTACACTGTTGGTGGGAATGCAAAAGTATATTTCTAAATGACTGAAAATTTCAACCATTCTCACCAATGTAACTTGGAGTCATGCATCCAAAGTAAAGGGTAAAATAGACCAGAGGTCAAGAGACCTTGGTTCGAGCCTCAGTTATTTTCCTGACAGTGAGGTAGAGCTGCAAGTTAACTTTCAAAGTATTTAGAAAACACAAACTCAAGGTCAGGCAGTACTATGACACCATCATCTGAAGTAACTGCTAAGTATTGGCTATTTTGTGAAGACAGGCTAAAAGCTGCCAAACTGATACTGCTTCCCTCTTGTGCCTTCTAGGGACAATTTTTTTTTTCTTTTAGGCTGTGTCATGGGCATGAGGGATCTTAGCTCTCCAACCAGGGATTGAACCCATGGTCCCCACAGTGGAAGCTTCAAGTCAACCACGGGACTGCCCGTGAAGTGCCTCTCAGGACATTTTTTTACCCCTAGTTAGTTTCTGGTGTGCTTATGGTGGCAGATTGTAAAATAATAACTAGCTATTTAATTTCAAAGATGTTATTGTAATAATTGCAGTGATGATCTAAGGAGCAAGCTTTAAAAGTAAACACAGCACTCACCAGGTTAAGTGTCTTACATCTGTGTCATGCTTCGGCATTTACAAATCATAGTCACAGACATTTGTACTGAGAAATCACACACACACACACACACGTACACACAGGAGGTGTCAGGAGACAAATGGGTACTAACGTAGGAAGCAGATGGAAGGATTGTCTCATGAGCAGACTGAGCACGTGCTTCATAAACATAAGTGAGGTGAGGGCCCCCTCAAAACAGAAAAGAGTTTGATGAAGTTATCCAGAAGTCTGCAATCAGAAAATCTAGCAAACCACTCATCATTTTCAGGTTATCTGTGTGTTCTGTGCTTTAGAGTTAGCATTGTTAAGTGTTGACTTTTTAATATATCTCATTTAAGGAAAAGCACCATGTAAAGAACCCTCCTGCTAACACAGGAGACGTACGAGATGTGGGTTCAATCCTTGGGTTGGGAAGATCCCCTAGGGAAGGAAATGGCAACCCACTTCAGTATTCTTGCCTGGAGAATCCCATGAGCAGGGGAGCCTGGCAGGCTACAGTCCATGGGGTTGCAAAGAGTCAGACACGACTGAAGCGACTTAGCATGCACACATGCAGGCACCATCATCTGTGTAGATTTTAGACACTTCAAAGATTATCATCATCTAGGCCTAGAAGCAGAAATAGTCATGGAATAGAGGTTGGAAGCAGTACAAATCATTTTAGCCATCTGTCCTGCCTTGTACTATGTACTTCACAGTTTTATGACCTGTAACATAAAGCCTATGATCAGAATGCAACAGGTCAGTTTACTCTAAATAACTCAGTGGTGTGGCTCACCTAGTTACATAAGTGACATTAAATTATTTTTATAAGTATAAAACATGGTTTTCCTTCTCAATAAATAATGACCTACCCTTCACAGTACTTAGCCATTTAACACGTCAAATGCCTTATCTGGTGAAACATAAATGTGAAATAAAGTTATGAAAACATTTACAGTAAATGCCCAGGGGTGGACTGGAACAACTTTGGGAGAAAATGAGGGAAATAAATGGTTAACTGCCAGGATACACATTCATGCTGGAAGACACAAAAAGGTTCACAGCAGTTGTTAAATTCATTTAGAGAAACTCACTTTATTTTTCCAACAGAGCTCTCACCAGCTAATCTGTATTACAACCTGCAGGAGTCTTAATATTCTCAGCAGGATCAAGATTCGGGCCACACTGATTCAGCTATTTAATCTTGCAAGAGAACAATATTTGGCAGGAAAAGACCCCACAGCACTGAGGGGACGTCCCAGAGTTTCGTTGTCAGCACAGGCTGGGCCAAGAACACCAAGGGTGGGAACCAAATAGCACCCACCTGTGTTTAGCCGTTCCTTTCAGAAGCTCTCTACTCACGCCCGTACGTGCACGCTACATGTGTGTGCTAACCGACACATCACATGGGTCTATACAGGTCTTTCAGATCCATGCATGTTTTTAAAATCAAAATCTTTTCTCAATGTCTTGGACTTAATTGTGAAGATTTTTTAACTCAAAACTATAGCTACAGAGGTTGGGAGTAGGAAAGAGATGAAAAAAAGGGCTATGGTTTTACTTTCAAAATACTTCAACTAGCAAAAGAAAACCATCCTCTGGTGTTTACTTACCAATCTGTGGCAAACTACATTTATAACCTCTAACATGATACAATGTATATCAGTTACATTTTGCAATAAAAATTAAAATAATTAATGATTCTAATGAATATAGATTCTATTTTTAATGAATAGAGATTGTTCATAACAATATTGTTTGTTCATAATATTGTTGTTCAATTGCTTGTTCATAACAAGCATATTTCCCCTATTTTTTTATTATCTAATAAGCGCCTGTTACATTCTCTTTAAAAGCCAACACTGAAGTGTGACACCTTCTAATTACAGTATTTTGACTTCATATTTGGAAATAGTGTTTTCTATTTAAAAATATCTCAAAGTATTCTTTTTTTTTTAATTTATTATTATTTTTTTAATTGTTTTTGTTTACATGAATTGAATTAAAAATAAAATAAACTTTGATGGTCAGAAAAATTATAAATTAACAAATAAATAGATATTCATTCACACACATACACACACACAAAAAAACCCTTCAACTTCTTAAGCACTGAAAACCAAAACAGAGAGAATATATATCTGAACTTCCAAATGTATGCAAATATTTATGTGTTGATCTCTTAAGGCATCCTGAAATTAATAAGCTGATCAATACTCTTCTATAAATGAGTATTTTTTTACATTTTATATATAATACTATGGTGTGATTAATTTTGAATGATATTTTCTAGAAGCTCATACTGACAGCCAAACAGGGAATAGGGAAAACAAACAAGTGAGACAGGAAAACTTAAAAACAAGATTGATAACACCTACTATACAAATGACCTGTATGAATCACTGTTCAAGAAAATGATTCCATAAAACTCTTCAAAAACTATTTTCAAATAGTGATGGTAAGGGTTCAATTCCTTTACCTCCAAAACCTGGTTAGTTATCCCTCTGATATCAACACACTATCAAGTACTTTATCACTATGCTGCAATCATGTGCTCACCTTTTATAGGGAGGACCGATAAGCTCCATGAGGTCAAGGGTCATATCTGTTTTATTCCTCATATATTCCCTCCTCCTAGCAAAGTACCTGGCACATATTAACAATAAACACTCAAAATGTCTGTTAAGTTAGCAATTGTTTGAAAAGTGGTTTCCTTTGTAGAATCTGGAGGGTGGAGGGATTTATAGATACACATTTGAAATCTGCACATTTGAAAATACAATACTACTCTTTCAACAATCTACATTTCAGTGACAGTATCTCTTTCTGCACCCTCACAAGGAGATTCTGGATGTTTGTAACCTTATATTCATTCCTTTCTCCTTTTGCTCATCTTCTCCCTCATTTAGGACTTCACATTGCATTAAGGTTCTCTTTCTCCATGAAAGCCTTTCCCAAACACTTCACACATTCTAGCATGGGGCATAAATGCATGCAAAGAGTAATTTCTCAGTTTTTCTTCAAGCTACAAGGCCTGGTGCAATATGATGTCCACAGCAAATGTTTAATGTTTAACAAACACATATACAGGTAAGGGAACAGTGAAGGTAGCTTCTACTTCTATCTTTTTCTTTATAATCAAGGCATTGTGTCCTGGAGGATTCAAACAGAACAGGAAATGCTGCTTGCCCTCAAAGACCTATAATAATTATAGATCAAAAGTAAATATTTAAATCACTTTTGGCGGGGAAATAAATTCTATCAAAAATAACAAGTGTCAAGAACAGAATGATACTTTAAGTTTTTTCTTTTATTCTTCCCTCTAAATCTGTATCCTTTTTCACAGTTTACAAAACACAGGCAAATTCCAATTCTTTCATAATTCTAAAAAGTGAAATGATCAAAAGGCTTAATTCAAACATATCAAAAGTTGGGCTTGTTACAGTTAATATAGTTTTCCACAAGAGGAAAACTAAATCAAAAATATGAGCAAATAAAAAAAAATGATTGTAACTTCTTGCTTCTTGTCTTTGGAAAAGCCTGGGGGTATGTTCCAAAAGCAACAGGTCCTTTTACAAGCAATCCTTCTATGAGCATCATTGCACAGGATTCTGTACAGAAGAGGAAAAGCCTACAAAGCCACTCTGACAACAGTAAAAGAAAAGAAAGCTATGGCTGGAAGCATAAGCAAAAAATAAAGAAAAGCAATTTTCATGACATAATTCTTCTAGGAAAATGAAATGCAAATTTGAGAATGTATCTGCATATACTTGAAAAAAAAAATCATTGCTTCTAACTTCCAATCATGCCATTTTCTTTCATTGTCTAAACTTGGCTTGGGTTACCAATGGGTTTAAATTAAATCTCTGTATAACGTTTCCCTTGACTCATGACCTCCTAATAAGTTAAAATGACATTTGACTATTATACTTATTAACTGAAAAATAAAACAGGTTTTAAACCTACCTCCAAAAATCCATTGAAATGATAATTTTGTGGCATAATTATTAATGACAGTCACATCTGGGGATTCCACAAACGTATCTGGTAAGGCGTCTGGGTTTTTCTCAGTAATCAGTATATGCTTACTGTAGATATGTCCCAAGAGGTATAAGAAAATCTAGAAGAAAATTCAGACACTTTTTAAGTTTTAAATCTGTATAATGCACTGGAAATTGAGACTTTTATTTAAAAAAAATTAAAAAGCTAGTTTGTTTATTAGATTTTCCCTGTGGCGTGGAATATTTCTTCTCTATTGTCACACCTCTGGCCTCTTTTTTCTTCACATCCACCCAAGTCAAACTGCTAGCACAGGACATGCAAAATCTATATTTTGAGCTATGTAATTCAACTGAGGCCTGGAAAACTTAAAAATATAACTACTACTATGACTTACCTTTGTTTCCATAAATGACTGTGGCTTAAAATCACAAATGAAAAGAGGCTTGAAAGGCCCCAATTAAGGATTAAAAATAGGACCTAGAAGGAATTTTTTTTAAGTTAAGATTGTTCTGTTTCAAAATAGGAAACCTAAAAACTGAATGTACAAGTTTTCCTAGAATAGCAACAGACAATATCATCTACCTCCACTAAAGACAGTGGTTTATGATAGAAGCTTGCATATCTAAGCATATCTAAAATGTATATGACTTATCTCAAAATTATTCTGTGATTTTATGTGGATCATTTTTCATTATGCCCTGCTATGGGCTAAATCGTGCCCCTCCCCCAACTCATATCTTAAAGCCATAACTATCAATATAACTATCTGAGATGGGGACCTTTAAGAGAGTAATTAAGGTTAAATGAGGCTTTCCAGGCGGCTCTAGTGGTAAAGAACCCACCTGCCAATGCAGGAGACATAAGACACATGAGTTCCCTCCCTGGGCAGGGAAGATTCCCTGGTGGAGGGCATAGCAACTCACTCCAGTACTCATGCCTGGAGAATCCCAGAGACAGAAGAGCCTGGCAGGCTACTGTCCATAGGGTCACAAAGACGCGACTGAAGCGACCTCCGAGGTCGTTGGGTGGAGCCCTGACCCAATTCAACTAGTACCCTTACAAGAAGAAGAAACACACCAGAAGTCTCTTTCTCCCATGCGCATGCACTGAGGAAAGGCCACGCAAAAAGGGTCCTTCAGCAAGCCAGGGGGAGCTCGCACCAGAACCCACCCCAGACAAACTTCGACCTGAAACTTCCAGCCTCTAGAACTGGGAGTAAATAAACATCTGCCATTTAAGCCACACAACCTATAATATATTTTGTTAGGGTGGCCCAAACAGACTACTGCAAGCCATATTATTCTCAGGTACTTACTCATCAAAAAGAGTTCCTTGGCTACAACCTTTCAAAATAGGGGAAGTCCTTGCATTTCTAATACAATAAGATTCTTCAATGCCACATTAGAAACCAGATGGTCCTGCTTTACTTAGAGAATCTGACTATGGTCTTTGGATAAAACTATATACATCAATGAATATTGAAGTAAACATAGGAGAAAGTGAAAAATAAGTGTTTATCAAGCAGCACAAAAGGAAAAAAAGAAAAACCAGACTCACAGCAATCTTAAAAGCCAAGAACTCTCTTTCAAAGAGAGGTTTCAAGACAAAGAAAGTGACAAGAAAGGTACCATGCAAAGCACCATCTTGGCAACACAACACACCAATTGAGAAAGTCACGGATAATCTTCATCTTCACAAAGTTAGAGAGGTAAAACACAGATTACATGAAATGTTCATTAAAGCCAAAAAGTAGGATGCAATGTGTGAGTTCGGTGATACAGGCGACAGGGCTGTCCTCAAAGCACTGTCACGACTCAGAGATAAGATCTCTAGACAGCTAGAGGGAAGCTGCTGTATGACACATGGAGCTCAGCCCGCCCTTTGTGTTGCCCTAGAGAAGGTGGGAAAGGGGGGTAGTGGGAGGGAGGCCTGGGGTGGGGTGGGGAGTAGATGTACACATACAGATGACTCACCTGGTTGTCCAGCAGAAACTAGCACAACACTGGAACGCAATTATCCTCCAATTAAAAGAAAAAATCACTGTTCTCTGGGGTCTGAAAGCATGTCTGAGAACAAGGGGTGGAAATGTGATAAACAGTGTAAAATTGTTCCAAACCAGAGGAAAGAACTCATGAAAAGCCCAGAACAGAGTAAGGAGCCAGGCCTAAAAGAAATGGAAGAATAGTGTTGAAGGACAGTGAAAGATAAGGTGAAAAATAATTTAGGAACAGACTGTGGAGGGTCCTTAGAGTCAGAAATTAAGGAGTTTAGAAGATTAGACTTTATCCTACTGAAAGTGGAGGTCCAGGGAAAGTTTTTTAGTGAGTCATAATTAGGGTTTTGATGAAAGAGGTATTTTAGAAAGAGTCATCTGGTGACAGTGTTTAAGATACAATGGAAGGACCAAAGAGGCTGAAAGGAGATAAGGCCAATTAGGAGACCTCTGTGATGACTTAGGCAGGATAAGGCAGCAGGATAACACAGATAAGGATAACACATCGGGACTGAAGAGAGAGGAATGTTGTGGGGGAAGGATTTCACAAAAGAAAGATCTTCAGAAATTGTTTGCTGAGCCCTTAATCTCTGTTTCCAAAAAGAAGTAATATGTGTTAATTCTTTTATTATGGGGGCCCTTCCCAAACCGCCTCTTTAGACAATGCCATTTTACAAGGAAAACTCTTGTACTTGCCCTGCACGAGTAATTACTGGTCTGGGATGTGACTGTTTTTTTAAGTGACTGTGGGTAAAAAATTGAGGATAAAAAGAAGAGATTAACCTTTGAAGTTTTGCCCTAGGTGGAAAAATAAAACAAAACCAGGTGTAAGGGAAACCACGGATTTAGAAGAGAAAGAACCAAGACATAATTTTCCGTAGATTTTTCTCATGAAAGTATTAGTATTCCTCATAGGAATACGTTCCCTAAGGAGAGGTTTTTCAGAGGATCTAATTAGACTGGGTATGTCAAAGTGTATTGAAACAAATAAACCCTTCCTACATGTGGTAGGTATTATAAGGAAAATACATGTTATTGCAGTATTGCTTTCTACATACTCAACTTCGCTTTAAAGACAATGCTACTGACCTACCGTTATTCAGGAATTCATGGGAGTTACTGGTTGAGATGAGCTGAAGATAAAGCATGGATCATTAAAGTAACACACAGATTCATTCTGAGAAAATACTGGATTTCAAGGGCTTAAATCCAAACCACTGACCTCATCACTAATCATCTATGTTAATCAGCCCAGTTAGGAGTTATAACAAAAATACCACTGGATTCTCCTTTCAAATACCTGGCATACTAGATTTCACTACTCAAAATCAGAGGATTCCACTACTTAAAATCAGAAGATTCCATCAAGTTTTCATTAGTTACAAAACAGTTATGCTTCTTGTATGAGCAATAAAAGTAACAATCTATTTCAACACTGTATGGTGCTTACCTTTCTAGCCTTTAAAAAGTCTCATCTTATGTTTGCTCAATATAAAAAAGAAAGAAAAATTCTATGTCAGTTGTTCAGGTTCATATAAGACCTAATTGCCTCATACACTATAATTTTGCTACCAGTTTACAATTAGCATGCATTTCTCATGCATGAGTTGACCCAATTACATAACAAATTTTGCCTTTGGGGATTTCTCTTGACTGCTTGTCTTCTGTCCACCATACAACTCAATTTCACACCATCAGCAGCTTGAACATGGCCACAGTCAGTCTCTGTCAAAATGATTTATTTAAATTACAAACAGAGACCAGATCCCCAGACAATCAACTCTACCCTCATGCTCACCCTTTATACTCAGTGTACCTTTGAATCAAATCTTTTAATAGTCCATAGACACTACTATTCAATTATTAGGCCATGTTTATCGCCAATAATCTAATATTTTTGACGCCAACTCACAAAATCTCAGGGAACTAAATCAGCAGTATCCATGTGAGCTTATTAAAGGGCATATAATTTATTTTTCATTCTAAGAAGTCAATGAAAAATTATGTAGCTATCTCAGAAAAAAACTATAAACAATTACATTTCAATATCAAATTACAGACTCTTTTCTATAATGTTTAAAAAAAAGGAGGGGGGCTTCAACCTGAACTTTTCTTGTAAAGCAAGTAAGCATTTCTGAGTTTGCTAAATGTGAAAACAGTAATGAAAGGGGATATTTAGGATATAGGACAGATAACCATAATGATAGATGCTACAGTAAAGGGACTGAATATAGAACAGGTGAAAATTCTATTGTCTATGGGCCAGTGATCTAAGGAAAGGGAGTTCGACAGATTCCTACTGAAGCCAACATACATAGGCACACTTGCACGGGTACACACGTGTGCACACACACATACTGAATATCTCTCCTGTGAGTCAAGTCACGGATCTTGACAAATCACATAATGGTATACTTACCATTTCAGTCACTCTGTAAAACACAAGATTTGTCATCTGGGTCTTTTTTTCCTTTCCCCTTCATACATTATTGCTCCACCACCTGAAATAAATTAGAAAATAAACATCTCGATTTTATCTACAGCACAAAGATTGTCACAGTCTCTAGGGGTTGAACTTCATCATTTTATTTCACAATTTATCCTCAGACTGTCTCAGCTAATTGAAAATGCAGTTTATATTAGTGTGTAAACAGAAAAACACATCAATAATCTTCTCCAGGCTGGACTAAGTCCCTTAGATGTCTGGGGGTGATTCTGCCTTACTATCCTGCTGCAGATTTCCTGAATGCACTGCTTATACACTTGAAGGTGGTACCCACATAAATTAGAAAGTGCCTTTACATTTATGCCAGAACTATAAGGACAACAGAAGAAAGACTTTTTTTAACATTCAAAGGCACAGGAGTTCCTCAATTCACGTTTATATGTTGTCATTTAAGAACGATTTTCTGAAATATCACTAAGTAAAGAAAATGTGAAAATGTACTAAGACATTTCTGCCATTCCTGAATTTATACTCTCAAACTGGGGAGGTGCAGTAGGCAATCAGGCATCTCTGGAATTTTATAGGAAAACTTTTTTCTTTATTTTGGGAACTAGTTCTTTTTTTTCATTCCAACCACTCTATAAATTGTGAAATCTTGCCTTTCTTCTTATTCTTTCTGCAGCTATACGAAGAGAGAAATATAGTAGAAGAATTTTAAATTGCAGCATTTAATAAATCTCTCAGATTCAATATGTTGGCATTATAGACTCCAGAAGAAAGAAGTTAAGGCTAAACCTGCTCTCACCCTTTTCATTACACACAATTTCAAATTTACAGTTGTATTTCATCCCACACCTTGGTAACACACGCAGACTAAGTAGGCATTTCCAAATGATTTCAAGCCTTTGACAAATGAATATGAGACTGTCGGAAAAAAAATTTCATAACACTAACAGAGTAACAAGCAATCAAAAATGCCCACTCATCCATAACATATTATCCAAAACACCTAGGAGTTGTCATTAAATCCACTGTATTATGTCTTTATACTTTCCTTAGTCCAAAAGGAATTAAAGACAGTTCAGAAAAATCCGGAGAATATTCAAAGATAAACTAAAAGCAAGTAAGAAAATAAAGCAAATGGAAAAGATTACGAAGACCCTGACTTAGTTAACACACCTACATCAACCTATTTTAAACCCAGAGCTCAAATCGCATATCCCTTGTGATATTCAGGATAAACCCACTCCATCCCAGCATCAGGAGAAGACTCTGGTGTCTCGATCTGACCCTCTTGCTTCCAAGACAGACACAATCTAGGCCACGGTCAAAAACATCTGTCTAGATTTGACCAATATATTTCAGTGGTTTGGGTTTATCTGAAAGTAATGCAGAAAACTGGACTAGTCAAAATACCACCTTTCAGATTAGCCCAAGTTTCTTACAATAAAAAAGATCCTTGAGTAATATGGAAAATCTGGGAGGTCACAGGAAAAGTTCATGAAGTTGTAGCCTTATAAATGAATAATAAACTCACTAGACCTCAGAATATTTAACAGCTTCTTTTCTCCAACAGTAAATCCCTAACTTCTTGTGCACTGTTGGTGGGATTGTAAATTGGTGCAGCCACTATGAAAAACAGCATAACGGCTCCTCAAAAAATTAAAAATAGAACTACCATATTATCCAACAAATCCACTTCTGGGAATGTATCCAAAGGAAACAAAAACACTAACTCAAAAAGATATCTGCATTCTCATATTCACTGCAGCATTCTTCACAATAGCCAAGATATGGAAAAACCTAAGTATCCATCAATGGATAAATGGATAAAGAAATTTCAAGATATATGTAAGTATGTATGCATGCGTGCACACACACACACACACACACACACACACAAAGAAATATTATTCAACCATAAAAAAGGAGAAAATCCTACCATTTTCAACAATATTGATGGACCTAGAAGGCATTACACTAAGTAAAATAAGTCAGATAGACTTATTGAAAAATACTACATGATTTCACTTCACCTAAAAAAAAAAGAAGAAACAAAAAACCCACACCAAACTTACAGGAAAAAAAAACCATCAGTTTTGTGGTTACCAGAGGGGTAGAGAGAGGGGAAACTGAAAGAAAGTGGTCAAAAGGTACACTCTTCCAGTTACAAGGTAAACCAGTATTAGATAATGTACAACATGATGACTGTAGTTGACACAGCTGTATATTATACAAGGAAGTTGTTAAGAGAGTAGATCCTAAGGATTCTCATCACAAGGAGAATTCTTTTTTCTTTTTATTGTATCTGTTTGAGATGATGATGATAACTAAACCTACTGTGGTAATCATCTTACAATACAAGTAAGTCAAACCATCATGCTGTACAGCTTAAACTTATACAGTGATGTATATTAATTATTTCTCAATAAGACTAAAGAAAAAATAATAAATCCCTAACAGTAATATTACAAAATTTATATTTTCTTACTGCTATCCAAATGGTAATATGCCTCATCATGGCTAAAAGAACTACTTATTAGACTGCTATGGTTGCTAATATCAAGATTGTTGTGTGTGTGTGTGTGTGTGTGTGTGTGTGTGTTAGTTGCTCAGTCGCGTCCGACTCTTTGCAACCCCATGGAGTGTATCCCACCAGACTCCTCTGTCCATGGGATTCTCCAGGCAAGATTACTGGAGTGGGTTACCATTTCCTTCTCCAAGACTGTTGTATAAATTTGTTTTAAAAGATGTTATTTAAATTACCTACTTTTTAAAATCAGCACCGTCTACCTTATAGGTTAAGATGAGATTAAGATACCTTAATCTAAACAGTATTTTGTATATACTGCTATGTATACAATAAACATAAATTTATACATACCTGTGTTATAAGGGCTTTTGCTTAATTAAGAATGGATCTGCAAACAGCCTCTGGTATTGAATAAAATGTATATTCCTGCTAAGGATAAAGGTTGGTGAAATGATCAGTTCTTTTCTTATTAAATATGAATAATGACTTAATTTGAATATAAATTAAAAGGCTTACCTTTGAATCAACTGCAATCCATATGTGAGCTGTCACAGGGATGTCTTAAGTAGAAATATTTAGTTCTTTTTGAAATAAATTTGTGATAGTTGAAGATTTATGATGTAACTTTGTTTTATGCAACACTTTTTATTTTTTTCTTAAAAAAGTTCTCCAAAAATAACCCAAGATCAGAAACATTACTGAATGTAACTGCCAGGAAACATATCTCTAATCTGCATTTTAAAAAACAAAAATTGGGTTTTGATTTAAGGAAAGAATGAAGGGGAAGAAGGACGATGGAGGCAATCTTCAGTTTTCGTGATCGGTGGGTTGTAAGGATGGGGTGGAAACAACTAAGGGACAGAAGCCTTGAATCCTTAAAATTCAACTCTTTCTCTTCAAAGGAAAAAGTCCTTGCTGAAATAAAGTGCCCATTTAAAGAGCAAACAATGGACAAACCTTAGGGAATATGGCAAAGCAAAGTGTCTCTGTCTCTTCTTACTCCCTACACAAATTTTTTAAATATCAGATAATTCTGTTTTTGAACTTTTGACAAAATTCATTCTCAGATTGTATGCTATGATTTTATCTGCAAGTTGTTACTATATGTAGGTACATAACAAAGACAGCCAAATACCAGTGAGTTTAAAACAACCTACTAACTAAACATTTCCCAGAAATTAATGCTACATCACTTAAAACATTTAGACACATAAATTTTGGTGACTGTACATTAAACACACAAAGCAGACTTCTTATGAAAAAGTATGTGTCTCGCATATTTGTTCATACTTTTATATAATATAAATGGTTGCTGATTTTCGTTCATATTTCCTCTGGAGTACTTAACATTGAATTAACTTATTTCTAGGAAAAAATGCATTTTGACACATTTCATATAATAAAGAAACATAATTACCACTTTTAATAAGTACTCAACACGCTTTGGTCCTTAATATGTTTAGAACTTTTGCTAATTTCAATTTTCTTTTCCAAGAAAACACTATTAGTGAACAAGACACAGCTTTCAAATTCAAAGCAACTTCATATGTAAATGTTTATTTCAAAAATTAGATGCAATATGCCATTTCAACAAATATCTAAAATATGAAATCTTGAATACACACATTGAGCAAACATGAGATTTAGCCAGATACCTAACCTTGTATGTATATTCTGTATGCTTACTCACCACAAAAAATTAACTGATAGGCTTTAACATTTACCTATACAAGTCCTACTCTGGAAAACTTTTAAAGTTGAGAATCATTCACAATGAAGTAAGACGCTAAATTACAATAACATCTCTTAATAGCAATGACTATTATTTCTAAAATCACAAATAATTGATTTAATTATATTGATTTGCTAGATAAGCCAATTTACTTGATAAACCAATTAGATAAATTTAAAGTGTATTCAGAAATACACAGGCATAACTCAGAAATATTGCATGCTCTGTTTCAGACCGGTTCAATAAAGCAAATATCACAACAAAGAGAGTCGAATTTTCTGGTTTCCCAGTGCATATACAAGTTACGTGTACACGATACTGTCATCTACTAGGTGTGCCATGGCGCAACACATCTAAAAATGTGCTGTTGTTGTTTAGTCACTAAGTCATGTCTGACTCTTTGAGACCCCCATGGACTGCAGCACGCCAGACTTCCCTGTCCTTCACTATCACCCGGAGCTTGCTCAGACTCACATCCATTGAGTCAGTGATGGCAACCAACCACCTCATTCTCTGCTGCCTCCTTCTCCTTCTGCCCTCAATCTTTCCCAGCATCAGGGTCTTTTCCAAGGAGTCGGCTCTTCACATCAGGTGGCCAAAGTGTATCTACCTCAATTAAAAGATACTTTACTGCTAAAAAATGCTAAACATTGTCTGACAATACAGGGTTGTCACAAATCTTCTATTTGTTAATTATCTGTGAAGTGTAAAAAAAGTAAAGCACAGTAAAAGTAGGTATGCCTGTAGTCACTGCTATTAATGTTAGGCTCGTGATAACTGTGATGAAATCAAAGGGAAGCAATTCAATAGATGAACCTGGCATATTTTCTGAGGACACTGAGGACTGCTTACATCTTACAGCAATAAGAACACTTCCAAGTTGTCCAATTTCATTTTCTCACCATAAATACAAGTCAGGGTTATTACATCACTGAACAAATGGTCACCTACGTTACTGATTTGTTCCTGAGTCCTCTTCAGCCTCTGTAGTTCAGGAGTGTCTGTAACGATGCTGAAGCCCCTCCCTTTGCTCTCTTCAAAATCTCTTTTGTATTTGACCTAACAAAATTAGAAGTGAAAGAAAAAAAGAAAGAAAAAGAAAAGTAAACAAAAGAATCATAAATCCCACTCAGGATAGGCAGAGGCCATATCAGCTGCTAAAACTGGAAGCGGCCTCTCCAGGAACTCCTCTAGTAGCAGGTGATACAGTGAGGAGCAAGACTGCCTGGTTTGTGTCCCTGCAACCACTCCATGGCCTTAGGCAGGTTACTCAACCACTCTGTGCCTCGGTGCCATTTGATTCATAAAATGACGATGATGACAAAAATAACAGTATTTAAATTTGTTGTTTGGTTGCTAAGTGAAGTCCAACTCTTTTGCGACCCCCTGGACTGTAGCCCACACCAGACTCTTCTGTCTATGGGATTCTCCAGGTAAGAATAATGGAGTGGGTTGCCATTTCCTTTTCCAGGGGATCTTCCATAATAGTTATCATCATCATCATCATCATTAACAGTTGTACTAAAACTGAAAAATAAATGCGGAAAGAGAAAGCTAAATCTTCTGGTCCCATGGCTTGTTTTGTCAGTGACAAAGCATCATTTTGAGCCTGGACTGCACTATGGATGAGGGAGACATACAACATTATCAGCAGCAGCCCTGTCCTAACAAAGTTTTCATTCTATTTCGAAAAGCAAAGCATATGGGTATGATTATACAATGCTGTACTGCCAAATGTTGAATATGTAAATGCTTATGAAAATATTTATAAAACAGGCCACACCTAGAGATTAAAAGACTTCAAGCACATGCCCTTGGCATACTGTGTACTGAGGTACCAAAGTTTTTTTCAGTCTTTAAATATATTTCTTTCTAATTACAACCCAGTGAGGCTGAATTTTACAGTTTCCTCGGGGAACTAGAACAGCCAGTGCTTAATCTTACTAGGGTCCCATCTCCTATTATTAGCATAGTGAAAATACCTGTGACACCAGTTAAACATTCTGCTTGTTAACGACTGAGACGGCTAGATCACTTGAACTGTTCTTTTTATTTCTTTAAAAACCTAACTATCAAGAAATATGGAAACTTATCTTTGATAATCCATATAATCCCCATTTTCACATTCATAATTACCAGCTTCAAATTAAAACATATGAATAATTAATGTTTAGGGTAGCTAATAAAAATATGTTTCTGCAAGTGTTACTTTCTGCATAAATTTGAAAAGTCTCCTTAGCTGACCATGGAATGACTGTTTTTGTTGAGTCATGTTTGTTTTTAAATACTCAGTTCTCTCAGGCATTACTGTCCTTGAGGCTACTGGAAGTTTTCCTTTATCTGAAGAGCTTAAGAGAAAAAAAATATCCCAGATGACAATAAATAAAATGATACACATACTCTCATCACTTTTAGCCTAAGAATATCTAATTTTCCCTCCACATTTTCATTTAAATGTCTAAAAGTACTAAAATCCTTACTTTATTTCCATAAGTAAAAGGTCAAATAAACTGCATTATTTTTCTGCTACAGAAAATGCTGAGTGAGATTAGCCTTCTAACCCTCAATCTCCCAGCATGTGTGAAGATGCACACAGGAACATTCTCAGGGTTTTCAGCCTAACTAAGCAGGGAAGCCATTTAGCTTTGTTTGAAGTAAACACTAGGGCGCAGAGCAGTAAAATAATAAAAGTAAGAAAGATGGCAAGGTTACAATAAGAGCAAGGGGAATAAAGAAGAATAAAAATCTAGAAGCCAAGTTCTAACATCCTTAGCATCCGTTTCAGAGAAGGCACAATCCCATATTCTTTTTGTGATGAGCTTGGAATTTTGTTTGTTTTTTAATGGCAGTTTTCAAAGGAAGAACTGAAAAGAAAAAACCATTAAATTCCAGAATCATAGCTTTCGAGTTAATTACCATTTAAGAGTCCTTTCCACATTCACAAGACACATAAGATTCATCTGATTAGGGTTTGCCTCGTTAAGTGATTAGTTTTAAGGAATATACAATTATCTCCATAATTGATTTGCAGAGTTTTTAGATGTTTAATCCTTTTTTAATGGAGTGACCCACAACCATGCTCTGCACCGACGCAAGCACCAGTCCACATAGTAAATCTTGACAGCTCACAGGGAGCTTTTGAGCCCTTCATCAGTCCCTCTCTTTTCCTTACTCCCAGCCACTTATATCCTATCTCTCTACTTAGGTCTAATTTTAAATATTATATCCGATGGTCTGCCAGGTATGCATAGTCTGATTCTGAGAGACAACTGCATACAAAAATAGTAGATGCCAGGAGCTGGGGGCAGGGCTTGCAGGGTAGGGAGTGGGAGATGGGGAGTTAGTGTTTAATGAGGAGAGACTTTCAGTTTAGGAAGGTAAAAAATTCAGGAGACAGATGATGGTGAGAGTTGTACAACAGTGTGAATGTACTTAGTGCCACTGAGCCGGACAGTTAAATATGGTGACAACAGTATGTTTTATGCAACATTCACCAGAGTAAAAAAAAAAAAAAATTAATTTGAAAAAAAATAAAAAGAGCTCAGAGAACAGAGAAAGGGAGAAGATTCCTCTTTTCAGTTGTAGATGTCTCCTCTGCCCTTACAACATGACCCCATCCAACCAGTGAGCGCCTGTACTCTGCAGTCAGGAATCAACTCATACACGTGATCCAGTATGTATCCAAGAATCCCAGACCTGGGACTGTGGTAGAAACTCATGGGAAAGGGCTACTCTTTCTCCATGGTCTGGCTCATTTTGTTGTTGTTCAGGATTGTTGTTCAACCCCACGGACTACAGTACACCAGGTTTCCCTGTCCTTCACCATCTTCTGGAGCTTGCTCACACTCATGTCCATTGAGTCAGTGATGCCATCCAACCATCTCATCCTCTGTCATCCCCTTCTCTTCCTGCCTTCAGTCTTTCCTGGCCTCAGGGTCTTTTCTAATGAGTCAGCTCTTCACATCAGGTGGATAAAGTATTGGAGCTTCAGCTTCACCATTGGTCCTTTCAATAAATATTCAGGGTTGATCCTTTAGGATTGACTGGTTTGATCTCCTTGCAGTCCAGGGGACTCTCAGGAGTCTTCTCCAACACCACAGTTCAAAAGCATCAATTCTTCAGTGCTCAACCTTCTTTATGGTCCAGCTCTCACATCCATACATGACTACTGGAAAAACCATAGCTTTGACTAGACAGACTTTTGTTGGCAAAGTAATGTCTCTGCTTTTTAATATGTTGTCTAGGTTTGTCATAGCTCTTCTTCCAAGAAGCAAACATCTTTTAATTTCATGACTTCAGTCACCATTTGCAGTGATTTTGGAACCCGAGAAAATAAAGTCTGTAACTGTTTCCATTGTTTCCCCATCTATTTGCCATGAAGCAATGGGACAGAATGCCACGATTTTCACTTTTTGAATGTTGAATTTCAAGCCAGCTTTTTCACTCTCTTCTTTCACTTTCATCAAGAAGCTCTTCAGTTCCTCTTTGCTTTCTGCTATAGGGGTGGTGTCATCTGCATATCTAAGGTTATTGATATTTCTCCCGGCAATCTTGATTCCAGCTTGTGCTTCATCCAGCGCAGCATTTCACATGATGTACTCTGTTTAGTGGGCTATAAAATTGAAGTTGCTGGCCCTCATTTGGTCACTATGCAATGATGATGAGGCCAACACAGAGGCAAGCAAAACCCCAAGAGTGATTCCCGACATCATTCGAGCACCTGAAACTAACTCTTCCTAAAGCGAGAATCACCAGGCTTACCGGATGAGTGAGCTAATATCTCTCTCTTCAATAACCAAAAGAATTCTGATTAATATGCCACCACCACCATGCCTACAAGGTATACATATGAACAACAAGGTTCCCAGAAATACTGACATGTGAATTTCTCCTTGGTTATTTCTATGCTTTGGTTCTATTTATGATACATGACTTAAGAGTTGATAAAAATACGGGAGAAAGAGAAAGAGCCTAGACTTAACATCCCATCCCTGTCACTTACCAGTCACCTCACAGGTCTTCTAGCTTCTGTAAGCCCAAATTTTCTCATTTTTAATTAGAGAATCTGGTAATTTCTTAACTAATTAGGCTGTAGGGACTGAATGAGGTAAATCACAGGGAGGAATTTTAGAAGGTATGAGGTGATTTTTTGTGCAAATGTCCAGTATTATCATCATAATACTGGTTTTGCCTGGCTTGAAAAGATTACCTAATTTCTGTCATGAGACATCAAAAAGAACAGTTCTATAACAATCAGATAGATCATGGTTAATAAAGCCAAATGATTCATGTCAATGTATGGCAAAAACCACCACAATACTGTAAAGTAATTAGCCTCCAATTAAAATAAATAAATTCCTTTTTTAAAAAAAGAATTAGCTATTAGTTTACATTTGCAAATTTTACTATTATTCTAGGAAAGATACTTGTTTTTTGTTGGATTTGTGTGAATGATCAGACTCCTAAAAAACACCTTGGACGTGTCATCTGGTGACCACACAGGTGAAGATAAATCCTGAACCCCATCTGTGCAGGTGCTGGGTGACAATCTGTCTCTGCCAAGAGGCATGTGGCAGGCTCTACAAACCTGTAAGAACTATGTGAAGAGGGCTCTCATAAGATCACTCAGACTTTCTTGTCACTGACAGAGTGATTCTTACCCTCAGCCCCTAAGAAGCATAATGCATTTATTCATTAAAGCTCAGCACCAGTGGTGATGCTCTGTGTGCTGGATGGGTCTTCCCCAGTCCCGAGTGTCATGGTTTTTCACTTTCTATTAGAGCAGTTATCACCTTGAACTGCAATCACAATGGAGTCACAGTCCCTGCTCTCGAACTTGCCCTCAGGGACAAGGGCAAACTTTTATTGAGCTTTGTGATCCAAAATCATGGCATAGCACCTGACCTGTGCAAGTTGATTAATAAATGATAAAGAAAGGGAAGAAGGGAGGCAGCAGAAGACAAAGAAAGAAAGGGAATAGACACAGACAAAGGGAAGGTGGCCCAGATCTAGAGATCCAGGTGCTGTGTTCAGTCTCTATGTCCAACTCTTTGCAACTCCTTGGACTGTAGCCCATCAGGGTTCTCTGTCCATGGGATTTTTCAGGCAAGAATACTGGAGTGGGTTGCCATTCCCTCCTCCAGTGGATCTTCCTGACCCAGGGATCGAACTTGCATTTTCTGCGTTGCAGGTAGATTGTTTACCACTGAGCCACCTGGGAAGCCTAGAGGTACAAGAGGAACCTCCTATTTGGGCACTGAACGTGGTTCCAATTGGCTGAAAAAAACAGGAAGAGCTGGGAGATCAAGCTAAGAAACACAGATCTAAATCTGATTTGGAAAGAAATTGCTATCCATAGTGCTTATCTTAGTCCATCTGGGCTGTTCTAACAAAAAATGCCATTACTGGGTTGCTTATAAACAGCAAAAATTTATTTCTCACAGTTCTGGAGGCTGAAAAATCCAAAATCAAGGTACAAACAGACTCATTGTCTGAAGAAAGGCTGCGTCTTTGCTCATAGATGGCCATCTTTCCACTGTAGTCTCATATGGAGTAGGGGATGAAGGAGCTCTCTGGGATCTCTTCCATAAGGGCACCAAACTCATTTATGAGGGCTTCACCTTCATGACCTAACCACCTCCCAAAGGCTCCACTTCCTAACATCATCACATTGGGGATTAGGTTTAAACATGAACTTTGGGAGAATAAAAACATTCAGTCCATCCCAGCACTCCTTAACTCACTCAACATGAACTCAACAAGTATTCACTGAACCTCATATCAGTTGCTATTACAAACTCCTGCTCTGTCCCTTTTCTTTCTTCAGCACTGGATTTAAAATTATCATCTCTGGTCTCTTGTCCTCTATCCTGTTAAAAAGTATTTTATAACAATTCTACAAGTAACAATGGTGAATTATTCTAGGAATGTCCTCCTCAAATATTTACATATTTAATCCTTTGTTCATTCAACAAATACTTACTGAGCAGCTACTATGAGCCAAGCACAGTTCCAGGGGTGAGAACAACACAGCAAAGAAAACAGTCAAGAGAAAAAGACATGAAATTTATATAATTTGAATAAATGGTACATGAGTGGTAAGTTCTAAGAGAGAAATAAAGCAGGAAGTGAGATGAGAGGGGTCAGGAATGCTGCCCTTTTAAAGAGAGCAATCAGGGGAGGCCTCAGTGAGAAGGTGACACTGAAGTAAGATTAGAAGGAGGTGAAGGCTGTATGTGAGCAGCAACAGGCTGGACTTCTGCTTTAACAGGCTGTCTCTGGCCACCGCATTAACCCACTGAAGTGAGCAAAACAGAGGCTGGAGACCAGCAAGAAGGCAGGAAATTTTGGTCCTCTCTCCCATACATGCATGTTCATGCCCTACTCTTTGTGACCCCATGGACTGTAGCCCGCCAGGCTCCTCTGTCCATGGGACCTTTCAGGCAAGAATACTGGAGTGGGTTGCCATTTCCTCCTCCAGGGGATCTTCCAAACCCAGGGGCTGACCCCACATCTCCTGCTTGGCAGGCAGATTCTTTACCATTGAGCCACCTGAGAACCCCCCTCCCTCCCCAGTTGTCCACTATTAGAGAATGTCCCAGGACCACAGAAGTCAGGGGGACTTCCTAGGCCCAGCCTGAGAAGCTGGCCTCAGTGGGAGACCTAGCCAGGTGAGATGCTTCTCTTGTCAGAAATGGTAGGAAGGACCCAGGAAGAGGGAGTATAGAGTCCAGACACTGCTGAGTTCAGCGACAGGACATGCAGTGCCTGGGAGGCAATGCAGTTTGTTTCCCGTATGCCGATCCCTTCAAGACTAAATAAACACATCTTGAAAATGCATTCTTAAACTCAAATGATCCATGTTGTTGTGCTGCAGAAACTAACACAACATGGTGAAGCAATTACACTCCGATTTTTAATAATAAACTAATTATATTAAATTTTTAAAATCAAATGCAAGAAATATACCCAACAGGTAATGTGAATTGCCATATTTTTCTTCGGAAGTATTTTAAAAATTTCGACTACTGAGTTCTACCTACTATTGACATGCTACATACACATGTAAACGAATATGTACACACACACACATTTCCTGTATTATAGATCAGAACCCTAAATCAAGAACCAAAAGACCTAAATTTAAACCCTAATTCTGTCCTGTGATCTTTTATAATTTGTTCAGTTTCTCTAACATTCTTTATCCTCTGCTACAAAATGGAAAAAGAAAAGGGATAAAAAAGTAATACACTACATAGGGTTTGGAGGGTTAACATAAATAATATGGAAACATCAAGCAGGGACATGCCCTTACTAGATCATTAGCAAATATTAGTTTACTCCTTTTTAATAATTTTCAAAAATGACCTTTATTGCTATGTATGATCGTTTCTGCCAACATGTGCGTGCTCAGTGATATTTTGTGTTTGGAGTCATCAGTAAGCAACACTCACAAGTTCAGACACAGAAAGAGCCTGGGAACCAGGGCGGTTTGGCAAGGTTAAGAAAAAGGCTCACAATGACTGAAAACAAAAATTTAAAAATCAAAACAGTGAACAGAGCTGTCAACTGAATTATTTGCTAATTCTGAGAAATAAATTCTCTCCCCCAATGCCATAATTATTAATCTTATATCAAATGTAAATAAATGAAGAAAATGAAAATGACTAATGAGAAAGGTCATTCTGAGGCAGAAAGTCATTTCTGATGGAAAAAAGCCAAGTGAACCAGAGACTGGTAAATTGTTGAACGATGACTCAAAAGGAGATTAAGTGAGATCAAAGAGGGGCATGTCCTACAGTTCAACAGCTCTACCCCCAAGTATGTTTCTCTCTAAAGGAACTCTTCTCCATGAGCAGCTAGGAATATAGACCAACATGTTCAATATACCATTTGTATTATCCAAAAAAAAAATGCAAACAATCTAAATATCCATCCACAGGAGATGAATAAATTACTGTATATTCATAAAATATAATATTATCCAGAAGTAAAAATAAATGAACTACAGATACATGTATCCGTATGGTTGAATCTCAGAAACATTTTGGTGAAGGAGAAAACAAGCCAGGAATACACACATATGGTGGTAAGTAAATGGGGGAAGAGATTCAATAAGCGTAACATCCAGAAGAGCTGTGAGGAGACCTGATCATGGAAGGGTGCCCTGGGAGCTTCACTGCTCATGTGACGTTCAAGTTCTTCAGCTGGAAGGTAGATCCATGCGCAGTCCTTTAATTATCAAGATGTAAAACTTATGCGTATGCTCCAAATATTCTTTTATACTGATCAAACATTTTACAATAAAAATATTTTCAAAGAAAGCAGGGACAGAGCTTTAAAACCTCGGATGGGGAAACTGAATTTACCAGAAGATAAAGAAAAATCATGAGCAAGAAAACAGAAAAAGAATCTCAGAGCCAGGAATCGGCTGATACTTTGAGTTAGCTTACAGACAAGGCTTGGGTTTTCTGTTAAGTGGCCAGTGACCTAGTCAGCAGCCACTGGAGGCAGAAAGTTCGTCTTTTTAAGTTTCTTTGTCTTAATGAATCTTAATGAAGCTGTTTCACTATGTTGGCAAATACTGAAATGAAGCAAAAAGGCAGGAAAAGAGAACTTGAGAGAGGATTAAAAGGATTCCAAATGTGGATTAATGAGCAGTGCAAAAGGATTCTTGCTGAATCACAACAGACCAGAGGGCTAAAAAGAATCCAGGGGCAGAAGAGGAAGAAAAAGGAGAACATTATTTAGCTGTAAAGCAATTTACCTTGTCTGAAAAGGTTTAACAGAAGCCTAAAATCTACAGGCATAGTTATGACTAATTCATATTATGCTGCTCTTTATCTCACACATTTTAAATTCTCCATCTGATACAATAAAATCAATGACCAGTTTTATGATCTTTCATGCCACAATGGATACTCTACTTCTCTTCCAGGGGAGACTGGGAGGGTCAGTGTCATTTTCCAACTACATGCCAAATTCTTAGTTTGATCTACAAAATTCACCGCTCAATTATGTACCATCTTGTATAGTTCAGTAGATTTCAAAGTACTGGAGAATGTGTACCATATGCTTCTTTCTATCTCATCACATTCTGCTTCGTGCTAAGCATATATTAAAAGCTTAATAACTATTTCATGATTGACTACTATTCAATTTTGTATTTTTAATGTCTAAAATGCAGAAAATTGGCTAATCTTGCAATGCTAGTTGGGAATAAAACAACTACAAAGGAAAATCTGATTAAGGCTTTTTTTATGGTGAAGTTAATTTTAACAAACGTTAAGTCAAATGAGCTCAAAAGTGAATTTGCTTTTTTATAAATTAATCTCATAATTTGTAAATTTATGGTTAATTAAATAGAATTAAAATGTTAATTACCTTTTAAAACATAATTAAAAGGCATTAAAAATAATTTTCATAGATCTCTAAGCCTTCAATTAGCTTTCCACTCTATGTGCAGAGGTACTTACTAAATAATTACAGATTTTTCAGTATATTCACAACCCAACTTCATCAGTTTTGGAGTTCCTGTACCTTAAAATCACTAAAGTCTAAATTTTATTCTAAACAAATACTCTGAATACATAATAAAAAGCACATCTTAATTAATTTCTCAATAAGCTAAAAATATTTAAAATCACCCCTAAGACACTAAAGTGTAGCCTAGAGGTTAATAGCCCGGGTTAGAATTTTTATAAACTCCACTTCTTAATAGCTGTGTGACCCTAAACAGGTTACTTAACCTCTCTAAGCCTCAGTTTCCCCAAGTGCAAAATAAGCATAACTAGAGTCCAACACGTTTGTGAGAATTAACGAAGATGACGATAATAATGGCCGCCACCTACGAACTCTCTGTTACATCCAGGCATGCACCAAGTGTTTATCCATCACATGAGCAAAGCCAGGGTGGGAAGGCTGGCAGGTCCTGCGTCAAGAGAGCACAGCCCTCAAGTCCCATACGTTCAGGTTAGCTCACAGCACCTTAGCATCTGGAGAACACTTCCTACTGCCTGGGCCCAGCACCATGTCACCTGTACCTGAGGGCTGCTTCAGTCTTTTGAAGATCAAAACAGAATGTGAATAAATAGATCGAAATGAAAATATGCTTTATCTATATCATCTTCAGATAAATCTTAGCAGGGACACAATTTAGTGCTCATTCCTATTACTGAAGGAAGGGAGTTTGAGGCAGTGACAGAGCTAACAGGAGGCAGAAGTCTCTCTCTGGCATCTCCTGACATTATCTTTCAATTCATCAGACAGTGAAAAAAATGCCAAAATGAAAAAATCTAACTGAAGACATATATTAATACAAACAATGTCCTGTAAACAAGCAAAGAGGAAAGCGGAAGTCATTGAATATTTCTTAGTACAGGGTGCCAGAAGATTTGCATAAATTAAAATTTTAGCCAACTCATTATCTGTAATGGAACCTGCAGTGCCATAAAAGGGACAAAAATTATCACCCCAAGTAAAGTTTATTACAGTTCCTGTTTTTCACCCAAAATGTGTTTTCAGGTATTTCTTTTGAAAGAAACAATTATTTGAATTTTCTATTACTGAGCACCAGGCCAGGGAGGAGAAGGTTGTTGCCAGAGCTGTGGTACAGGCGTACCTTGGGGACACTGTGGGTCCATTCCAGATCGCTGCTATAAAGCAAATACCACCATTAAGCGAGTCCCATGAATATAGAAGTTATGTTTACACTCCACTGTAGTCTATTAAACATGCAATAGCACTATGTCTAAAAAAACAATATACATACTTTAATTTAAAATAGTGTGTGTTAGTTGCTCAGTCGTGCCCGATTCTTTGCGACTCCATGGACTGCAGCCCACCAGGCTCCTCTGTCTAAGGGATTTTCCAGGCAAGGATACTGGAGTGGGTTGCCATTTCCTTCTCCAGGAGATCCTCCTGACCCAGGGATAGAACCCCAGTCTCCTGCACTGCAGGCAGATTCTTTACCAACTGAGCAATACTTTATTGCTAAAAAACCTGCTAATCCATCCTCTGAGCCTTCAGTGAGTTGTAATAGTAACATCAAAGATTACCAGTTACATATCATCATAACAAATACAATAACGGAAATGTCTGAAATATTATGAATTGCCAAACTGTAACACAGAGACACAAAGCTGAGCAAATGCTCTCAGAGAAAAAAGGCGTCAACACATTTGCTTGACATGGGGTCAGCACAAACCTTCAATTTGTAAAAAACTCAGTATCTGCAAAACGCAGTAGGAAAAAAAAAAAAAGCACAATAAAAAGAGGTATGCCTGTAGTGATGGGACTATTGGTTCAAACCAAAAAAATCATATCTACATTGACGAAGAAAACTGGTGTGCAAAATATATATACAAAACGCACATTTCATCAAGAATTTTACAATAGAGAAATGTAACTAATCTACCAAACTCTGCCTATGAGTTATGGATTACTCTGGGGAGTACATTAAGTATTTGGCGATGATGATTAACTTTTCCAGGAAACTAAAGTACCATCCAATTAACTACTCAGGTACTAAAGAAGCAAAAAACAATTAATATTCTAATACCTGATTTAGTCCTGAAGAGTAATTGACTCACAGAGTCTGACTCTTGCTGATTTATGTTTCCCTGTTACGTTTTAAATAACATATAATAATTCAGACAATTCATGAATTTTGATTTCTGGACATGTGTTCTCTTAACTATTAATCCTTTAGAGAGAGTCAGTCTCATCCCATTACATTATGATTTTTTTAAATATAAGCAGTCTAATTCACACACAGAGTAGAATTTTATTCAAATTATTTTGAACCAGACGATATCATGCAAAGTTAAATTAAGGAAAGGATAAGAAGTTACAACAGGAAACATTTCTGTGTGCATATTCTGATTTATTAAATATTAGAAACTGGGGCAATTTCCAGTTAGGATAAAGGTAATTAGCAAATTGGTCTTCAGAAAAGAAAGCTACCTTCAAACTACAGTAAAGAAATGAAATAAGGATAAAATCAGGAACCAAGGAAATGTAAACAAAGAGAGCTGAAACTAACACAAAACAGTTATGAAAGTGAAAATAACCTGTTCTTAATCTCAGAGTCACAGCTGATGAAAGTGACAGATGATCCCCCCCACTTTCTTACATGTGCCTGCTTCCTAACAGATTGATAATGTCATTAAACTTGGCCTAACAACCCTCCCACACCTGCAACGGCATTATCCACCAGGCAACACTGACTGTTTTTCTGGAAGAAAACATGCTTCTTCCACTTCTACAAAACTGGGGAGAAAAGCAAAATAAAAACTGTAACACAGCAAAAACAAAGGAAAAAAGAATGCAAAAGAAGAATAAATTAAATACATTATATACTTACTATGCACACAAATGACACTGAGAATAGCTTCAAAGATAGACAGTTTTTGCTACCCAGAAAAACCCATGAATCTCAGCAAGGTTTTTTCTTTGTGTGTGGTATGGCAGAGGTTTACTGGGGTGGAGGGGACACCAATTATTTCTGCAAATGTCACTTGCTCGGTAGCTACATTTCTGTAGGAAAACATATTGTTATATTACATAGGCAAGGTTCAGGACACTGCAGTCAATACCCAAGTCCTGACCGTCACTGGTTGAATCCCTACCTCCACTCATCTCCATCAGCAGTCTTAATACAAAAAAAAAAAAAGATTAAATCCTTAATACAGAATTTTATTTAAAACATAAATTTCCTAGAAATGTTTGCAGGTTATTAACATACTGATAATACAACTAGAAATGTAGTCCTAACTCAGGTCTTCCACAGGGAAGAAGTAAACACCCGAGCGGTGCTGAAGAACGAAGTGAAGAATTATGGCTTCTTACACTTCTTAGTTAAGAGCAAGAGCTTCATACTGATTACAGGTGTCAGTTTTGAGAAATGCTGGCTTGCTGCCTCCCTGCTACGGAATAGCAGCTATGATTTATTAAAGAGCTATTGTATAAGGTATCAGACATTGTACTAGGCATCTGACAGACCATCCTGCTTCATCTTCAAAAATCACTCTGCAAAAGAGATATCTTTTTACCATTTTGTACGAATGAGAGACGTAGTGGACATTATTGTTTGGGTCCACCCACAACCTCCTTCTTCTAGGTAATGGTCCCAGGCCTCGTTCACCCATGCAGTTCTTCTCAAGAGCTGTCATTTCCCTATAGCACACACTTCCTTAATCAACCAAGGGTTGTCCCAAAGGCAGTCAGACATCTGGCCCAAGCTAGTCCAAGCCCAGATGTTTCGGGGGTTTGCAGTCTTGGGACACAAAGTGTAGAATGAGTCTCTCCCTCTGGCAAGCAAAACTCTAAGGTACAAAGCCTTGGAACTATCGACAGCCAGGTTTGCCATCACCAGAACCCAGAGGGGCAGATACACCCCATCTGTCAAAAGAGACTCCTGGCCTGGTGGCGTTTGAGTCCTGATCCACACTGTTCCTAAAGCTCATACAGGCACATTCTTGCCCATGGATCTGTGTACTCTATAATATCCTCAAAAGACATCATCATTTTGTTCAAGTGAATGAGAGTTGCGTTTTCCATCTTGTGCAGCCCAGAATCCAACCTAATACAGGAAACTAACTTAGAGATGAATACACAAATCACATATATATACTAACATGTGTAAAACAGATAACTAGTGGGAAGCTGCTATATAACACAGGGACCCCAGCCTGGAGCTCTGTGATGACCTAGAAGAGTGAGATGGGAGAGGGAAGAGGGGCTCAGGAGGACCACACACACACACACACGCATACATACATGTAAACATGTGTACATATATATATGACTGATTCACATCATTGTGTGGCAGAAACCAACGCAACGTTGTAAAACAATTCTCCTACAATTATAAAAGAAGAAAAGCCTAACATCACCTTATGGTGAGTTGTAGAGTCAGGATTCAAACCCACATCTGCTGTCTTGGAAGCCTCTGCTGTTCTTTACCTATCACACCACAAGATAGTAATTCGAATACTTTGTAAACTTCAAAGATCTTCACTTAGATTGAAACAATTTTGATGAAAATAGTCATTATTTCTTTAAAAAGACTAGATTTTAAACAACAGTGTAACTATCTTAATTTTTAAATTATCTCACATGTTATATACATTAGGCAGTGTGTCTGTGTGTCTGTGTGTTAGTTGCTCAGTCGTGTCCGACTCTGCAACCCTATGGACTGTAGCCCACCAAGTTCCTCTGTCCATGGAATTCTCCAGGCAAGAATACTGGAGTGGGTTGCCATGCCCTTCTCCAGGGAATCTGAATCTTTCATGATTACAAACACCATCAGTTAGATGTTCGGTAGGTGTTCATCAACTTGAGTGAGTAAAAAACTAAGGTAACCACTTCAAGATGAAACTTTATCATGATGACCTTATTAAGCATCAGCTTAGAAAAGTGTGTAGATGATTCAGTATTTTCACTTTTAAATTCACTCTAATTTCCAATACAAAAAATCAGATACTAAGTAATTGAAGAAAATTCCAAAATTTAACTTTAATGTGATAATTTAAAAAGTTATTGCAAGTCTGCACATCAATTAATATATTATCTTGGTTATATTCCTATGAAGTTTCATGATTAAGTATCATTTTATGATGCTATAGGTACAATTCTATTCTTCCCTTGCTGATCTAAAAGTCTCCTCTGGTCAAAAAATACTAATGGAGTTTGGCTGAATCCATTTCTCAAAAGGACAAAGAACTTCCCTTGTGGTCCAGTGGTTAAGACTCCACACTTCGACTGCAAAGGGGATGTGTTCAATCCCTTTTCAAGGAGCTAAGAGCCTGCATGCTGCACCACCGATAAATAAGTACTATCTTTTTGAAAGAAGGGAAAAGAGTCTTTTCCCTCCAGAATGAACATCTCAAGAAGAAATAGCATTTTTCCTTTGTAATGTGAGTTTTCAAGTTACAATGAGAAAGGGGGAAAAAATGTAAATGGAAGAGAGTGGCCTGTTTGAGTTGATATGGATAAGTGTTTTAACATCTCTTAATAATTCTAATTTTGGAATGCTGTTCTGCCTGAGCCCATGAACGTCTCACTTATTTCACAGTCCAGGAGAGTGCAGCTATCTGAGAAACAGAGATAAGTTGGCATTGCCAGGGAGCCAGGTGGTTCCGCTGTTTGGAAACCATCTGGTCTGAGTTTTCTCTTTGTCAGCACCATCAATACTTCAGTAGCAAGAGCTATTATAGGGATTGTGTGTGTTTCATTTCTTTAAATAAACTCAAACAAAACTACTCTGAATATAAATTCATTATTTCTTTGAATTGTGCTTGCAGAGCATAATGAAACTCTTGTCAAGACGAGTTACACTTGAATGCTTACATTCATTCCACAACTTCACAAAACCAAGTGGCAAAATACTGGAAGTATGCCTATACCTCCAGCAGCCCCTCTTGATCATATTCACCTTTAAGGGGATAACTACTGTCCACATGCCACGGGCAAAATGGAGAATTTTTATCTGCTGAGGGAGATGCCAAGGCAAAGCTACATATTCGATGTGGACAGTAAAGAGATTGAGATATCAAGATCACTCAGAGACACAGTTGTTTAATCAAAGAAGTAAAACACAGAAAGGCCTAAGAAACTTAAACCTAGGCTCAATCGACTCTTCATCCAACAGTCATTGCTGTTCAGTCACTAAGTCATGTCCGATTCTTTGTGACCCCATGCCTGCAGCACTGCTCCCTCCCCTGTCCTGCACTATCTCCGGAGCTTGCTCAAATTCACATCCACTGAGTTGGTGATGCTATCTAACATCTCATCCTCCGCTGCCCCTTTCTCCTTCAATCTTTCCCAGCAACAGGGTCTTTTCCAATGAGTTGGATCTCTGCATTAACTGGCCAAAAACACAGTATGACAAATCAGTGAGCAAAATCCATCAAATCATGGCCTGGCCTGCAGAACCCAGGACGATAAATGTACTGCAAAGCACAGGGCCCTTACCTCCACCAAATAGAAAGGGTCATTGCTTACTAAAAATACCAGGCTCTCTGTAATACGTATATGTGAACAGACACTGGCATTAATAAACCTTGTCTTCTAAGACCTTAATCTCAGTTTCAGTCAAAGATAAAGTTTCCAGACCCAGATGTTTTTATCAGAATACCCAAAGTCAAATCTCCCTAAATGCCAGCATCCACCTTCCAACGGCAGGCCTCCGTTTCACTGCCCTTTAGATAGAAGCTGGAAGTCACCATGTCACATTCACTTAAGAAGGGACAAATTAAAGAGGTTAGAGTACTGACCTAGAGTTAAAAGAGAAAGAAACTGAGGCCAGAAGAGGTTTTCCTTTCTTCTATCAGCAGGTCATCCTCAACCCCCTTCTTTGCAACAATGTTTGACTTGTCAAAATTGCTTTGCGGCATCTGCACCTGACATCTAAATCATTTGACAGGCACATAACCTTATCAAATTTCTAGTTATAGTACAAATAGAGGTAACAAACCATATCCACTGAAACTGATAACAGCTCACACAAAGAACTGCAAAGCTGTGATTGCAGGAGAGGAGGGAGTCCCTGCAGACATCCTGGCCCGGGAGCCCACAGAAAGGGGAGGAGGAGAGGCCAGAGCCAGACAAAGAGAAGTGGTGGGTTTGACTCCACCAAACCCAGTTGCTGCTCCCATTCTTCTGCTGAGACCAAAACGACCAAAAGGCCTCTCACTGGGGGTGAAAAAAATTGTGAAAACAGTGGCGTCTGTCCGCTCCAACTAGCATATAACTTAAAAGGCAACTGGGACAAAAGCATAGAACGGTACTTTTAAAAGTCCCCTGCCAACCACCATTTGCCCTAATACACTGTCAGGTTGTTAGGTACTACTTCTTAACTCAGGAGGCAATGCAAGCAATAACAGATATATCCCTGGTTTTGTCTGTAACTCAAGCCAAATGCTCATCTCTAGTATTTGCTCAGGAACACACAGGGAAAATAGTGTTTGCCAAAAAAGAATAAAAGATTTTGAGGTAATGTTTCACATTAAAAAATTAATTTTAAATCATGGCTCTGAAACAAAAAAGCCTTTAAAAAAATCTATTTTCTTCACTTAAATGTTCCAGGCTCCTAATACTTCTGGAAAACACTGCAGAAGAAATTAAGGATATAAATATGAAAAAGTATATATGTAATCAGAGAGACAATTCCCCAGGTAAAGGACACACACTGAAATCAGGTTTAAATTCACCTGATCATAAATATTCCAGCTTCTGAAACAACCCCCTTGTCTGAAACCTTTTAATCCCAGGCCCAGGAAAGGCTCATGCAGGATTAAAAACTCTAATCAGAACACCAAATCCTTTTACGTTTCTAAAGGAAGAATATACATCTTATCAATATCAGATTACTTGATCTGTGAGTCTATCCTACTCTTGACATTTCCAGGTGAAATTAACAAGTTGCTTTTCAGGTCTCCAGTTTCCTCTCCTTTCTTTCCCTTCATCTCATCCTACCCAACTCCCAGTTCCAAATGCTAATGATTTTCCCTCATCAGTATCTTAAATGCAACCCACTTCTCTCCATACCCTTCACCACTACTATTTATTTTTTAAAAAAGAAATGGGGAAGATAAGCATGAAAGCAATAAAAATCCATAAAATAATTAGACAAATTCTGCACAACTGAAATTTCTATGGATCACTGCATGCCTGGTATTATCCACAGAATGTCACATGATAAACTTGACAGAAATATGATGGATATGTGAATATTCAGTAGGCAGCAACAGTCAATCTAAAATATACGGATGCACTTGGATGCTTATTTAAAATATGATTTTTATGCAGATGCAAATGAGACTAAATTTTGGTGTTTCTTATTCAAGGAAACCTGAAGTCAAGCTATGAAACTATCATTCCTTTAGTGACATTTGAAAACCAAATACTGAAGGAAAATCAACAGAACTACTTTTTACCTGAAAAGAGAAAGACTTTGGCTGGGATTAGATTTAAATTCACCCAACCATTAATACCCCACCTTCCTAACCATGGCCTTGGTCTGAAGCCTTTTAATCCCAGTCCCATCCAGGATTAAATAATCAGAACACCAAATCCTTTTACTTTTCTAAATGAAGAATATTCAGCTTATTAACATCAGGTTTGTTGTTGTCGTTCAGTCACTAAGTTGTGTCCAACTAAATTCAACAACAAATTCAAGTAAGTAAATACAAAACTGCTAGAACATTCATTCCAGCCTATTTCATATCATCAGAAAAAGCAAAACAGATAAAAAGAAAATCTGTGCTTTAGATATTATGTAAATTTCTTTCTTAATATAGAAATTAATAGAGAAATGCCTTTAAATCTCTTAACAAAAATGATTTCATACACACACACACACACACACACACACACACACAAACCTCACCAGAATTATCTTTTACCTAAAAAGAGAAAAGTATTGAAGTAGTCTCAGCCAAACTATTGGCCAAGTGTGAGGCTAGGGTGATTCTAGACATATAAGGACTCAAAATTTATCAACCTCATACCTTTTCTCAGAAAGCTACTGGAGGATGTGATCTACCAAAATGAGGGAGTAAACCAAGAAATAAGACATGGGATCCAAGGGTTTTTTTAAAAAGGCAAAGGGAAAGCCAAGAGTAATGGTGAAGGAAAATCCCAGGGCAGAGCTATTCAATGAACCCAGAGAAAAAGCAGTCCAGATTAGAGCTGGGGACAAAAAGCTCCAGGAGGAATGTCTCAAGAAAAAGATTATAGAATTGATAGATTACTGAATGCATGCAGACCTAGTGAAAGAAGTTTTAAAACTATCTGACTGTGGAGATACAAAAAAAATTAGCTACTCTAGGAAAAAAGAAAAATGGTTTTCAAAAAAGTATAATCACAGTACATTCACTGGCTCAGCCAGGAACAATAAATAATCTAATTACATTCATATTATTGTCCTTTGCTTTACTGCACTTCACAGACATCACTATTTTTTTTTTTTTTTTTACAAATCAGAGATTTGTAGCAACCCTACTTTGAGCAAGACTATCAGCACCATTTTTCCAACAGTATTTGTTCATTTCGTATCTCTATATCACATTTTGGTAATTCTTGCAACGTCTCAAACTTATTCATAATTTTCACATTTATTATGGTGATCTGTGATCAATGATCCTTGATGTTACTATTATAGCTCACTGAAGGCTCAGTGATGGTTAGCACTCTTTAGCAAAAAAGTATTTCTTAATTAAGGTATCTACATTTTTTTAGCCACGATGGTACTGCACACTTCAGCATAGTGTTAACATAACTTTTACATGCACTAGGAAACCAAAAATTCATGTGGCTCACTTTGTTGCCATTTTATTGTGGTACCCAACCCACAGTATCTCTGAGGTATGCCTGCAAAAAAATGTGACGTAACTATATTGGGTGGGTGGAAAGGGGTAGTTTAACAAAGAATAAATCTTCTTCATATGGAAAAATCAATAGATAATCTCTAAAAAAAAAAGTAAGCTTACAAATAGCAATATATGCGTAGAATAGACAGATGTTACAAAGAAAAACAAAGGCTTACAAGTGGCTGTCTCTGAAGAGAAGGAATTAAATGTATAAAGATATACAGAGGGAACTGCCATATTTTACTATAATCAAAAGTTATATACTTTGAAACTCTGACAAAAAACTAAAATAAAATACACATGCCATTCAAAACAATTTTAAAGGAGAAAGAAGCAACTTTCTTTACTGCACTCGTTGAGCTAACTATCTTTTCAAATCTAGCTTTATAGTAAGTTCTCTTTCACTGAGAAATAGTCATCATGGCAAAGATAAAGGTAGATATGTCACTATTTCTATTATTGATAAGAATGGTCCATACTTTGCATACTTACCCCATATTCTGTCACCAATAAATACTCTCAATCAATTACTGTAACAAAAACTCAGGCTTGATTTCACATGGCAAACCTCTGCGATAAAGGGAGTATTGGAGATGTGTATGTGATGTTATGATATGAACCAAGATAGACTTGCTTTGTTTACATGTGATAAAACCTATGGCATTAACAGAAAATACAGTAATGTACAGTGTTGGGATTGGTAACGGCCATAAGAGGAAAAGGTCATCTGTGAACAGGCTTAGTGTTACCTCTGTCCAGCTCTAGTGATCACTAAGCTCAGAAAAGAGAGAACCAGGAAAAAGAAGGAAAAAATTGAGGGCTTGAGAAGGCAGGGGAAAAAAAAAAAAAAAACTGAAGAATAAAGCAGAAATGGAAGCAGGCAGATGCACTAAGATCTACAGCACATTCATCAAGGTTATGGACATGTAGCATGGATGGCATGGCGATCGTGGGCAGCAGGGAGGTGACCACCGTTAACCAGGGCCCTCACAGGTAAACTCAGCAATCTGTCAGCGAGGCCCACTGCCACGGACAGAGCCTCGTCCATCTTGAGGACAAGGATCTATGCACTGCCAGCATCACCCTGAAACCTAGAAATGGCTTTGGTTAGAGGCTTAGCAAGTCCTGCCACAGGACCCAACTCTTCTGGCTGCTTTTGTTAGCAAGAGCTGGTATCTATTTAAGTATCATTTTTTTTAATCATCTTATGTTTTTATTCAGTCACTCAGTCATGTCCAACTCTTTGGGACCCCATGGACTGCAGCATACCAGGCTTCCCTATCCTTTATCATCTCCTGGAGTTTTGCTCAAACTCATGTCCATTGAGTCAGTGATGCCATCCAACCATTTTGCCCTCTGTCATCTCCTTCTCCTCCCGCCTTCATCTTAACAGACAGAGCATATTTTAGATTTATCATTTCTCCCTTCTAACAAGCAGGAATTTCCTATTTCCTCAAGTCTGGTCAGAACTGTTCATACAATCCGCTGAAGTCCCTTACCTCTCTGAAATCCTGCGGATCCCCTAACTTCAACAAATAGGTGATTTCATTTACTGTCTTTTACTACATGGGGTACAAGCTGAGACCTCATGTGTCGGGAGAAACATGGGCTAGAGAACACACGACACTCGAAACCAAACTTATCAGTTCAGGGACAAGTCCTACCAGCAGGACAGCCAAAGCGGCTTCGAATACTAACACCAGCCCCCTCCACAAAAGGCATTTTAATACTAGCTTCACAGATGGAGAAAATAGGTTTCTTTCACTCCTTTCCTAGTGTTATGAAATGAAAAGTTCCATGACATATCACAATAAATGCAGAATCACATAATGATTACTTTATGAGGTGGAAAACACAGATGAACACCTATATTGTGGTCACTGTTATTCCCTGACTACCCACCATCCATCACCCCTTCTTTCGGTACAACACCTTTCCTTCCTCTTGAGAACCCAATTTTCCCCAGCTCTCTCCAGAGGGGGATTATGTAACTTGGAAATGGCCAGACAGTGTATTACACCCCCATCTCAGTGAGTTTTCAACCCTGGATATAATATCCAGCCAGGACCAGAGAGTGACCTCGTTGGTGGGAACCTGTCTGTCATTGAACTTGTACCTGCAGAGATGTAGGTTAAAGGCATGGCAGCCGTCTTTCAGCCACTTAGGTGAGCCAGCCTGAAAATGGAGCTGTCACAGAAGACACAGGACTGAGAGATAGAGAGAAATGGGGCCCCAGTGAAACCCTCTGAGCCCCTCTAGGAAGCCCTGCCCTAAAGCCAGTTTCACCCCTGGGCTCTTGCAGCATCTGAGCCAAAAATAATAATGCCAGGTGGGACTGAGTTTTCTGGCACTTACAAGGAAAAAAAGTCCTAATTAATATGCTCATATACATTTTGCTAGTAGATAAAATTTCTAAGAGGGTTTAGAGCTTTCCAGGTTACTTTCCTCTCACTATGGTACCTTTCATTGGGCGAGCTGACTTAACACAGCTGTTTGTGATTAAAGCTCAATTATACACACCAACAGAAAAGTGGTTCTGGTCATCCTAAACAGCAGATACCTGCAAATCACCTGCATGTGGTTTGGGAATCCAACGTTAAAGAAACAAAAAAGTTATAAAACACTGTTTAAATATTTTTTAACAACTCCTCAGATGGGGGTCGCTTTCCCCAAGTGACCGCAGTTAGTGTAGTACGGTTAAACTTGAGCAAGAATTCTGTATTCCAGAATTGGCTGGGATGTCACCATTTGAGATGCTGGCAAAAACCATACTTTAGAGCAAACAATATATAACTAAAATGCTTTTTAAAACAATTTCCTGAAGAGGAGGTAATTCCACAAAATGACTGAAAACAGTGTAATTGTCATTTAGCTGTGTACACCCACTGTGTCTGTTTAAAAGTGTTTTCCCCATTATGCAGAATTCTTAAAAACCTAAGAACAGGAAGTCGCAAGCATCTCACTTATAACCTTTTGAATTACTCAGCACATAATCAGTATTCGAAAGTTCTAATTCCTCCCCCCCCAAAATCTTTCCTATTTTTTGTTCTTTCTAGCCATTTTGATATTTCCTTTTTTCAATCACAGTTTTGTTTATAAATGCCCAAATAAAGATATAATAAATAAATTCTTGGGATTTCCCTGGTAGTCCAGTGGTTAAGAGTCCACACTTCCATTGCAGGGGACACAGGTTTGATCCCTGGTTAGGGAACTAAGATCCTACATGCTTTGCAATGTGGCAAAAATTTAATTAATTAAAAAGAATAACAGATTCTCATACTAGGACAATTATGTCTTAAGTAAATAAGAATATCAAGTTTTACA
Source organism: Antilocapra americana (assembly GCA_007570785.1). NCBI lineage: Eukaryota > Metazoa > Chordata > Mammalia > Artiodactyla > Antilocapridae > Antilocapra > Antilocapra americana. The sequence goes on along the minus strand of ML663469.1, from coordinate 5,956,630 downwards.
TGGATCTGAGCAGATTGACAATAAACTTAGGACGGTTCACAGTTTAGGAACTCACAGTACTCACTAGAATGTTTTTACCTATACAGTCATACCTGGGTATCTGAGGGGGATTGGCTCCAGGACCCCTTGCAGATTCCCAAATTCACAGATGCTCAAGTCCCTTACAATCGGCCCTCTGTATCCACAAATGCAAACCCACAGATACAGAGGGCCAACCATAACCTAAGTAAAGAACAAGGAAAATGCTAAGGCTGGAAGCTGATATCCTGGGTGGTAGGAACTCCCACAGCCTGGGAACAGTGCAGGGAGAGTGGGTCAAGCTGGTGAAGGTACCTGGATTCTAAACTTGGAGCTTTGTGACCCTAGCAGGTTCCCTAAGAATCCTCTCTCTTCACTTGTAGGGTGAGAAAATTAAATAGATGAACCCAGTAGGTATTGTAGAACGCTAAGCAGTCATGCCTCCATTCTATAAAACCATCTAGAGAATTAACCATGAAAGATGGTGAGAATGGTTATCCTGAGACAGCTTATAATAAGCACCAAATAAAAATAAAATGAGTATGTTTCTATTCTAATGCAAAAGTGTGCCCCAAACGTCAACCGTGCTTCATTTCAATATATTTTAGGATTCTTTTCAAAACTCATCAGTGAAGTAAAGGGAATTTTCTGATTAACCTTTGGCTAACCAGAACACTGAACTTGGAAAAAATACCTCTTTCCTTAATCACTCCAGTTCTCTATAGCAATAAATATAACAGTTGTTCTCAACTTGCAAAGAGTTGTGCCTAAAATATCTGTTCCTGTCTTCACAGGCATCCAGTGACAACTAGCGCAATCTAATGTGTACAGGGTAGAGAGAAATTACAGTAATTGGCTGGTCCAGGGATAGAACCTGAAACTTGGCCTCATTAATAGACTGAATGGGCCAACTGGGCAACCCCACCACAAACTAATGAGACATACGCATTCACCTCCGCTACGAGAGGCTCCAGAAAAATGCAACACATGATACACACAGCCAAGAAAAAAGTGCCTAAACATATCGAATGCTAAGAAACAGTGTTTTCTTATGGCTAACTGTAAAGTTATACTTTAGTTAATCAAGTCCTATTTTAAATGCCTCAGGGAGCTGGTATTTAAAATTCTTTTACAGCAATTACTTTCTTAAGGAGAAAGTAATTTACCTTATTTTATTTATTTTGTAAATCTATGTCATTTATCAAAAGCTAAAAATATTAAACAGTTCACCCAATTAAATTTTAGTCAAAACCTATAAAGAAGAATAAAAGCACCTTCTATTGAAGCTTTCCAGGCAAACATTAAAAATACAACCAAAAGTTTAAAAAAAACCTCCACAAACTTTAAAAAAAACAAACAAAAAAAAAAAGGTAAAGGTTATATTAAAAACAGGTACACAAAGAACACATAGTAAAAATCTAATAGCAAACTTGTGAAAGCTATAGTGGCTTCCACCATCATTTTAAATCAAATTATCATGATGTTATTTCAACTTAATAACAAAAATTATTTGTTTTCAAGTTATCTGAACAACGTAGTTCTCATTTTGTTTGACAGGGTCCAAAAGACAAAACAAAACAATCTAGTGGAATGGAATGTTATTTGTGTTTTTCATATAGAACAAAATAAAATTTTGAACTAAAACTATTATTTCTAGAGAAGTGGCAAACTGCTAAAAATTTTCAGCTTGACCAAGAAGGACATCTTTTGTTTCATTAGGTTTGACAATGGGAAATTTTTACCCTATGAAACTTTAAATGCAATTTTTCTTTAAGAAGAAAAGAGAAGAATTGAGGGCTCTATTAGCCAGGGTCACTCCTTTCATCTAAAGTTTACAAGAAGCCCTGGAAAATCTCCTCCTGTGCATTGCTGAGCTCTGATCCAGTGCAGCCTTTCTTACCCTGATTTTATGCTCTAAGGAAAATGCCCCTCATTTCTATAATGTCATCAGTCTCCCCTAGATCCTGACATCCCCATGAGCAAGGTGATCAAGAAAGGATGGTGCCTTCACCCAATGAAAATTGTGCTTAAAGGTTTTTTAAAGATTGGGCTCTGTGACATTCAAATAAGCTTGCTGTGGTTCAGTAGTTAACTTACGTCTGACTCTTTGCTAACCCATGGACTGCAGCATGCAGATTATCCCCACATAAAGTACCAGGATGTGGATCAACTCTATTACAATGAAATCTCAAACTAAAGCGCCAATTAAATATCAGATAAACTTCAGCAAAATTTCTCCTTGAGCCCTGCTGCTATTTTGGTTAGTCAGGAATACCCAAAGTATGGGAAAAACTGTTCTATTTGACAAAACACAAAACCAAACAAAACCAAAAACCACGTTCCGTAATAACAAGCACTCATCTCTGCTAAACATACAATATTCAGTGTGGAGATCAGTGCTGAGTAAAGAGATATATGTAAGTGATGACTAAATTGTGGCTTTTTTTTAAGCATGCATCCATATACAAAAAGACTGGAGGGAAAATAAAAATGTTGATATATGAGATTGCCTCTAGGTGATTTCAGAATTTTTTCCATTATTACTGTTATAAAATTACTTGTACAATATATTAAAAGTATAAATGCACATCCCTTCAGGTAGAGGGTAACAGTATATTCTGGACCCAGTGGCACTACAAGCATGGAGACCTGACCTTGCTCTACCAAGCAAGTGAAAGCCTAAAAGGAATCAGAGATAATCATACATTGAAACTGACTGTCCTCCTGCAAAGCTCCAATATATATGTAGTTATGTAAAGTTAAGTAAAATATAACCAGATAACACATATGTTATTTACACAAGGCAATCCACATATATAAATATGGGTTATCTATACAATACACATTATATATATATATATATATATATACATATACATATATATATATATGCATAATATATCTTACAGGCTTCCCAGGTGGCTCAGTGGTAAAGAATCTGGTGCAATGCAGGAGACACAGGTTTGATCCCTGGGTTGGGAAGATTCCCTGGAAAAGGAAATGGCAACCATCTCCAGTATTCTTGCCTGGGAAATCCCATGGACAGAAGGAGCCCAGCAGGCTACAGTCTGGGTTGCAAAGAGTCAAACATGACTTAGAAACTAAATGACAACAGCAAATAATATATCTACTAACTCACATATCATACACATAACTAATGTAAAGCAACCCAACAGTTCAGTTAATTCAATTGCCACTCCAGTATTCTTGCCTGGAGAATCCCATGGACAGAGGAGCCTAGTTGGCTACAGTCCACAGGGTCACAAAGAGCTGGACATGACTGAAGCAACTTAGCATACATGCATAATAACCGGACGAGCCTACTCAAAAACAAATACAAAATTCAAAATAGGGCTAACAGTAATGGAAATTCACATATTATATTACCTGAGCAAAATAATTAAGCTGAATATAATTCAATAAATATTCTCTTTCCAAAGATTCCAAAGTACTTTTGGTTTAGATCCTAACAGAGGCAAATCAATATAAGGATTAGAGGCAGCCCAAAACCAGTCATCTTTCCAAGTGTGCTGGCATTGCAATAGTTTAATTAGCCTAAACGATGGCTTAAGAAAGATTAAATGATATATAAAATCTCCTTCAAAAATAAATTCTGTGGTTCTCTAATTAATATATCAAAACACAGATACACACATACATGATTTATTAGTTTTGAAGTAAACTAGCATTGAATCAAAATGAGTACATCAAAGTTTCATAATTTCATTACATTTGGTTAGATCAATGACCTAGAACCTTGTTTGCTCTTAAGTATTAATTTCTATGATACATCTGAGTCAAAACTTACTTTAAATTTAAAACTGAAACACATGGGAATGAAAATGGGAAATCATACTTTTTCCAAACATTAAAATGAAGAAGCAGGAGAATAAATCCAAGCATCTGCTTTATATTTAAAAGAACTTCTTTTTATCTCATTTGATTATGGGGAGTTATTAATAATCCCCCCAAAAAAGGTACTATCAACTTACTATCTTGGAGTTCTATATTAGCCAGCCCAAAACAACAGTATTCATTTTTAATTTAAAAGTTTTTTCCTGATACTACATTTTTAAGGTATTGGTTGGACTAAACATTGATTAAATGGATAAAAATCAATCCACTTTTTTCTTTTTGGCCACACCCCAACTAGGGATTGAACCTACATCCCCTGCATTGGAAGTGCAGAATCTTAACCACTGGACCACCAGAGAAGCCCCCCAATCTACTTTGTCTAAGGTACACTATACCATCCTGCAACAATTACACATACACTATCTACAGGATTAGTATTAGTGTGGCTATAAACTTCCTCATGATAGCCATTAGATTCATTCTGTCCAACCCCTGGCTATTTCCTTTGGATGTGGTTTTCCATGAAACTCCTCAAGTGATGGCAATATTTTCTCCCAGGCCCCACAAAGCTCATCGCTGCTTCCAGGCTTTTACTCCTCACTCCGTCCCAGCTCTTTTAGGGTACATGGTGCTGGATGATACCTCACTGCACCCTTTCTACAGCTATCACACCAACATACCACCTCATTTAACCACTATGCCACCCTCTACTTCATCAACATTCATAGGGGCCTCAGCATCACCCATGCAATGCCTGGCTCCTTTCTCTCTGACCAACTCTTCTCTGTCCTCCACTCATCTCATCCTCCCACTCCCATAGCCCAAGCCTGGAACATGATGCCAAGAGCTGTGCCACCTCCAAAGTCTGTTTCAGGCCTCCCAGTCAATCACCAGCACCATTTACTTTTGCAGTCACTCTTCTCATCCCTTAAGCTCCAACAATTCCCTAACCCCATCAGGACTTCTGATCTTCTGACCCTACCTACTGCTTACTGCCCAGCACTCTCCATGTCTTCATACCTTCTACATGAATCTCAGATTCTACAGCTCATCATTACAATCTCTTCCCAGCAATTCCCATCAAGTATTGTTCCCCTCTCATCCTCTGATGTACTCTCCTGGCAAAACCCAGCCCTGGTAAAATCCCAACTCTTTGGCAACTCTGTGTTGCACACCAAAGGCCCGATGTGGAAGAGGAAAACACACAGCTGTGCTGTCTGATCACAGTTTAATATCTGACCATTTCAACTGGACCCTCAGCTCTGTCTGGTGACTTTACAAGCCGTCCCAAGTTCATCCCTTTCTCACTATTCAGAAAAACTACTTCTGCACTTTTCTACAATATTCTATACCCACGCCCTGCCCACCGGGAGCCTTTTGTTCCATTGATGATTTCTTGGTGCCTGGGCCAGTTATTCTTGGTTGATTACTTTTACTTCACTGTGGAAATGGAACTAATCAGAAGAAAACTTCATTTTCTCTATTTCCCCACCAAAAACCTCATTAACCTTTCTGTATCTGTGCCCATAGGACTCTGCCTTCTCTCTCAAATAGCAGGACTAACCATGCTGACTCCTTCATAAGGCAACCCCTCCACTCATGCACTGGGTCCTACCCCTTCTTGCTCACACAGGGACTTTGCTCTTTGCCCCTTCATCATCAGATCTCCTTTCTATTGAACCACTACCTACACGGTATTCCTTAGAACCCTGGGTTTCTGCTCCTAGCAGCAGTTCTCAAATAGTCATAGAGGCTCACAACCCCTACTTCTCTCCTCTGACTTGGTCACGATCCCATTCTAAGCAGACTTTCCTTCCACCACACCACTGAGACTCTTATGTCCTCTTTAATTTCCACAATGACTACTTAGTTATTTAGCAGAGCACTGTTTAGCCATGATGTGTTCGTCTTTTACAGTTCTCTTCCTGTAACTGATTTCTGACCCCATAACATTGTGGTCAGAAAAGATGCTTGATACAATATCAATCTTCTTAAATTTCCCAAGGCTTAACTTGTGACCCAAGATGTGGTCTATCCTGGAGAACATGCCATGTGCACTTGAGAAGAAAGTATCCTGTTGCTTTCAGGCAGAAAGTGAAAATGAAGTCACTCAATCGTGTCCAACTCTTTGTGACCCCATGGACTGCAGTCTGCCAGGCTCCTCCATCCATGAGATTTTCCAGGCAAGAATACTGGAATGGGTTGCTATTTCCTTCTCCAGGGGATCTCCCCAACCCAGGGATCAAACCCTGGTCTCCCACACTGCAGGCAGACTCTTTACCGTCTGAGCCACCAGGGAAGCCCTGGTAGAATGTCCTATAAATATCAGTTAAACCTATCTGTTCTATTGAGTCACTTAAAGTTTGCGTTTCCTTATTTTTTTTATAAAAAGACAGTGGAGAGCTAGCTCTCTGTCCACCACGTGAAGACACATTGAGAAGATGACCCTCTATGAACAGGAGGCATGTGCTCTCCAGACACACTGTCTGCCAGACCTCGATCTTAGACATCTGGCCTCCGTAACTACAAGAAACCAACCTGTGCTATGTAAGCCACCCACCCCGTGCTATCAGTTATAGCAGCCCAAACTATAAGATACTGGTCTTCAAGCCAAAGAAAACTCAGAGTACTGAGTCTAGGTGGATAAAGAATTTATACAGATTAAAATGACCCGCCAAATTGAGCTCGGCCAGCCCAAAGAATGAGAGTTTTCTTCCTGTCTCACTCCCAGTGTGACTTGCTCACTAATCCCTGGTTCATTCTACTCTGTCAGGGCATAATCCTCCTGCAGGTTACTCATCTCCTCTCTGCTGTTCTAATTGCCAGTGTGACTGCTCCATCCTCTCCACATTCCGCTGGGCTTCTTCAAACAGCTCTCTCTTCTTCCCCCATTGCACGCTCCCCGCCACACACCTGGGTGCTATAGTTGGCACGTCCGAAGCATCCTGGCCAGCAAATACACGCTGCTCCATACAACAAATTAGCATCCTAACACAGTCTTACATGTGACAGCTTTTCCCAAGAGGGACACAGGGATTATAAATTAACATCCAAGGCATATAGAGGGATGTGGGATATTTCCTCACAGGTTCATTTAACAATTTTCTCTGAAGCCAATGAAATGTTCTAGAATTCATTCCCATTACTAAGAGGGGAATTGAGTCTCTGACTTAATGAAGAGTTTAGATAGCAGATTTTTAAAGGTAGATTCAAGGCTGCCAAGCCCTAGTGGAAATCAAACAATGCTATCAGCTTGGTGAAAAAGAAGAATGTTAAAGTGAGCAGAATTGTACATAAATAGATGTTTCTAAAGTTTGAGAATTTTTTTACTTAGTGTTACAAACACTGCCATGTTGTGAAACTAATAAACCAATTTAGTCAAATTGATTATCACAAATTTTGATTAAACAGAATTTAAATCAATGAGATTTTGAGGTAAAAATTTTTTTACTTGATATCTGACTTTCTGGGATATTTGTAGAAAGTACCCAGTTGAGGAATATATATCTATAAGGTCAGAGGTTCTTTGCAGTTTTAATTTATATTAATGATAATTTTATTAAAAAATTGAATAAATTACATTTATTTTCACCTTTAAAAAATTACTAAACTAATTAATAGTAATAAAGGTTGGTTTTAAAGCAGATAGTACAGATTTATATAAACTTTTTTCAAGCTTTATGACTGTGTGGTATCTTCTGAACAACCTACCTAAGTTTCAGTATTTTTCCACATTGTAAGCCTTACTTTCCTAGGGAAGAAGCTATAAACTCACTTCCTCAGGCTCCCATGCGGCTAGGATACAGGCTTGCGATCTAGGTACCACCAACCAGATGTACCCATAAGTACATCAGTCTTTGATGAAGAAAAGAACTTGAAGAAGAAGAATCTTCTTTCTGAAAAGGGTGATGACAAAGGTTCCCAGGCTCAGGGCAGCAGAGACGTTAGTAGCAGAGGTTTGAGGGTCCAGTAGCCCATGAAGGCAGTAGAAGCTGTGAGGTCTCATCACCAGGACATAGCAGGGTCCCTGCTGACACAGTTGTGGTTCACTTTGGGAGCACTGACCCTGTCAGCTTAGTCTCCGGGCCTCTCTCTCCCGTCCTCACCATCTTTGAACTACCTAATATGGTCTACTAAACTTATTCTCTCCCTAAACTATAGTGAAATTACTTACATGCAACAAAAATTCTTTTACAGAATTTTTGAGTTTTTTAAATTTCCTCTTTAAAGCCATCATAAAGCTTTAAAATATGTAAAGTCCCCCAAAACACAATTAAGTAGGAGTGTCTAATTAGATTAATATATAAGCTTCCGTGGTGACTCAGATGGTAAAGAATCTGCCTGCAATGCCGGAGACCCAGGTTTGATCCATGGGTCATGAAGATGTCCTGGAGAAGAGAATGGCTACCCACTCCAGTATTCTTGCCTGGGAAATCCCATGGACAGAGGAGCCAGCAGGCTACAGCTCATGGGGTCACAAAGAGTTGGACACAATTGAGCAACTAACAGTTTATACTCATGCAACCTTTGGTCACGACATCTAACCAGCAAAGGACATCACTGCATGATAGCCAAAGGACACCACTAAATCATGAATGATGTTAACTCACACCCTATGAAGGGTGTGAAAATGAGGCTCTTAACATAAAAGGAGCTTATTAACTCAAATGAAATTCTTACAAAGGCAGGGATTTATGTTTTAGTATGCACATCCATCAGCTGTCTCCAAAATTATGGTTCATAATGAACTCACCCAAAAGTCAGTGGCTTACAATTCTAAGCATTTATTTTTCTTGCTCACAAGTCTTCATGTCTCAATCTGCTTGGCTCCAGGGGGTGTTGCTTCTGTTCCATGTCCCCCCCATGACCCCCTTAGGCCAGCAGCCATCCAGAACACATTCTTCTCATAGAGGATGCAGGAGTACCAGAGGCCATACCAACCACAAAAGCTCATCTAGGATCTCTGTGGGCATCATGTCTGCTTAAGTACATAGCCATGCCCAACATCAAAGGGGCAATGGTACCTCCTTGAATGGAAGCTCCTACAAAATCACATGGAAAGGTGTGGGCATACAATTCTAGAAGGGAGAGGTGAAGGATGGAAGGAACACTGCAATTAACTGCCGAAGTCATCCACTCCCGACTCCAGGGCACTGTCACCCTCACTAGCTCTCTAAGGAGCAAACTATATTTGCTTATCATGGTTTACCAGGCTTCAGCGTCACATCACTCACTCACCGCCCTCACTGTGGCCAAAAGCAATACACATTATGCATAAAGATCGGTCCAGCACATTGTCATATTAAACAATACCCACGGAAACAACTGCACCCATCTCACAACAGAATCGTCTCCCAGCAAACACGATAAATATTACATATCTCCAATTACCAAACCTCAGAAGGCAAAGTGATTCTTCTCGTACGGTAATTTAAACTGTCTTTCAGCCCAGCCGGTTAAATCATGTTTTCTCACATTTTGAACTGCGCTGACCTAAATGGAATATACTTTGTCACTGAGTCATTTATTTGATGTCATACCTAATTGCTCTCTTTAGTTCTTCCATGTGCAGTCAATTTATCAGACAAAATGTATTTGAACTTGAAACTGACTCCATGTAAGAGGAGCTAGAGGCAAAGTATGGCTAACACATCTCCAGAGGGATCTTTTACTGAATTTAATCCATAAGATCCAGAAAGAGTAATTGCATCTATAATATAAATTAATTAAAGTGCTGACAATCACTGTGGCAATTAGCAGGAAGATGATCAAGCATAACTAATTCAGGGTCTTTTTAAACTATTTATTTATTTACTTACTTTGTTTATGCCAGGTCTTAGTTGAGGCATGCAGGATCCTTGATCTTTATGGCACTCAGGATCTTTAATTACAGCATGAGAACTCTGAGTTGCAGCATGTGGGACCTAGTTCACTGACCAGGGATCAAACCTGCAGCCCCTGAATTAGGAGAGAGGAATCTGAGCTACTGGACCACCAAGGACGTCCCTAATTCAGTGTCTTTTTGCGTTCAAAATTCAGATTACAAAATAATCAGTTTCACTGCCCATAATCTAAGAAGCCAAACTCACAGTAGTAATTAGCAAGTGGTGTTTTATTACAAACACTTCTCCTAAAGCCAAGCACACATACTCATCTTGGGTTGGAAAAACTTAAGGGCCCTGGCAAACCCTCACCTTTGAAACAAAGGCTGAAAGTCAGGGAAATGTCAGAGGAAAACGTTGCTGAAAAGAAATGGTTATTCCCTTCCAAAAACTGCCCAGCACCTCCCAGTAACGAAAGAGGAGCCCTGGGCTGACACAGCTTGCAGCACAGATATCAGAAGAAATGATGTTTATAGTCCCCAGGGGTAGGGAAAACGAGCACCAAGGCGCCTTCTTGAGAAGAAAACACATTAGTAATTGTATCAGATGTGAAGGTGGCTGCTTGACCATCCTGCCCATGAGACAAAAGGAGCAGGACAGTCGCTGTGGTTCCGGTGCAAGGTTAAAGCTGCCACACAGAAGTAAAAGGGACCCTCAGCTCAGGCAAGGCCTAAAAAGTGAAGATTCTCGAGTTCAGCGCAATTACGAAGGGACTCGCAGCAGCACCGCATTGCTGAGGAATACCAATGAGCAGCGCTATGGTAACCGAGGAGACAAATCTATCAGGAAGATAAATAGGAAGATGCCGCGGAAACGAAATGAATTCCCAAGTTTCCTGTTCTATATTTTTGTAAATGGTTGCTAATAACCTCTACCTATCAAAACATCCTTGAATTCTTTTTTAATTTCCACAACCTACTTTTATGGTTTATTCTTGAGCCGTTTTCACACATTCTAAAGCTGACACAGCTGTTCGGGAGTTATCTCTGCAAATGCTGCTCGGTTTGAAAATAATTATCTCTGAGTAGATAAGGCTAGCTATGAGCTAGATGCTGTGTGCAGCAATTCTTCCTGCTGTCTCAACCCACTTACTCTTTGTGGTACTAATTCTTTTTCCTTTACAGTATATCAAACACACATACACACACACACACTTCCATTTTTAATCTTAAGAAGGAAGCACTCCCCTTTCCATGGCCAGCTTCCTCTACACCACTAATCCCTGCCAGCAGGCTTGGACCACAGCTCCCTCTGGCTCATAAACCAGCCAAGTCTAACATGGCATCCATGGGCCATTCACACTTATCATGAGCCTTGGGAGGTTTGAGATTTTTAGAGGACTCTTCCATGGAACAATGCAAAATCAGCTCATGTACCACTGAACTGTATGGTCAAAGCCCAGAGCTTTAGAATTATTAGGTAATACCAAGCCATTTAAGGTATTTCCTTCCTATAGGAGTCTGTTGTTGTTCAGTCATTAAGTTGTATCTTACTCTTCATGATCCCATGGACTACAGCATGCCAGGCTTCCCTGTCCTTCACTATCTCCCAGAGTTTGCTCAAACTAATGTCCACTGATTTGGTGATGCCCTCCAACCATCTCATCCTCCTTCTTCCCTTTTCCCCCCTGCCCTCAATCTTTCCCAGCATCAGGGTCTTTTCCAATGAGTTGGCTCTTCCCATCAGGTGGCCAAAGTACTAGAGCTTTAAGTTCAGCATCAGTCCTTCCAATGAATATTCAGGATTGATTTACTTTAGGATTGACTGGTTTGATCTCCTTACAGTCCAAGGGACTCACAAGAGTCTTCTCTAATACCACAGTTCAAGAGCATTGATTTTTCAGCACTCAGCATTCTTTATGGTCCAACTCTCACATCCATACATGACTACTGGAAAAACCATAGCCTTGACTATACAGAAATTTGTCAGCAAAGTGATGTCTCTGCTTTTGAATATGCTGTCTAGATCTGTGATACCTTTTCTTCCAAGGAGCAAGCGTCTTTTAATTTCATGGCGGCAGGCTCTGTCCGCAGTGATTTTGGAGCCCAAGAAAATAAAATCTTTAACTGTTTCCACTCTTTTCCCCACCTATTTGCCATGAAGTGATGGGACTGGATGCCATGATCTTTGTTTTTTGAATGTTGAGTTTTAAGCCAGTTTTTTCCTCCCTCCTCTTTCACCTTCATCAAGAGGCTCTTTGGTTCCTCTTCGCTTTCTGTCATTAGGGTGATATCATCTGCATATCTGAGATTATTGATATTTCTCTGCACAGTCCTGATTTCAGCTTATGATTCATCCAGCCTGGCATTTCACATGATGTACTCTTCATATAAGTTAAATAAGCAGGGTGACAATATACAGCCTTGTCATACTCTTTTCCCAATTTGGAACCAGTTCATTGTTCCATGTCTGGTTCCAACTGTTGCTTCTTGACCTGCATACAGATTTCTCAGGAGGCAGGCGAGGCCATCTGGTGTTCCCATCACTTTAAGAGTTTTTCAGTTTGTTGTGATCCACGCAGTCAAAGGCTTTAGTCAACAAAGCAGTAGTCAATGAAGCAGAAGTAGATGTTTTTCTGGAATTCTCTTGCTTTTTCTACGATCTAACAGATGTTGGGAATTTCATCTCTGGTTCCTCTGCCTTTTCTAAATCCAGCTTGTACATCTGGAAGTTCTTGGTTCATGTATTGTTGAAGCCTAGCTTGAAGGATTTTGAGCATTACCTTGCTAACATGTGAAATGAGTACCACTGTACAGTAGCCTGAACATTCTTTGGCATTGCCTTTGGGATTGGAATGAAGACTGATCTTTTCCAGTCCTGTGGGCACTGCTGAGTTTTCCAAATTTGCTGACATACTGAGTGTAGAACTTTAACAGCATCACCGTTTAGGATTTGAAATAACGCAGCTGGAATTCCATCACCTCTATTAGCTTTGTTCATAGTGATGCTTCCCAAGGCCCACTTGACTTCACACTCCAGGATGTCTGGCTCCAGGTGAGTGACCCACAACATCATGGTTATCTGGGTCATTAAGACCTTTTTTTGTATAGTTGTTCTGTGTATTCTTGCTACCATTTCTTAATATCTTCTGCTTCTGTTTGGTCCTTGCTGTTTCTGTCCTTTATTGTGCCCATCTTTGCATGAAATGTTTCCTTGGTATATCCAATTTTCTTGAAGAGGTCGCTAGTCTTTCCCATTCTATAGTTTTCCTCTATTTCTTTCCATTGTTCATGTAAGAAGTCTATCTTCTCTCTCCTTGCTATTCTCTGGAACTCTGCATTCAGTTGGGTATATCTTTCTCTTTTTCATCTGTCTTTCACTCTTCTTTTCTCAGCTATTTGTAAGCCCTCCTCAGACAACCACTTTGCCTTCTTGCATTTCTTTTTCTTGGGGATGGCTTTGGTCCCTGCCTCCTGTACAGTGTTATGAACCTCTGCCCATAGTTCTTCAGGCACTCTGTCTACCAGATCTAACCCATTGAATCTATTTGCCACTTTCACTGTATAATCCTAAGGAATTGATTTAGGTCATACCTGAATGGTCTAGTGGTTTTCCCTACTTTCTTCAATGTAAGCCTGAATTCTGCAATAAGGAGTTCATGATCTGAGCCACAGTCAGTTCCAGGTCTTGTTTTTGCTGACTGTATAGTGCATCTCCATCTGTATAGCAGTCTGCTTTACAGCAAATACACAAAAACTGCTATATCTTCCCACGAAACTGAGATCCACCATTCAGAATGACTTTCAGCATGAACAAACTTTGCTTTGATCAACAAAATACTATGATTTTCAACCTTGTTCTTGGTTTAAGTCATTGAATACATAAGAAGAAGCTGATGTGCCTTAATCATATTTACTAACTTATGATTTGTCAAAGGTTTTTATGGATTAAAAAAATTACTTGTTTTCACAGTAAGTCTGCTATATACACACCTTCAAGCTGTGAGCTTTCGAAGATGTGATACACGTTCGCACCTCCAATCACATAAGTTAGTTTGTGTGCCTGCCTCCCCTACAAGGGGTTGTGCTTGTGTGTCCTTTACACAGTACAGAACTGTTGCTGCGCAACATGGGGAGCTTACTAATGAAGATGATGGGGCTGGAGCCCCAGAGAAAGGAGGAAGAGAGACAAGAGGGAGAAGTAACTGAAGAACCGAAGAGATTCACAATGTAGGAACTGGCAAGGGGGTTTTCTTTATTTGAAGAAGCACTGTTCGGTGCTGAAGTACAAGACATGAACACAGAAAGGTATTTGAAGGCTGCAGCACCCATTCAGAACACAACCCCGTGCTACTGAGTCATCTTTGACAAGAAAAAAAGAGCTACTCCCCAGACATCACTGAATCACTTCTTCAAGAGGGTTGATAGAATTGAATCCAGCAATGAACCAGAACCTGTGCTATCAGCATCAAGCATGAGTGAAATTGCAGCTTGCCCTCCATCTCCTATGGCTGACAATCCTTCAGCTCTACCATCTTCCACCTCCCCTCCCTCCTCCTGTTGGTAACCCTTCTTGCCTCTTCGCTTGATACCAGCCCCTGTATGCCAGGTGTTGTGCTGAACTATTGTACTTTCCAAGGTACTGTACTGTAAGAATAAACATGTTTTATTTTGCATGCTTGTTTTTTATGCATTATTTGTGTAAAAAGTATTACAAACCTATTACAATACAGTACTATATAGTCGACTGCGTTAGCTGGTACCTAGGCTAACTTTGTTGGACTTAACAAATAAATTGGACTTACAAAAATGCACTCTCAGAGTGAAACTTGTTCATATATAGCGGACTTATTGCATTTTATTTCTTTTTACTGCCTCCTTAAAATTCCAGTAATTCAACAACTCATCAAAAAGTAGGTGAGTAGACACTCCTTTATTGAAAGGGACAATCCAGGTCACAAGAAGTAACTGATTGATTTAAGTTTTCTTTAATAATCTCTCCTGAGACTATCATCAGTCTCTAAACTCTCAAACTACTGCTGTTCCTTGGATATTTTCCATAAGCTAATAGATTATTTAACCATCATGATAAATTATTTACTAAGTAATTTCACTATTTTTCATAAATCAGGATTTCACTAAGTTTTAAAATGATGAACAAGTAGTTCTTTGCCCCCTTTTTCTTTTTTGAGCTTTGCAAGTAATAGCACCTAAACAGGAACACCTAAACATGACCTAGACCATCTCCATAATCCTTCGTTTTAACCCCCTCTACCCTGTCCAGTCCCATGGGACTTCCTGTTCTTCAGTCACACATCATCACATCATCCCATACAATCCTTTCAACATCCATGTGTGTGGTTATACATAACTATACTTAGGAGAAACAAACTCAACAATTAAAATACTTCCCAAAGCAACATAACTAGCAGGAAACAGTATTTTTACCCAGACCTGAAGCCATGCTCTTTCATTCTACCTTATGGGTTCCCTGTACCAAGCTTCAGGACTGAGTTTTCTCAAGAAGGTGAAGACAATGAACAGGATTTGGGGATGTTACCTCCAGAATGCCTGTCTTGCTCACAAGCCCCATCTCACTTTCAAAATTAAGGAAAATAGCTGTGATTTTCAAAAAATGATCAGTATCACCCTATGTACAATGAAGTGAAATATGTAGTATCCTGGACAAAGCGACTCTAGTTAATGTTTGCTAGGTGCCTGCTATGTGCCAAGACCTGTATTGGGTCTGCTTACAGAATGTTTTATTGCTACCCTAATGCTAACCTTTGAAGAGAGAGAGAAAAATCACCTTTTTAAAATGAACTAGATAAGAGTGTAAGAAAATTATCCAAGACCACACAGTGTTAAGTGATGGAAAGAAATTGAAACCCAAGTTTGAAAGTGAAAGTATTAGTCCCTCAATCATGTCTGACTCTGTGCAACCTTATGGACTGTCCCAACCCGCCAGGCTCCTCTGTCCATAGAATTCTCCAAGCAAGAATACTGGAGTGGGTTGCCATTTCCTTCTCCAAGGGATTTTCCCAACCCAGGGATCAAACCCAGGTCTCCTGCATTGCAGGCAGAGTCTTTACCACCTGAGCCACCAGGGAATCCCCCTTCACTTTCACTAGTTTAAATCACTCCAAAACCCTTATTCCTTCCTTCACATTTCACTTGCTCTTGGGGGTTAGACTGTTTAATGGTCAGCTTTCTAGCCAAGCCATTAAAGTGCATAAGGTACTTTCTTAAAGATGCCATAGATCACCTAAAACCACCCCAAAATTACCCAAAGTTTCACATGGGTATTTTTTATATATCACTTAATGTCAAAACTAATGGCAAAGCTAAAGAAATTTAAAGAGCAGTTATCCTGCTCTTTAAAGATTTAAAGAATCTTTAAAGAATTTAAAGAATCAGAATCAATACTGATTCAATATTGAGATTCTTCTCAGCTCTCCATCTCTCTAAGCCTCAGAAGACATTTTGAAATGTATGTGCAATCAATCACCATCTTGGCTACTTCACAAATGTTCAAACTAGATGACAATTTGTTACGTGTAACTATAACATTTGTGTAACTTATCTATGCACAGCTTTTCAAAAATCAGTCCTTCTACACTGCAATTGCATGTGGTTTTAGAAAGCTTCCATCATTAATAATTGTCTTTCTCCTGAATGTCACTGTTTCATCCATCCGTATGGAAGTCAGTTCCCCTTAAATAATCACCGAACTCTTCAAGGCAGTGCTAATCCTGAACGAACTCACTCTCAGTCCTGTATTCATTCAAATGTTATGGTGTAGGGTTACAGAGGCAATGGGCCCCTGGACAATCTATCCCTGACCCCAGGCCTGACAATGGTTCTAGCTACTCAAGGGCCTCAGTCACACTGGATTCTATCTGTCCCAGTGGCACCACCAAGAGGGTACAGCATAGGGAGGTAAGTGGCCACCGTCTCCATCAGACAACCCCCTGCCCCTGTAAACCACACCAAGTCAACACTCAGTCTCAGTAAAAGCAGCAACTTGTTATGTGAACACAGCATCCAGCCACATGGCCTAAGGGCCTCTCCGCACTTCCAACTGGTTTGCTCATTGAAACATCCTCCCACAGAAACACTAGAGTCCAACACCTCTGCCCTCACATACAACATTCTTCATTCTGTGCCTCCTTCAGAGTTTGCTCTCTGTCCTTTCCTTTACCTTGATGATTTGCTTGATTATCATGCACTTTCATTATAGCACATATTTCCTAACTTGGCTCCCTCCTTCATATCTCTTCCCATCCAATCCACTTTGCTGCCTGATTAACCATGCTGCGATGTCATGTTCAGCAAACCACTCCCCTGCCCTGAGAACTGGTAGCTCCCCTGCTTGATGATACAGCCCAGACTCCTCAGCATAGTATTCAAGTGCTTTATACCCAGACTTCCTCTTCTGTATCTTCTGTGAGGTTCCTGGGTCCGCTGATGATCAATAAACCCATCTGTCACAGTCCCAGCTTCACCCACAGTTTACCAGGCCCTACTGTCTCTTCCACCACCTGTCAAAATCCTGTCCTCCATTAAAGCACTTCCTCCTCTCAAAAGCCATGCTTCCTTTCTCATTATACCCGTAAATATCCTCTAAAGCATTTTCCATTGGAAGTGATCTTAAATCCTCTTTGGCACCAGCAGAGTGCACATAAGGACATGCCCAGTGAACCCTGGCCAGCCCACGGCAGTGACCTGGCCCCTCTCGGAGCACTCCCTGTTGACTCCACTCTGTGGGCCCTAGCTGGGGGAGCTTCTCTCCTCAGAGCCGAGCAAAGTCACAAACTAAAACTTCAGAGCTCCTGGAAGCAGCACCAGAGCAGCCATGGAGTAAATGAGTGTTCTGGACTGCTGAGTTGTCTCAGAAGAGAAAGGTAAAGGATATGACAAAATGGAAAACACCTTTGTCAATAAAAATTAGCTCTTGAAGAACTTACGAGTAGCCACCAATTCTCCAGCACACTGTGTATGAATGTGTTTAACCAGTTTCTCACCATTATTTGGTGAAATATAGCTAACCGAAACTTGGATTTCTAATATAACAGTATTTTCTATGATCAAGCGTAATTTAAAAAATGTTTCTGAGCTGTGACTCTCTTCTTTCATCAGTTTCATAATAAATTAAGTGGCAATACTCTGATCAGTCAAAGTATAGAAATAGAAAGTTTAAAAATTAGATGCATGAGGTATGAACCTATATAATAGATGAGAATTTAAAACTCAGTAAGCTGAAACTTGAGAACTACTTTGACAAGCTAAAACGTGAGAACATTTATTCAACACAAATTAAAAAGTAAGCAAAACAGCAGAGCTGTTAAAATAATAACTGGCTAAAATCACTGACATGTAAACAAAAAGCTACTGCATAATTTAAACAATTAAAAGTATTTAATAGCTCCAGGAATGATATAAACCAAATTGAGTGTCAAAATAACCACAAAAGTAAATAAAATGAAACCATAAGACATTTATCAGAAATTACAACTTTAAAAATCCAAATATAAAAATTTTACCTCATGAAGAAAAATCTTGGATAATTTTAAACCTAAAATGGCAGGGCATTGCTATGATATGGCATTGAAATCACAGAAATGTCATTCATAAGAATGGCTACACTGAGACAGCCTGGCCTGGCAAGGAACAGCCTGGGCTTTGGAGTCAGAAAAACGTAAGGCCGACTGCTGACAAGGGCTCCAACGAGCTGTGTGACTCCAGGTGGTTTACTCAACCTCTCTGAGGCACAGCTTCCACATCTACAACATGAAAATGAGCATGCGTACCTAAGGAAGTTATCATGAAGACTTAATGACACACTCTACAAAACTCATCCTAATCCCTCACTAAAAAATGTCTCCTGTTATCCCCACTCACTCACTCACTCACCTAGAATCTGTGGGGAAAACAAAGACGCGATCTCTATCCTTGCTGGAGCTCCTACAACACAGGCATTTGGAAACCACAGGCTCTGACTGCTACAGGAACTGAGCAGGTGAGAGAGGGCAGGAGGAACGGTAGAATAGTAGGCATGCGGTATCTATGTCTCCCCCTTAATATCAGAATAAACAAATATGTAACACAGCAGATGGCTGTGAGGAAAGAAGAGAAACCACAATAAAGCACACAGCAATAGTGCTATCGCTCTGCATACTGCATTCCAAACCCAGCTGGCTTGGCTTCCAGCACTCTGCAACACGTTGACTTGGATACCCTGTAAAAGCCATAATCTGATTCCATAACTGGCCCCAGTTAAGTCGCTTAATTCAATCACCTCCTTTTCCATTAAGTGAGTCTTGTCTGTCCAGTGTATAGATAAGGAGAACAGCAGCAAAGGTGAGATGGCAGGATGACAATGAGGGGCCTGGGAGTTGGTCACACTCACGACAGGGTCCGGAAGCTGACAGCAAGGCCAAGGTCAGTGTCTAGTGATCACGCTGGATATTCAGGTCAGATAAGGCCTGGGGTCAGAGCCAAATAAAGAAGCCCAAGCAAGCAGTAATTCTCTTTCCCAGGCTGTTGTTTGAACTGCTTATTCCCGTCTGCAGTTCCCAACCCTAGGCCTGCTGTTAATCCTACAGAAGCCATGGAGAAGTCTAGGTGTGTGGGGGCAAGAAATGGGGGAGGGGGTGCCTCTCTGAGTGAATTCTTTTGCAATTTATTTCAACAATAGTCAACTGACTGCCTAATGTGTGCTGGAGCCTTAAAATCAAAATAAGAGCTATCAGTGATGCTGCGCACTCTTACCCACACAAGAAATACACACCGAACGATTCTATGTTCGGGATTTATGTACCCCGGATTTGAAAAGTGCGTGTGTTTTGCTTGCACCCATTCAGAGAAACGTCTAAAGCAATGAGGGACCACGGTTCTGTGTTCTCTTACAGCCTCTGCTTTAACTGCCTCTGAGGCCATTAAGCTTTCACATTTATTCAAACATAAACACGAACATTTCCCCTTCAATGTCTTTTTTTTTCCCCTCCCATAATAATCTGTACTCTAATTCAAAGAAATGCAATTTCATTGTTGGTTCACCAGGCTGATGTTTGAGAAAAGATCGTGTGATGCAGACCATAATGACTAAGGAACAGAATGAAGGCTCCACGGGCAGATGACTTCTAGCAATACCGTCATTTACTATAAAGTGCTTCCTTCCCTGATGAAAGGTTGGAGGAAATTAAGCTCTAACTGCAGCCATGAATTGTTATATGCTGGATGCCAACCGTCACCATCCTCATGACTAGTGAATCTCTTAACTCAGAAAAGACTCTGGCCACTAGGCAGAGGGGGCTGAGGGGGCTGTGGCCACCACAACAGAGTTATCCAATATCATCGTTCTGCTGGGAAGTGCCAGTTTTACCCCAGCGCTATCCATATGAACAGCCACACAGTGTTCATACGAGCCACAGCTGAAGCAGGTGGTTTAACTGAGTGCCTGGACGCTGCATGATAGGAAGATTTTGGTTTGACTCATATCCTCAGTCAAAAGTGATTCTTCCTGGCCAAAGACAGCCTGTCACCCTCCCTGTCTATGAACAATTACAGGACGCTGACCTCCTGCAAACAACAGAAAAGGGAGAAGCCATTTCTAAATAAACAAGCAACTCACAGGCCAGCATTTGCAAAAGAGGGAGTGAAACAGCTGCCAGAAAAAAATCAAGCAGATTTAGAATCTGTTTAACTCTAAACTCTGAACATTTGGAGATGGAAGGGTCAAATACTTACTGCAAACAGGGAGAAAAAGCCCTTAAAACAAGAAAGTCCTATCCCAGAATGTATCTAAGTAAGCAAAAGCTTCACATGGACACCAGAGCACAAATCTCCAGTGCTTCTGGATGCTCTGCCCCTTGGGAGATGAACAAAGACCTGGAAGGGATGCCCTCAAGGGAAAGCCAAGTGCACAGAGATTTACAATCCCCTTAACGTTAGTGTTAGTCACTCAGTCGTGTCCGACTCTTTGCTACCCTGCAGGCTCCTCTGTCCATAGGATTCTCCAGGCAAGAATACTGTCCATTCCCTTCCCCAGGGGATCTTCCTGACCCAGGGATCGACCCAGGTACCCGGGTCTCCTGCATTGCAGGCAGATTCTAATCCCCTGGTGGGATTAACTAGTTACTCACCTACCCTGTCCCTATCATTCCATAGTGAAACTCTTTTCTCTCTCAATCTCTCATGAGTATACAGTGGAGTTTTCCAGAAGTTATATCACAAAAAAAGATTAAAGGAAGAAACAATATGAGAATACAGCTGCCTATTATAAAGCCAGACAATAAAGACTGGAAAATATGTAAAACAATGTCACTCTTTTCACTACCATTTTTTAAATAAAAATGTTACTTATGTTAAAAAAAGAAAAAAAAAAAAAAAAGGAAGTGATCAGATGGTCATGGGTGTCCCTGTTGGGAGCCAAAGGCAGAAGACAAGTTTGGGAAAAACAGAGGAGAGGTGGAAAGCCTGCAAAGCATCCTCCTATTAGCTTCCATGGATCCCACTTTCTCTCCAGAAAGTCATGGGCAAGATGGCAGAGAGATGAAGGTTTCAAGAAAAAGCGAGGGTAAAGTCAGACCTGGACACCAGGGCTCGCCCGTTGACCTACAGCTGACACTGCCTGGCTACCACATTCCACGGGGAGAAGCAGGACTTGGCACCAGAGGACAACTCACACGTGTGGAGTAGGCACCTGTGTCAACAAACATTCCATGGAACAGGCTCAGAGCAAGTGGGAGCCCAAGAAGCTGCAAAGTGAGACACAGACGAAAGATTTTTCCTACCCAAAGGTTTTCCAAGCTGCAAGGTAGCATAGTCTCATGGTCTACCAGAATAAATGGTTTACAGCATACTGTACAGCATTATCATAGATACTCCAGGGAAATAAAAACCCAGGAAAATAATACCACCATTGGTAAAGCCCTCTCATCAGTATCAGCACTCCACATACCGACTATACAAGCTTAACGTTCCTTGACAGCTCAAGACACTTTCAACCCTAAGTCTTTTATTTTTCTTTTTAATCATCATATGCTTTGTTTTCCAGCAGAAAATATGAACTGGGTCCCTTGCTCTGTTAGAGAGCAATTTGATGTATCCATTCTCCTATACCCACTACACCAAATATCCAAACAGTTCCTAACATAACTATTTTTCATATATGGATTGATCTAAAAACATGCCAGGTTTTTTTTCTCTGTAGGTAGTAATCAAGGTGATTTGTTTGGTTAGTTGGGTTTTTCTAAGCCATTTTTTTCTTATCCAGAGGAAAAAGGTACTAGCTCAGTGTAAATGTCAACCTCTAAGAAGTATGCACCTTTTAGACAAGAGGAAAACAGCTCTGATGTGGGAAGGAGGGAGGGTTTCTTTTTATGTTGATGAAACATTGTTCTTTTAAATGGCAATTGACAATACTTTTACTAACATTAGTCATAAAAAATTAGTCACAAATAATTGTAGCAGAGCTCTGTGTACCACGCAGGAAAAAAATGTCTCACAGAACTACAGATGACTTTGTAAGATAAACACCAGAATTTGTCATCTGGTCCTTATTCACCACCTACTGAATGAAAGCCTACAAAGTTATTCTAAACTGTAGAATATTTCCATGTGAAAGATCCAGTCAATGATATTTGTAGTCTCATAAATGAATTTCTAAAGATCATAAATCTGCAGAAAATTTAAAAGGCTTATTCTCCACCACTAGTCAGTGTTTCCCCCCTAATGTAAAATGTCTCAGATTGATGAGCTTAATACCTGCACAAAAATTTTCACCATATGGCTTTATTTTTTCCAACTTACCTGTAATATCTGATGTCCTCCAAAAGTGTCTCTAAGTTTTGCTTCCCTGTTTTCATAGCCACTATCCTGATTCAGCCCCCTTACTTCATCATGCTAAACTTCTTTAATTTCTCCAAGCTTTGAATTTCATAAAATCCCTAGACCATGAGTCTTCAACAGTTTTTTCACCACCCTGACTGAGGACACCTCATTTCCTTCTGCAGCTTCTCCACCCTCCAGAGCACAGACCCCATGACTGACCGCCCAATCCCCTCCAGCTGACGTTTTTTGGACAGAGATACTGTATGGGTCATGCTCACCCCTTTCTGCACGTCTTGCTCCTGTTCAGCTATATCTCTCTGCCGCCTCACGTGTCTGCTCTCCAACAACCCCTCCCAGTTCCACCATCACCTCTTTAGGTTGGGTTCTCTAGTATTGCTGAAAGAGCCTTTTGTTACGGAACCATATCATAGCACGCACGTTTGAACTTCTTTCTGAATTAGACTGTTCTTCAAAGGCAGATACTATGACTCTTCCTTCTGTACCCTTTCTGGTATTTAATATACAGCCCCCAAACCAACTCTACCCAATCAATGATTATTGACTGAGGGATGATATTATGGGTTTCTAGCATCGATTTGGATTGTATATATCCTGCTGTGGAGATAAAAGGTTCTGAGACAGGGCTTTCTAATCAGAATAGTACTAAGGTCATTGTCTACATGGTACATGAGAAATGCAGGAAAACAGTCATTCAGTTCTGCTTTTTATAAGAACCAGCCTTTGCTCAGTCATTTTTTGACATTTTAGATAAAGGTATTGAGGAAGAAACCAGTGTAACGGGATAAATCTCAGATGTTTGGAAAACACTTTCAGTTTTTGATTGTACTATGAATATGCATAAATAAACCAGAAGCAGTCCAAAGAACCAAGAATTCCAAAAAAATTTACAGCATGTGTGCAAATCCTGGTTTTTACTCCTGTTGTTATGTTACAAACAAAATGCCTTGCAACCTGAAATTCTCTCTTATTTGTGTGTATGTACTGACTCTATTCCATTAAGGACATTTGAGTTTGACCATCAGATTTGTTGATTTTTCAAACCATTCTAGTCTTTTTCTGATCTACACTGATTTCTCTACACTCAGAATGAAATCATATGTTTGGTAGTGACAATGCTGTCAGAAAATTTCTCTTCACAAAACCTCCTTCAAAGTGCAGACATCACTAAAGAATAAAAAGAGGAAAAGAAAAGGCCATTTTGATATTAGAAAATCTCTTGTTCTTGTAAGAATATCTGCTGAATTAAATACCTTAGAGTCCTAAAACTGAAGCAAAACATCCCTTCTTCTGTCTGTGTTCCCTGGACTTGGGTCCTGAGCAGCAGCATTAACTTTCAGAAGCCTGGTAGCAGGGCACGACTCCAAGTCAATCCAACAAAGTGGCAGTATGAGAAACCAGGAAATGTGGACCAACATCTGGGGCTAAAACCCTAAGCATTCCACAACCATGTGGGAAAGGAGCCCAAGGAGATGGGAAACTCTTGGCAAAATTCTGGGAAGAGACGCCAGGAGGGCTCATTATTTGCAACAAAATTTGATGGAACTGGATTCCAAACAGTAACGTGTGTAAGAATTATTACACAGGGCTCTTAATAACAATGTGAATTTCTAGACTTTCCTTCTTAGTGAGTCTGGGGCCAGGCCCTCAAATGAGTATTTCCAACACACTCACCAGGCAACTGGGATGTGGGAAACCGCAATTTTAAGAGAGGAAGCACCTCTCACTTCTTTTTCCTCTAAAATCCTTACAGTACTATCCTTTCCAGAGGTCTCTGGGCACTTCTGAGGAAAACAGGGAGAATTAGACAATAGGTCCTTTAATGGAACAAAAGAAGAAACATCAAGATTTTACTTCCGGGACTTCCCAGGTGGTCCAGTGGTTGAGTCCCTACTTCCAATGCAGGGGGCGTGGGTTCAACCCCCGACCCAGGAAACTAAGATTCCACATGCCATGTGGCCAAAATAAATAAATAAATGTTTTGATCTACTTTAAAAAAAAAAAAAGATCTTACTCCAAATTCTTAGGTTCTTACTATCATGAGAGCAGCACTAGGCTCTCTATCTCACACCCACAAGCAAACAAGGAGATAAACAGCAGATTGAGGGGAGGAAGTTCAAAATGTAGCCGCAGTCCCTGAGTTGTACCGACAGGCACAAGTCTCAGTTCTTCGAGTCTCCCCAGCAAAAAGCCTAGTACATGATGTAAAATTGACATCCAACAAACATTTGCTATAGACCAAGTAACTTTAGAGCAGTAAGTTCACCTCTTAAGTCATCAGGGAGATCCCTAGTAACCCCACAAGACTAAACTGAAAATGTCTGGCGTTACCAGCTGTGAAGGAAGTAAAACAATGAAATGCTAACTACATACAAGCAATTACGTTTTGAAATCACTGTTTTCTTTCTTCTCATATATAGCCACCAACAGATAGATAATAGAGATAGGTAGATAGATAAACGGAGAAGGCAGTGGCACCCCACTCCAGTACTCTTGCCTGGAAAATCCTATGGACGGAGGAGCCTGGTAGGCTGCAGTCCATGGGGTCGCAAAGAGTTGGAACCGACTGAGTGACTTCACTTTCACTTTTCCCTTTCATGCATTGTAGAAGGAAATGGCAACCCACTCTGGTGTTCTCGCCTGGAGAATCCCAGGGACGGTGGAGCCTGGTGGGCTGCCGTCTATGGGGTTGCACAGAGTCGGACGCGACTGAAGCGACTTAGCAGCAGCAGCAGATAGATATAACAGAGAAAATTGCATAAGAATGCATTAATGCTATCATATACATTTTTAAATTATTTCAACTTTTTTCTCCTTTGTTTGGCTCATCATGGATAGGTTTCCAGAACAAATTCTAACACTTTGTCTATAGTAGTTCATATTTTTCTCCCTACACATATAATCTTAATCAGACAAATAGAAACACAGACACGCTCAGAGGGAGTGTTCTGTAACTGATACACTTTTCTTTGTCTATAGTTCTCATTGGGCAATATCATATGGACATCCTAAATTTTGATGGCAGCATAATATTCTTTGGTCTGGGTTATCATAATTTATTCTACTACCACCTTATTAATCGGCTTTCAGTTTCCAGTTTTTTGCTGCTACAAACAATCCTGATTGAGAGATCCTTGCCCATATGCCTTACATGTTGATATTTCTTTTTCTACAGGAGAAATTTCCAGGAGTGGACCCGCTGGATCAAAGAGTATGTATATATTTAAGGTTTACCAGTTGTTGCCAGACTACTTTCTCTAAGGCACTAACATTTCACATTTCCAAAACAGTTAATATTTTAATCAACATAAAATCATGCTTAGAGGGCAGTGAATCCATAACCTCTGTGCCAGCCTCTAGCCTCTGCTCAGCCTCTAAATTCAGCCTATTCTTCTTGGCTCCTCTCACTGGCTGACTTGGCCACACTCCCTAAAACTTGGGACTCTGATGACCTTTGCTGACTCATGGACTCCCTGCAATTATAAAGTTCACATATTTGTACTTCTATACCTTTTCCAAAGGAGAATTTCAATGGCTTTCATCAAACTTCCAAAGGGGTCCTATGACCCAAAAAGAATAAGGAGCCACTGCTCTGGAGTCTGCAGAATAACAAGAGGATTGGGGTATTGCTGATGACATAATTTAATTCTCCTGATGACAATCCCCCCAAAAGTGGATTTTATTGGAGAAGCTTTCCTGTGTCTATCAAACAACTAAAAATATTTATCAACGTTATTTTAAGGAGGAACAACCTCTACAGTTTACAAAAGGGCACAGGTGCTGCAGAGTTATTTTCAAAACCAGCTGAAGATCATTTCTTCTCCAATATATAGTTTCTCAGAGCAGTTGGTATTTGATCTATGTAAAGGGAAAGAGAGTCGTTCTGGGCTCCCATTCAAAGAAAAGGTAAATATTTCAGCAGAGAATGTGAGGGGAAGGCTAAACAGAGTGCAGGGTGAAAAAACAACTATTTACAGAATTGGGGAGAATATCTGTTGAGGAGCTCAATAAACACCTCTAAGTCAGGGGTCGTATCCCCCTCCTCAACACTGCTGGCTTCTGTCCACATACACCTTCACCCCAAGAGCAGGCAGTGTCTGGTCAAAGGAGGTACTCAGTAAATGTAGCTTAAACCAATAAATAATTGAAGCAACTTTATAGAGAATTACAGGAAGTACATGTGGGTCCTTAAATGAGATTACTTTGCTGGTAAAGGTTTGAAATCAAAAATGTCTTGATTTTTCTTGATTTGTAACTAATGCCAAAAAAGAATTAGAAAAGCATCTGTCTACTTCTCAAGAAAGTGTCTAATTCTTCATTCTTATAAGATTCTTTATTTCATGAAATTACTTTCTTTGTTTCTATTTCATTTCATACATTATCACCCTTCTCATCAAATGGTATAAATATAATCCAGAACTGCTTAGCCGCGTTATCAAGTAATAACCACTACATTAATAAGACCTCTAGCTTCTGATTTAAAATCTGAAACAAAGGATAAAGAAAACATATATTATAAAAAAACATTAAATTAATTAACAAACTACAGAGAGAGTAAGGCCCGTCAAAACAGGTAAAGCTTTAATGATGTCTCTGCTCATTATACTGTGAAAAGTGAGTGATCTGCCCTCTGGAATAGGTGATATTTTGGAAAAGCTCTCATTACCTCCCTTCCAGTAATAATACCAGCTCTGTTATTCCTTTTCACCTCAGCTAGTTCCTCAAACATATGGAATGACTAAAAGACACAGGAACTGCAGAGCTCATTTACATGATGGAAACTAAGATTGCGAACGGTGTAGCTGTTTCAGGTCGGGCAGTGAATTAAATCACACTTGGCCATTCGATAACAAAAGAGAAAAGACAGTTCACATGCTCCAGTCTTGCAGGTTTTCAAGGAGACTATTTTCTAAACATTCTCTCTAAGTTAGCTTTATTATACTATTTTATATATATATACATATACATATGTGTGTATCTGCATATTATACACATACATATATACATGTGTATACATATATGCACAATGTATGTATGCATGCTATGTGCATACACATACATATAAACATTTTACATGTATTATGTGTCATAATATATGTAGTATATACACATACCTAAGACTTAAGTGGTATTCCTGTAGAGAATAAAATATTCTAGAACAACAATTCTCTCAGAGCCTTGGAGATTATCCAGTTCTAAACCAATCTTTAGAAAACATACAGAAGAAACACAGATAAGATTTACTTGGGTTTTAGTTTTAATGATTAAAAGCACTGCAGCCATTCTAGAGATTTTTAAAATTTGTATAGGGGCTCTGTAAAAGGGAAAGTGGTAGTTGCTCAGTCATGTCTGACTCTTTGTGATCCATGGACTATAGCCCACCAGGCCCCTCAGTCCATTGAATTCTCCGGGAAAAAATACTGGAGTGGTTAGCCATTACCTTCTCCAAGGGATCTTCCCAAGCCAGAGATCGAACCCAGGTCTCCTGCATTGCAAGCAAACTCTTAACCATTTGAGCCACCAGGGAAGCCCGGCATAGGAACTCTAAGATCGTTTAATTAAAAATAGCATCCTTGGTTTCACTGTTCTTCACTTCTGTAGTTTAAGTATGTGAAATCTGGTATATTTAGTTGCTTGGTATCTAAAAGTACTGTGTGCTTAGGAAGCTAAATCTGTAGCTAAAGGGGCTTGTTAAATTTTCCTTAGAAGATGTTTGCAGAGAATAGATTCCCTTGAAATATAAATAATTTCACATTAATAGGAATTCAGAGCATCAGTCAAACAGAGACTAGATGTCCCTACTAGTTAGGATCAAATTTGGGTTACCTTAACTTCTGATCTACTATCACCCTTATGCTTGACCACCAGAAATTAAGACAGGCAGGGAAGGATGAAGGAAGGGAGGGGAATTCTAATTGCTCTCCTCACCCACTAAAATAAGTACAACCAATGTTTTTGGAAGCTTAAGTAGAGATCTCATTTCAGAACACAACACAGTGATAGTTCCAAATGAAGGCTTTTTTAAAGAATGAAGCCATCACAGTCATCTTTCTGCACAGAATTTCTCAAGCCAGTTTCCATCTGTACAAGGACCATATAGAACTCCAGCGGGCAGTCCTTCTGAAGACAGCAGATGCTACAAGCAAAGTTCTGAAATAACATGAAATAATAATTAGACCAAATAATTTCTGGCAAAAGAACACACAGGGACTCACAGGGAGTCTATGAGAGCTGAACGACTCAGTGCGCTCATCAGGCCTACTGTGTGCTACTGGCTACTACTAAGAGGACCTTTCTGAGTCCAATGGTGGACAGTAAATTTGGTTTTGCTGATTCCATGATGAGTCAGTGACCTCAGAGGGAAGCAAGGGTGAAGTGCTGGACCCAGGCCCACGTTCCTTCATTTTCTCCTTTAACTCCTCTGAGCTCAGCGGCATCTCCTTGCTCTCCTGCTCCCGGGGCCCCAGCTGGCGTCCTGCCGAAGACTATGGCTGGTGACCTCACGTTGTCTTCTCCCCCAGCTCAGAAAAGGCCTAGTGGTGTCAGCTCCACATCTGTCTGTCCCGGCTTCTCACCGAGGCCTCACTGGTCCTGCCTGCCCACGCACCATCCCTGGCTCCTGGGGCCCATCATTCCTTCATGGCACTGCCCATGCCAGCTCCACAGCAAGCACCCCCAGCATCTCTCTACTGTCTCTACACCAGAATATCCATCCCCTTCTGTGCCACATGAGGGACCAAGACGCTGAGAACAGCACCAGGTTCCACCCCTGCCTGCAGGCCGTATAAGCCCAAGTATACCAAGGAGGTGGGAGGAGGCCTGCAGGATGGCTTGTGGGGTGGTCTTCCCTGCTTCTCGCCTTTCTCCACCCATCTACCATGCCTCCCCCATCTTCCCTCTCAGAGACTTCAGCCAGAGGAGAGAGGAGAGGTCACGTTTCAGCCTCTGATTTTTTTCCCGCCTTCTCTCTACAAGCTACTATAGCCAGAAGGGAAGACAGGCCTCCCCTTCACCTGGGACCATATTTCCTCCTTCTCAAAGTGGAGGTTGCTCTTCTCCTTTCTCTGGAGCCGAAAGTGTGAAGTAGTGGGGCAGAACATGATTTATAGAAGACAAAGATGAAAAACCACATTGATGTTGTATTTTCAAGACAGTCTCCTCATCACAGCTGTGACACCCATGACCCCAGAGCCACAATATTGATAGCCTATTCAAATGCCTAATTAAAGGACGAGCCATCTGACGCTGGCCCACAGAATAAAAACAAGTAGCGAGTTGCCTGCCCACCCACCCTCCACCCTCCTCCATGGGCTGTGGGAATGATGGGGGCGGGGGGGCAGGATGAGCCGAGGGCACCAAAGAACCACACTGCTGGGACTCTGAGAACAGATGGAAAGAATATGGGTCATTCCAGGAGGACGAGGAGGAGACCAGCCTCCTATGATGAAAGGCTCTAAAACTCCATCATGACACAGCAACTCAAAACATCTTGGTTATTTTGCTGTCCGTCACTACTGACATTTTTGCCTCTTACATCATTTCATCCAGAAGTGAAAGAGAAAAACAATCTGACTTGTGGGAGATGGTGGGGGTGAGAGTTAACATCTGCACAGCATGTTACGTTCCCTGAAAGCAATGCGCCACATCAAGTGAATTAATATTTCTCCTTTGAAGTACTGATTCACATTCAGCCCTTCCTATATGTGAAACACAATCTCTCATCATTTTCACTGCCTCGAAACCTTGAAAAGAAACATGCCGAAGCTTCTCCCTGTGAACTTTTACCTTTACATACATGAGAAAGCGCTTATTGTGCGAAATAAGAAGCATCACCGTAGGATCAGAACACAGCATCAAATGATGAAGAATCAAAAGATGGGAACTATAAAGCTGCCAAAATTAAGTTCAAAGAAAATGGAAAATTAAAAAGCAAATATGAAAGGCTTCTTGCCCGAGAGCAGCAGAATGTAAGCATTACCCACGAAAACTATCTGGAGAGACAACCTTCCTGTTTAGAAGTCTGAGCTTGTCAGATGAGATAAGGAACGGTAAGAGGACCCAGCAAAGAGCAAAGAATTGTCAGTTAAGATCACGAAGAAGGGAAAAAAGAAAAAAGAGAGAGACACACTTAGAAACGGGATCCATAGCTGGGCAGGAGGCAGCAAGCCACTCTGAGATCCCATTATGTATCTGTCTGCTGAGAAGCACTCAGGCCTCTAACACCCTGAAAATGTTTTTAAATATATCTATAATACACACTGCTCTCTCTACAGCTCTTGTCACAGTTGCAATTTTTCTTACATTCGTTAACATTTGTTAATTTTTTATTATCATCATCCTCTCCCCAACTAGACCATAAATCTCTGGAGAGTAAGGGCTTTATCTGGTCTTGCTCGCTACAGCATCCCCAACATCTAGCACAGAATTTGGCATATCACTGGTGCTGGGTGGCAAATGAAAAATTCAGGTCATATTTATGATCGGGTGGGAACCTCTGGGGTGAGATTTGATACACTTACAGACGATGAACTCCAAAAATAGCTCTTCAGTTGTCTTTCAACAATTAGTGATGTTCCCCAGTCACGGATCCATTGCTTTGAAGGAAGTCCATCCTCAGTGATACCTTATTAAAAAGCAGCTGCTACCTGAGGGGAGTCTTGTGTTAGGTAATAATTTAACAGCTTCCTGGATGCTTAGATGACAGATAACTGATAGAAAAATCCTCTGGAAATGGAAGACAGAAACAGGAGACAAAGAAAGGTGCCAAGGGCAAGCTAGAGAAAGGGAATGCTGGACACAGCCTCACCTCCTTGACCTTCCAGTGGTATGTATTAGATACACACCTTCACTAATTCCAGAGATGCGTAACTATTACGTTCCCTATAAAAAAACAATTACGCTACCTTCTCACCTTCCTACTATCAAATATCCTGTTCCCTACGCACCATGTCTTGTATGCCTCCGCAGAAACATGGAAGATTAAAAAAGAATCATATGTAAAGTCCTAGCATACATATGTCATAAAATTTAATCTTCAAATAAACCTTGTGTTATAGATACCACCCACATTTTAGAGAGAAAGAACCAGATGCAAAAGGTCATTGGTGTTATCACTATTCCTTTCCTTGACCTCCACCATCTCCCTCCTAAACATCTGTATCTAGCTCATCCTTGGTCACTCAGCAAACCACCATAGATTTCTACTGCTACTCTCTATTGAGTATGAATCTGTTATGCGACAAACTGCAACTAAATAGTATTGATACCAAATTTATGTTAACATCACAGTAAGATATTAATAAGATAAAAATAAGAGGATACGGTGTCCCAAACTGCTATCCTCACATTGTTTTGAAATTTTCACTTAATTCTGTAAAACTTTAAAAAGATACTAACAATATTAAAAAAATAAAATAAAACCCAAAAGTGATTCTTAAAAAAAATCAACACAGATTACAAAATGAAGGCTCAAAGGTTCCAGAATCATCCGTAACTGATCCATCATCATCTCAATTTCATCTTATCAGGACTCGTAAATTACACACAATCCATTTAAGAATACAGTGAACCCCGATTCTCCATTATTTTCAGGACTGCAAACAACTAAGTCAATCACATAACCAACCAAGTGGGAAAGTCTTTGTTTTAGCATTGATTTTTCAGAACCCCAGCCCTACAGAGGCCCAGGGTTTCCTAAGACACTCACCCCAAGGCCCTGGAAGCGAAGGAGGGGAAAAGCAGAGGGAGCACGGGGAGAGGAGTTTGCACCCCCCTCTTCCCTTGCTGCAGCCACAACTGTCCCATTTTGCTCTCTTCCTAGGGGGACTTCCCCGCAGAATTCCATTTGAAGAACCATTTCCCCAGCTTTAAGAAATCTTCAGACTCCTGATGAAAAATGTTCAAAACATCTGTCCATTTTCTTCCACCGAGAGTATTCTACACAGCCTGAAGAAAAAACACTTGCTACAACATCATGTGAAAATAAAAATTTAAAAAATTCTCTCCTGAAGCACTTTTCACCTGAAGTGCTTAAAAACCTTAGGAACTCCCCCACTTACAAAAAGTTTGTGTTCCGGAAGTTTAGTTTACCAGGCAATTCTTTAGAACTCAAGGCTCACTTTCCCACAACAACAATGACATTCTGCTGTCCCAAGGCATGTAGCAAAACCGGATGCTCCACAGGTAAAGTACAATGTTACTAATACCACTGGAAGGAAAAGCTTACACTTTGGCACCTTATTGAATGGGTTCCTGTGGGCCAGTGGGGGTGCCTAACCTCCAGTTCTGTTATTTCTTGGAAGCAGTTCATCCTGTGAGATGTGATAGAAAGGGAGCCAGTGACAATGGAATGCTTCCCCTCCCCCACCCCTACCGCAAAGTTCCAGGGCCATCCATGTCCACTGGGGTCAGTGGCTGGCCATGTGGACAGGCACCAGTTATTTGCAAGCTAGATAACGCCTGCAAGCCACTGCCTGTCACCAGTTCCAAAAAGCTAACTCATGGTTTCCTTGTTTATTCTCTGGTATTTTGTATCATTTTATTATGACAATTGGCACCTAATACAGATTCCAAAAAAAGCTTGAGAGGATCTAACACTCAGGCAAAAAGGGGAGGGGGGGCAAAATTCATAACCCTCTCAAAAAGAGGACAACAGAGGAGAAAAAAGGAAAAGATAACAACATGTAACCATAAATAACTTTCTAAGTTGGACTGCAACTGTTTTTGTTTATCCTTCATTTTGGCTCATTTGGTAAGCTAATGAACTAAAAGTAAAGAATTTTAACCAAACAATTACAAAGGATTTCAGAATTTCAAAACTCGGAGAAGTGAACAGATGAGTAATGTGACTCATTTAGCATCACAGGTTATCCAAACAAGTAAATAAAATATTAATAACCAATTTTCTACCAAAACTGTTGAGCCATTCAGAATTCCTGATATCAAAACTCAAAGGAAATGCTCTACCAAAGAATCAAATCATTTAATATGCTAACTTTAAATGAATTGCCAGTCATGAATACTACCATTAGGGCAGGTGTCTTTCCATGTCTTTGCAAAAGGTAGAAATACTCTAGACGTGCTTGCATCTCTCACAAAGAAGGAGGAAGAGGGAAAAGAGAAGAAGAGAGAGGGGAGGAAGGGGAGGGAGAGAAGAGAGAAAGGACTTCTTCCTATGTGTGACTTTTGCACTTTATGGAAAATTCCACCTTTACATACACTGCACTATCAGCTGGCACCTCAAGTATTTGCTTCCACATCTCCTTTTCTAGGCACTCTCCAAGTAATGCACCCAGAGTACTGGTTGAGACTGTGGACACTTGGGGCTCACAGATCTAGGTTTTATGTCAAGTTCAACTCCTTGCTGTTCAAAAGGGCAAGTTCTCTAAATTCTTTAATGGTTGAATGCTTCATCTAAATAGGGATAATAATAAATTCCTGTCTCATAGGGCTGTTTGAGAGGAAACGAAATAGTACATGTAAAATTACGTACCCTGAATGCAGCAAGACTGATGATGGTACTGATGACGATGATAATGGTGATGATGGTGACTTCCCTTCCTTTCCTTCCCCCACACCTAGCACAATTCCTTGCACATAAATAAGTAGTCAACATGTGCTTCTTGAATCTAGTTGAACTTCTCCATGCTGTCTGTCTGATGAAGTCCTACATTTTCTTTCTGGAGAAGATGATTTTTGAGTGAAATCTTACAGAACATCCAATGCCTTCACCCGACCAGCACCTGGAGACCACAGAGCACTTTGCTCCTCCCTCTGTGAACTGACCCACCGGCCGCAAACTACGTTCATGCTCTGCCTTGTGTGCAGCCTGCTACCTACCTGAGGGAGAACAAAATTAGCCTTTCATGCAACAGTGAGCTCCTTTTTTTCTCTTGCTTTTCCAGAGTTAGGCATGTGGTAGGAAAGCAATAAATGCTGGTTCCTGGACTAAGTAGATGGCACCTGTAGCCACTAACTGAACCCAAAGGGAGAGAGGTGCTCTCCCAAGGAAGGAGACAAGGTTCAAATCAGATTCTCTGTCAACCTTCAAGCTCCATTCAGATCCCCCCTCTAACGTGCAGCATGACCAGACCAAGCCATACTCATCCCTCCCCTTCTGAATCCTCACTGTAAATGAAACATGCTTGCTTGAGTGGAGGGGGAAGCATGTTAGTCCTATTTCCTCAGGCACCCCATGAGCTCTGGGAAGGGAGGATTAACTAATTATAAATTCTTTTGCATATAACAAGGACATGTAATAGGCAGGAAACAAATATTTGATTTCTTGATTTAGTTCTGTTTTCCAATGTGCTTGTAGTACTTCTCCAGAATCATCTAATTAATCCTAACTCGAGGAGAAGAAAGGCATATTGGATCTGCACAGACGGGAGCCAAGTCCTGGCACCCTCTGCAGTGTGAATGAGCAAGGGGTGTTCTTGCCGGCTTCGCAACAGTGCCTCTCTTTGGCCGGCACTCAATTTTTTGAACTAATGGCTTAGCACACAGAAAATTAGCATTTTACATAAACCAAAAACTAACTGCCAACCAAGTCTTCATGGCATTGTTAACCAACAATAAACTGTACTCTGAGTTTTTTCCCGCTAATTAAGTGGACTGAGAAGTGGTCCCAAGTCCCCCCAGAAAGAGGGTGGAGGGAACGACAATCTCCCCTATGATCAGATAAACCCGCATGAACGTAAATTAGATCCACTGCAACTGAGAGCTGATGACTCTCATTACAAACAGCTACAACTGACACTTTCAAAGAGTGTTAGCTAGACCCCTTCCTCCTCCACAAATTCTGCTCGGCTCCCTTTTCACATGGAGGATTCTCAGGGACCATGGTAATAATCATCAGCCTCCAGAGTCGTATCATCTTTTGTTAACTTTTCAAAATGCTTTCACACCTAACGACTTATTTGACACCTGCAGCCACCCTCAAGACAGGTAGGCAAGATCAGATAGACTGTCTTGCTTTAAACAGACACAAAGAAGCAGACCGGCTGGCCCCAGGTCACAGCCAACCAACAGTGGAAGGGGGACCTCGACGCCGCCTTCCCTCCCCTCTCCTCGGTGTTATTTCACCTTGATGCTGACCAGTGGGCCCTCATGTTAGCCACTGAGCATCGTCCCACACCACAGCAGGCAAGAAAACTTCTCTGAGTGAAAGTGCCCTAGAAGAGATTGCGTGTCCCTGAAGAAAACATTGTCATTTGAATCCCCAGTCTTAACCGATGCGTTTCTCCGTATTGAAGGCACATTTCCATCCAAAATGGTTGACTGGGAGCCAATCGTGGTGTTCTTATCTTTGTTCATGCTGTCAGCGTGACATATGAAAGAAATATGAATAAAGTGACAGGATGAAAACAAAGCTAGTGGCTGGTGTGAGATACACAGACAGGGTGTTAGCCCCACACTCTCTGCAACTGGGTCAAGTTAACACCTCTTTTTCCCCTACATATGCAGTGTGGAAAAGCTATTTATAAAATGTTTTTAAATATTTAGGACCAAATAAATCAATATTGTTGGAAAACACTTCCTCTGACCAGAACTCATTTACTTGCCCAAGTCCCATGTGGGTAACAGAACCAAGACTATCAGGGTGATCCAAGACCAGGAATAAAGCAGACGCTGGGCACTTGCTCCTGGAATGCCCGCCCAGGCTCGCTTTCAGTCTACACACTGGCTGGCGACCCGGCGTGAAGAGCCCAACAACTGAACAGTGGTCTCATGAATAATATTAAGAACCCGTGTGGCAAAAACAGGCCTTCCAGAAATTACCTGACTCTGCAATTCACTTTGCTGCTTCAGGCGAAGGTTTTCAGGTGTATCTGCCACCGTGGTGAAGGACTGCTTTGGGTAGTGTCTGTGGAGACATTTATTTAAAGAACATAATTAAAAATATTATGACAGCAAACAACGTTTTAACCCCAGTCATTTTATTCTGCCCTTCTGTCACAATGGCAGAGGTGTCTCATCTCTTAGGTAAGGTCCTGTCTATCACCATTCTGGATCCCAAGCCCTCCTCTGTTCTCAGGACCCTCTGTGACCCACTAATCCCCACTGTCTCCCAGAATTTCACCCTGGGCTTCTCTGTAAGCTGCTTCCTGTCAGCCCCCGAGCAGGCCCAAGGCTTTCCTGACTCCATCCTCCCTCCACCCACACTACTCTAGTGTGAGGTTCCAGAGTCCATCCTCTCCCTTCTGCCAAACTTCCTGACAAAGAGGCCTAAACTCACTGTCTCTGCTCATCTCTTCCAACTCTCTCGCCAACGCTATGCATTCCAGCGCCTGTCTTCAGACACTCCTCCAGTTAAGGTTACGAGGGCTTCCGGTGGCACAGAGGATCCCACAGACATCTTTTGGTCTTCCTCTTGCTTAGCCTCTCCTCTGACTTGAACTGTCCTCTTCCGTTGGTATCTCTGTCCCCCACACTCCTGGCCTGGCTCCTCCCCTTCTAGCAGTTCCTCCTCTGTCTCCTGGGACTCCTCTCTGCCCATCCTCCTTCACGGTTCTAACAGGCTTTTCTTCTCTTAGTGATCTCCAGGGTTTGTTCTCCCAGCTCTGGGTATCCCTGGTATCATGCTGATCACTCCCAAATCTACATCTCTAGCCCAGCTTTCTCTCCTGTATTTCAGATCCACTGGCATTTCCACTTGTGTATACCCCATGCTTACCACAAACTCAGTCTGAAATCCAACAGTCCATCACCCCACCACAATCCCAAAATGAATTCTTTCCCCTGCATTCTGTCTTTCATCCATTAGTGTCCAGTTGTCCACACCAGAAACCTGGGAGTACCCTTGACTCTTCACACATCTAATTAATCCATTGCCAACTCTATTGATTCCATCTCCTAAATATGTCTTGATTCTATTTACATCTCTCTGTCTTCATTGAATTTTTCATCAAAGGCCACATTTATCTTTTAGATAACTACCACGCTTGCCAGTCTTGCCCTTCTAATCCAACTCCCCAAAGCAAACTTTCCAAAATGCCAACCTGATCATCTGACTCCTCTGAATAAAACCTTCCCACGGCTTCCCACTGATCGGAGAAAATAGACCAGCCTCCCATCCCCAAGGCCTCCATGGTCAGCCTTCTGCAAACTTCTCACCCACATTCTATGCTCTGGTCATTGAGCTCACCCTTCTCTTTCCCACCTCTACCCCTACATGCTTCTCCCTGGCCTGGAACATCTCACTTCTTGGCTAACTGCTCTTTATCTCTTAGTTCTCGCCTTAGATTGCACTTCCTCCAGGAAGCCTTCCTGGTCTCACAAATGTGTCCTGGAATGTACTTTTCATCCCATTATAATTTTTTCCATATTCATTTGTATGTTCCTATTGACATATCTCTGTCTCACAGTACGAGGAAAGTCCCGCAGCACCAAGAAAGGCTATCTTTCCCTTGTCAGAGCACACTCCACATCTGTTGTGGTCTGTCTCAGCATGAGTATGAGTTCAATAAATACTTGTAGAAAGAAGAGATAAGAGGGAAGGAAGGAGAGAGGAAAGGAGGGAGGGAGGAGGGTAAGAGAGAAAGGGTCAAGCCATATGACCATAGCACATGGCAGACTACAGAACAGCTTCACTGCATTTCATCATATACAATGACATGCATGCAAGCACACAGGCCCTCCTGGCGGTGAAGTGAGGGCATCTCCTCCCATGTGTGGTTAAGACACCAGTGAGTGCCCCTGCTCCCTATGCCCAGCTGGCATGGAGGGTACATCTCTGGCTCCTGTGACTCTATCACCACAAAAGCTGTGGAGTTCAGAGCCATCCTCAAAGAGCTCCCATCCCTCCACTTCCTTCTCCCTGGACCCTCTCCGTGGTAATGTCCACCCTCCATCTCTTCCTGAAGCTTCCCAAAAGTCCTCTAAGTCTCACTATTTCACCATAATTTCCTTGGTTTTTAGCGCAGATACAAACCTAAATTTTTTCATGATAACTCAGCGTCGTCTAAATAGACATAATCAGAGCATGATAAAAAACAGTAGTGCTTTCAAAGTTTACAAAGGTCAGGATAACCTAAATGCCATGAGACCGCTTTTATGCCTGTGGACTGGCAAGAGAGTGTTTCTCATACACAGAAGTCAGCCTTCCATGGTCCTCTGCCTTTCTGGTTTCCTTCTTCTAACCCAGACTAAGAAGTAGAGAGCAGTCAAGTTTAGTGAAATGTTGGTAAAACTAGAGTTACTGATTCAAGTGAGGAAGCTGTGATAAGGCTAGGCCTCCTCCCCTCCTTATCCTGCAGTCGTAGACTTGGTGTCAGCTACACACCAGGAGCTGCTACAAGGATTTTTTAATTTATTAAAGTATAGTTGACTTACAATATTATATTACTTTCAAGTGTACAACATAGTGATTCTTTATTTTTATAGATTACCTGGGGGTAACTATGCTCCAGACAGGTGAAGCTCAACAGACAACTTCTGGGTGGGTGTTTCAGACCATTTTCAACTCCATCTTGGAAAGCTGAACTAAACTGGGCTTTAACATGTAGCCACTATGTATGTACTGCTATACATTAAAGCTAAAATAACAACTTAGTACATTTCCTTTTTCAAAATATATTCTGCAAAATAAAGTTTCACAGAGATTTTCAGGACTTCCATAATGTTTAATTCAAAATGTGTATGCATGTATTTTAATGACTTTTGAAATGGTAATTAAAATCTACTCTCAAATGTGTTACAGAAAGTTTAACCAGTTGAGACTGTATTGTACTAACTTGCAGGTCAACTCAGTTTAGGGAAAGATTTGGAAGGGACAATTTTCACCTGCCATTTATGTTTAATTAAAAATTATGTTTAAAAGTTAAAAATTATGTTTTAAATTAAACACAAAATAAATACGGGAAAATGAACTGGCAGTGGTGGGGGGATTCAATTTGGTTTTTGGAATTTGGTCCGTACTAGGCAAAAATGTCTATGTGGATACTTACAAAACATCACTTGCCACACTTATCTCCAAACATATGTATACCCATGGCAGATTCATGTCAATGTATGGCAAAACCAACACAATAATGTAAAGAAAATCTTAAAAAAATAAATTAATTA
This sequence comes from Antilocapra americana, assembly GCA_007570785.1. NCBI lineage: Eukaryota > Metazoa > Chordata > Mammalia > Artiodactyla > Antilocapridae > Antilocapra > Antilocapra americana. The sequence continues at coordinate 5,917,020 of ML663469.1, read as the reverse complement.
ATTTTAAAAAAATAAAGTAACCATTTCATGAAAATAATCTATTCTCACCCTTTGACTTTATAATGGAAAAAGTGATAGATCTGAACCTATACCTGAATGTAAGTAAAATACAATTTTATTATGTTTGAAATCAGCAACCCAAACTAAGTTCTACTTGGAACAAGGTTTTACACCTTTGAAAAGAAAAACGAATTGAAAAGCTTCTACTGTTTTTCTTTATTGTTTTTTTAAGAGGACATACTCTGTTCACCTGATAGCCAAAGCAACACATTTACTGATACACAGTACAATTATATTGAGTACTATAAACAGATTGCAATGCTTTGCATTTTTTCCAATATCTTCCCTTTCTGTAAAGATGCATTACAAGAAGAAACTATCCAAATTTTTGACACAGAGAAAAATTCAATCTAGTATTAATAGTCAATATATAAAAAATGCTGAAGAAAGGTGGGATTCATATCTGAAACTACTAGGAGTCATGAATAGTATAACAGATTAAAACTTAAGACTTTGGGGACCAAAGTTATCTTCATAGCTAGCAAAATTCAAGTGAGTAAGGTCTTGGAGGAAAATGCCTGACAAGCAAAAGACAGTGGAGTGGTCTCATGAGTTGGAACCATGAGACATAGACGTAATAAATGTAATTACAGAGAGGGCTGCACACACTGTTTATATTAAATATAATTATAACATCTAGAAAAACCTAATTAATTTTGCCAAACTGGACACGTCTGAAAACCCTGGATTTCTCAACATCATGTTCATATAGCGATGTCCATCTAAACTAATCTGGTGATATTCTGCTCTGAAGTCATAGTCTCAACTTCCACTCACCCAACACCCCACTCCCAAAAGAAAAACAGACCCAGCAGAAAAAAAAAAAAAAAGAGGGCTCAATGATCCCTTATAGGATCAAAGGAACAGAGAGGCAAAGCATTTTAAAACTAACTGATGGACATAGTTAATTCTAGCTCTTCCCAAATACTGCATTTAAATGATTGTAGAAGGGCTTCCTAAAATAACTGTCTCAAAAAGAAAGCTTCAGGAAAGATCATTTCTTCACTAGGCCTAGAGGAAAAATGACATTTTCTCCTTGTCCATATTAGGGATCAGAACATGGGGCAGAAAGCATGGGAGCATGAAAAATGAATGTTCAAAGGGAATAAGTGAAAAAAGTAAAGAGGAAAAAATTACAAAAGATGGAGTGGGTAAATTGGTACATTAATAAATTTCCTGGCTAATATAATCATGGAAATATGAGAAATAACACATATTTCTCATATGTGTTATGAGATGGTGGAAAGATCTGAAGAATATCATAAAATGTTTAAGCATCATAAATAGAAGTCTCTTAGCTGAAGTATGCAGGAATTGGACAAAGTATATGTGTCAAGATGAGGCTGACAGCTGCAACAAATCCAGGCTTCCATGAAATGCTACATTAAAAATAAATAAAAAGAGAAAGAATCAAGATAATAACAGCAGACTACAACTGAAATGGCAAAGTTAGGTCACAAAACGAAGACTTTTCAATTTTTTCATCTCTGTGAGATCTGGTTCATAATATAGGAAAATTATATGCAAACAGGAGACCAGAGCTGGGCAGAGTGAGGAAAACAGTACAATAAGCAAACGCAACCTCCACATGGGCTTCCCTGATAGCTCAGCAACTGAAGAATCCACCTGCCATGCAGGAGACACAGAGAGGTATGTTCGATCCCTGGGTCAGGAAGATCCCCTGGAGGAGGAAATGGCACCTCACTCCAGTACTCTTGCCTGGGAAATCCCATGGACAGAGGAACCTGGTGGGCTACAGTCCAAGGGTCACAAAGAGTCGGACACGACTGAAACACCTGAGCAGCACAAACTCCACGGAGATAATAATGAGACAGAACACTATCAAGAACCCAGAACCTCTCACTTTTTATCCAGAGCCCAGGGTTCATAAGAGCGCTGAAGCCAAACAGCCTGGGCTTGGACCTGGCTTTTTTACCTACTGTGTGCCTTTGGGCAGGTTTCTTGATCTCTCTGGCCTCAGGTTCCTCATCTGTAAAATGAACACAATGATAGTGCTTCCTGGGCTTGTTGCAAAATGAGCACCTGTAGAGCATTTCAGTATCTGGCTCAGAGGAGGCACTCAATTAACAACAAAAAGTATTATCGTTACTGTTACTTCTACTATCACTTTCTCTTTGCTTTACTGCAACTTAACCTCTGTGTCTCATTGCCCTCAGTAAACATCTATGTAACAACGAGCTCTCTCATGAGCTTCTTGCTAGAAATACATGAAATGGAAAGCTTTTATGAGTTATGAGTAAACCACTTAGACATATAAAGCTAAGATCAACATGAATTTATTTACCGGTAAATTCTGCAGTAATGGTTCTCAATCACTGTCCCTGGAGGACAGATGGCAACAGGCAATGTCTGGAGACATTTTTGGTGCCACAACTGAGGAGATGGTGAGGAGGCACATGCTTACAGGCATCTAGCAAGCAGAGGCCAGGGAGGCTGCTAAACATCCTACAATGCACAGGACAGCCCCCCACTCCAAAATGTCAGCAGTGTCAAGGCTGGGAAACTCTACATAAGAAATATAAATTTCTAATATTATAGGCGGCCACTAATAAGACTGCTAGCTGTTTCCAGCCAATCTCTGATTTTTTGTTTTCATTTTCATCTGCCTGGCAAAGTCAAATGGCCTGCCATCTCTCCCTAAACTTGTCCACAATCTGTACCAGTCCCTCCTCCTCACCAGCACTCAAGCCTACCCACCCTCTCCAGTTTTTTGTTTCCTTAAACACTGTCAGCTCTACTCAAAGTAGGAAATCTAAGAACAGAGCTCAGGTGTCAAAAGCATTTGTTATTATATCATTATTTCATGAAGGCCCCTGAGCAGAAAAGTAAATATAGCAGGCCCCAGTGCTATTTATGAAAGGCCAGCTTTCAAGGTCCATCCTCGGCTGGTGTCTAAGAACTTGGATTCTGGTGGGGGGCTGGCATTCCCGCCACCACTAGCTGATAAGAGTGGAGTACTGTGCCTAAGCTGTTTGCACAGACAAGATGGTGAAGCAGAATCCTTGCTTTCCTGCTGGGAGTCTGGAGTTTGGGTGCATGCCAGATAGAAGCGCCTATGTAAACAGGCCCAGGTGAAAACTCTGGGAGTGAGGTCTCTAACAAGCTTCAGCTGGTTGGCAACATTTGACACAGAGGGGGACTCAGAGCACCCCGGGTTGACTTTCTGGGAGAAGACTCTAGAAGCCTGTGCTCAGTTTCCTCAGGACTCTGCTCCATGCGGCTTTTCCCTTTGCTGCTTCTGTATCTTTTCACTCTAATAAATCACAGTCATGAAGCCTGGGAGACCCCCTAGAGAATCATCAAACCTAGGAGTGGTCTTGGGGACACTTCTGCTTAACAACACTCATGAACGAGGAAGGGTATTCACATTTTTAATACATTATCTGCTTTAAGAGAATACAACTTCATCTCTAAGAACATTTATCTTTAATATTTATATATTTATTTATTTTTGGCTGTGCTGGCTCTCCACTGCTGCACAGGCTTTTCTCGAGCTGTGGCAAGCAGGAGCTGCTCTCTAGTTGCAATGCACGGGCTCTCATTGCAGTGGCTTTTCTTGTTGCGGGGGGCAGACTTGAGGGCATGCAGGCTTCAGCAGTTGTGCAGCGCCTGGGCTCATTAGCTTCAGCTCCCAGGCTCTAGAGCACAGGCTCAATAGTTATGGCACACAGGCTTAGGTGCTCCACAGCAAGTGGGATCTTCCTGGATCAGGGGTTGAACCCCTGTCTCCTGCATTGGTAAGCAGATTCTTTACCACTGAGCCACCAGGAAAATCTTCTTAACAACATTTTGAAGACAGAAGGTCTGACCTCACGTTATTAAATTGGCTCTTCAATTCAGCCTTTCTGAGTTAGATGACGGCCTGATGACTTTTCTGTGGACCATATTTTTATGCTCTGATTTTAACCAAGGAGGTAATTTTATCCAAAGGTCAAGATGTGAACTGTACTGGATAGTGGGGAGATGACAGAAGGTTTGTACATAATTTTAAGTATTTCTTCCAACTATTAACAACTCCATTTTGTAGCAATAATAACTGTTCCACATCACTCAAAATTATCTTTAAAGAATGAAAAATAAAACATTTAAAAATAATCAGGCCCAACACCAGGGTTCTCTATGAAGCTACTTACAAAGGATATGCTTCAGCAAGAAAGAAAATAATTCCATAAGGATAAGCTAAAACGCAAAACCGGAATGGTGAGCAAATAAAATGCTAAATACAATGCACCATACACATGCATATGAACACATACACCCACATACATAAACACGGTATGAAACGCGACAAAGCAAAAATACCTGACAAAAAGACAAGAGTGTAGTATGAGAATAAAGCATTCAAAGGTCCTCTGTTCTTCAGGAGAAAGGTTAAGACATTACTGAATTTTAAACTGTGCATAAATATATGTGATAAAACCCTAAGGGTAACCACAAAGATATATAGTACATAAGTTCAAATCCTATAAAAGAGAGAAATCAAATTTTTTAAAAGTGCCAAAACTCCAACAATAAAATTAAAACTGAAACGAGAACAGAAAGGAAAAAAAGCAACATAGAATAAACAGCAGCATAGAAAATAAAAAGCATAAAGAGAATAAAAGCAAATATAGCAAATAAAAGCAAAAGAGAATAAAAAGCAGCATAGAAATTTAACAATTGGGAGAAACAATTCAATAATCACAAAACTGTAAATGGGTTACATCTGCCAGCAAAACAATCAATATACCGTCATATTTCTAAACTCCACTATAAAATGTGAGATAAAATGTACTTCAAAAATAAAGGCCTTATTAAGAATAGAGACACTACATAGTGATAAAGACTCAATTCACCAAAAAAGCATCATCTCAAATGTAAAGTTTTTAAAATATGGTGTGTGTATGTGTGTACATCTATATGGAAGAAAGGGAGAGACAGAGATTGTGTGCAGATGCAAAACTGATGACAGGGAAAACTGGCATATTCACCAGTACAGTGAGAGATTTCTACACCCCTCTCCTATTCATTGCTAGGTTAAGCAGGCAGATACAAAATGAGTAACTATATCAAATATGTGAAATATGAAACATGTGACAGTAATATTATTAAAGTCTTCACATTGGGCTGATATTCAACCTCTCTGCTGCTGCTGCTGCTGCTAAGTCGCTTCAGTCGTGTCCAACTCTGTGCAATCCCATGGACTGCAGCCTACCAGGCTCCTCTGTCCATGGGATTTTCCAGGCAAGAGCACTGGAGTGGGGTGCCACTGCCTTCCCCAGTTCAACCATTCTAACAACCAGTAAGTACATCGTGGGCACCCAAGAATTAAAAGGTGTCTCAGAGCTGACCCAGCCATGATCCACTGGCAGGACTCATCAGTGTGAACCTAGGACCACCAGTCTGCCTCTAATGCAGGAAAAAGTAGGAGGCCAACATGTTCCATACGGAATGACAGCAGAATCATAAAAAGCAAGGAAAAAACTGTCTCAGCTGTAAAATCAACTCTTCATATGTGGATCCTGCCCCGTCGGATACAGCTTTCCTGAGGATGCCTGCTTTGGAGCCCAGATGTAGTGAGGAAAGGAAACAGCATGAAACTAGGGTGGGGACAGAGGCAGGATGAGAGGGAAGAAGAAGAAAAAAGAGAGAGAAAGACTATAACCTAGCCTGGGATCTGCCATCACACACTAAACAAGCAAAACGACTGCTAACACCGCAGTGACCTCCAGGAAGAAAAGACTTGGAGCAGGGGGCCCAGGAGCCACGTGTTCTACAGAGAAAGGCTTCCAGTAGCCAAGGAGCAACATAGATAAATGCTGCCTGAGGACACTTGAGCCAGGCACAGCTCTGAAGACTGGATCAAACCAGACCTACTCATGAAGTGATGGGGCCTCAGGAAGGGTACTCGGACAAAGATAGGAACAGTGCATTGACAGCTACGTTGTGCTGTGTTCCCCCCAAACTAAAATGTTAACAGATTTGTGTAGGGACCATCTCCTCCACTGCCTAAAAAATCTGAACTGAAGCCAGCTCCAAATTGCCAAGCGCCTTCCTGTGTAAATGCTTTTGCTGCCTGAGCACTCTGCCACACACATCAGGGAGTTTCTCCCACCATTTTCTTTCCAACCTAGAGCCCCAATCTCAGACAGCCTGAATACCCAAAGCCACTCCCTGGGTTTCTTTTCTTTTTTTGGCCACTCTGCACATAATGTAGGACCTTAGTTCCCTGACCAGGGAGCAAACTAGTACTCTCTGCAGTACAAGTACGGAGTCTTAACCACTGGACCACCAGGTAAGTCCCCTGGGTTTGGTTCTTCAAGGGCGAAGCATGTAGAGTCTCACATCCCTAGTCTCCATTTATATTTCTTTCTCCAAAAGAACATCTTAAAACTTATATTCATTTTATTGTAAGGATTTTGTTTGTTAAAGAGCTATCATGGAAAATGACATATTATATAAAAGAAGACAAAAACCTAAAAGTCTTTTTCCCTTGAATAAAAGTTCTTGGAAATTCCATAATTTTTTTTTTTTACAGTTCAAATGTTTCATATTTATTACTGAGTCTCAGACTAACGGTGAGGAAATAAGAGACATTAGGAGCCAAGCATTACAGTAGTGATGTTCTCACTGTGATTTGGCTGCTTAAAAAAGTGGTCTTAACATGTGTTCCATTTTTTATGTGAGGCTTCTTATAGACCCAGCTTGGTTCTTCTCCAATGTCTTCTCTTGGAGTTGTACCTGATCTTATTGCCAGTTTTCATTCGAATCCATTGAGGAATGGGACGATTCTGCTTTTGTTTTTTGGCCAGGAATCGCTTGATCCTGAAAGTCTTGTGAGAAGGCATGGTGAGGACAGCACTCAACCATCCATAATTACTAATAATTTGCAAAAACAATCATATTTTGATTATCTTTTCAGATGTGGAAAATTAACACATTACTGACCCAGGAATTTTTGTATAAGCAAACACTTGTGGCCATAATACATCTCCGGTCAATAATATGTTAAGAAATTTTCACATCAAATGTTTTAAAACTTGGATAATAACATGAGTAAAAACAATTCTACATTATTTTTACTAATACTCCAGTTTACTCCAGTTTGAGTGTGGCCAGGGAAATTAACATCTAATGGATAGAGGCATTTTAAGATAGCATCATTTTTACATGTTGGGGTCAATCCGGACATTTCCTACCTAATAACACCCATTAAGTATAAACTTGTTAGTGTATGATGAATGCTATTCAACATGAGCTAAAGACATATTCAAATTTAAATGCTTCTTTCCTTCTCTTGCTATGTCACTGATATGATGTCTATTCATGGACTTCTCTCCATAGCCATCATTTTGTTGGTAATTCTACCACTAATCTTCCCTGTAGCACCTCCATAAACAACTCACAAATAATGCCACTGGTTGCAAAACACTGAATTTATGATCCAAAAAAAAGATTGTGAATTAGAGCAAGTAAATGGGGAATGCTCTTCAGAAAGGAGGCTTACGAGAGCTGCTGGTAGATCACATAAAAGCGAAAAATGGATTATGATAATGCAGGCCTCCCGTACATGACATACAAGCCCAGCTGAAAGGAGGTACAGAAAGCAAACCCCTGGCTCTCTAAAGGGCAGTCAATAACCTAACGATTTACCAAATTCTCTTTCTGGCTGGAAGGGTCAAAAACCTGCCACTCTCTGATTTACTTCCTCTGCGGGACTCCATTGTAACCTCCCTCGCGTGTTTACAAAAGAAGGCAGGATCAAAGGGATTACACGGTAAACCGACCACACTATGAAATGCTTATCAGCTATTGGAACATGTCACCTAGATTTTGAATTACTGTGTAAAAGGTGAGAAATTAATACACACACACACACACACACCCCTAGATGCTGTTGAGAAACATACAAGCTGGTGGAGCAGGGTCTGTGCCTGCGCTGTTGCCAGTATTGACCGTGGGAAGGTACAAACAGGGGCGCACATATGGCTGGGCAGCTGTGATCTGTGCGCAGGAACACGAAAAGGCACTGCTGACCAGAGCCGAGAGGAACACATGCAGAACTGGACTCAAGCATCGGAGGCGTTACCACCGTCTGAAAGATGTTAAAAACACCAGTATGGGAAGGAGAGGCTGGGACGCATTGGGAGATGAAGACTGACATATATACACGGCCACGTGTAAGACAGCCAGTGGGAAGCTGCGGTAAACACAGCGAGCTCGGATCAGTGCTGTGACGACCTAGAGGGACAGGATGGAGTGTGGGGGTGGGAGGAAGGCTCAAGAGGGAGAGGATATATGTAAGCATACAGCGAGTCACATTGTGGTACAGCAAAAACACACTGTAAAGCGATTATCCTCCAATTAAAAATCAATAAAATAAAAAACATTAACATTTAAAACAAAGTTTGTGGAAAAACAGAATATTAAAAACACAAGAAAGATCACATTATCTTCCTTTGCTAAAAATAATAACAAATAGAATTCCTACGATAAATGCTCTGTATCCATAAAAATAATTATTTAAAGCCTAAAGAAGGGGGGGAAGCATAAAATATATTTCTATACTTTGGAAATATCTATGCAAACCTAAAAATGTGATATTATATCCAGTTGTGAATTTTTTGATAAAAACATTATAGTCACAGAAAAATTATGGCCAAAAAAATCAAATAAATTGTGGGAAACTAAGAAGATGAAAAAGAGCCACCACTGGCATATTGATGTAGACTTCCCCTGCATGTTACCCCCCAGGCTCAGGGCAGACATCACTAACTCACATCACTCTTCCTGAAGGGGAGTCTAACCACAAGGCAGATCAACTCTTCTTTAAACATACTTTTTATGGCTATTGATTATATAATTAAACAAAAACACAATAGGTCATTACATTGCCACTGTCTTCAGTGCCATGGATGAAAAGAAAGATGTGCAGCTTTACCTCTTTTCCATCACAGGTTAATGGTACAGGGGAAAAAAGAAGGAGTTTGTGAAAGGCCTGGATGGAGTGCTGTATTTTTAAAAGAAATATAGTTATTACCTTCCATATATTTGACTCAAGTGGCAAGCCAAGCACTTCCCACACAAAGTCCAATGGAAATATTTTTTAAATGCACCTAAATACAAGTATAATAAATATCCATACATACAGAGAGAATGTTAGTTGTTTAAAAACACAGAATGTAGAGAAGAAAGATAAAAGTCACCTAAGCTGATGGTCAACAGAACTGTCAACCACATATAAGGGGGCTCTGGAACCGTCACCAGGGTCAACAGGGTATTAGAAGAACCAGCTGACTCCTCAGGCTATTACTTTCCCTTCTCCATTCACTTCCCATTCAGAGCAGGAGAGGTAATCACCCTGGAAGGAGAGGTAATCACCCAGCAGACACTGGGCCTATAGCTAAATAAAGTGAGTGATCGGCTTGTGGACAGATCCTGTCTTGAGATCTGAGACAAGGAGCCTTGATGCGGACACTGGGTTGGTGAGTCAAATATTCTAAAGCACTTAACCCAGCCCTCCTTGCCTTTGCTTGTTCGTTTTTGTTTTGTTTGTTTATTCCAAGGACTGAGGTTCTCCATCTTAGCCGGTCCTATCTGATCACTGTAGGGACGCTGCCTATTGACTCCACTGGCAACTCACAGCGCCTGGAGGAGGCCACTGTCAGCACTCACACTCTAGCTAAGACCTGCTAGGGAAGCAGAGCATCCCAACTACAGTGGAGATACACCTACACCATACCGAAATCAATCCTGAATATTCATTGGAGGGACTGATGCTGAGACTGAAGCTCCGATACTTTGGCCACCTGATGCGAAGAGCTAACTCACTGGAAAAGACCCTGACGCTGGGAAAGATGGAGAAGGGGACAACAGAGGACGAGATGGTTGGATGACATCACCTACTCAATGGACATGAGTTTGAGCAAGCCCCAGGAGATGGTGAAGGACAGGGAAGCCTGGTGTGCTGCAGTCCACAGGGTCGCAAAGAGTCGGACAAGACTGAGTGACTGAACAGCAACTAACCACACCCTTCAGCCTCCTCCTCAATCATAAAAATAGACAGACAGCCATCAAACCCCAACTGGGTAAGATAATCCAACAGTAAGAAAGAAAAGAACAAAGATATAAATATGAGGGAGACAGTGTGTGTGTGAACACACACACAACAGAAGTGAACCCAGCAAGCCCTGAAGGAAACACAATTTACACATGAGAACTCTGAAAATCATTCAAGAGGCTATAATATCATAGTACACTGAATAGTACAACATAATCAAGCTATATCAACAAAGAACAAATTGTTAAGGAAAAAAGAGAAACCAAAAACACCAAAGAGCTACTAGAAAATCAAAACATAAAAATATACTCATTGAAATTAGTGACTCACATTGGCCGGGGATGAAGGGACTGAGTTGACTACAAAGGGGCAACCGGAGAGAATTTTGAAGTGATCTTCAGCTCTAAAGGAAAACTAGGTGCCCAGCAGCAGTTAGCAAAAGAAAAGTCTAACATGCCCTCATAAGATTTCAGAATTCTGAAAATAAAGAATTAGTCTGCAGAAATCCTTGGGGGAAAAGGAGGAAGTTTGCCTACAAAGTTATAATATCACCAGTTCTATGAGCAAAAGTATGGCTTTGAAATTTTGAAGGTAACTAGTTTTATTAATATATCCCTGGTGGCTCAGACAGTAAAGAATCTGCCTCCCAGGCAGGAGACCCAGGTTTGATCCCTGAGCTGGGAAGATCCCCTGAAGATGGAAATGGCAGTCCACTCCAGTATTCTTGCCTGGAGAATCCCCATGGACAGAGGAGCCTGGCAGGCTGCAGTCCAGGGGGTCACAAAGAGTCAAACATGTCAGCGACTTTCACTTCACTCACTCAAACTATGAGACAAAAATATGACATTTTCAGTGAAGCCAACTCAAGTTTGCAACCAACACATTCTGCTTTTCAAATATTAAAACAGGACATTTTTCACGGTAACAATAAAATTTGAACGTGAATGTGAAAGTCGCTCAGTCGTGTCCAACTCTTTGTGACCTCGTGGACTGTATAGTCCATGGAATTCTCCAGGCCAGAATACTGGAGTGGGTAGCCTTTCCCTTCTCAAGGGGATCTTTCCAACCCAGGAATTGAACCCAGGTCTCCTGTATTGCAGGTGGATTCTTTACCAGGTGAGCCACAGGGAAGCCTAACAATAAAATTTAAGATATACCAAATTCAATGGCAGCTAAAAATCTGTTTTTTAAAACCCTAACAAGAGCTCAAAGTAAGCAATGCATCTTACCCCACAACCCAGTACAAACACAGGTGTATATAAGATGGAAGTGTCCAAACAATATGACATCCATCCTGTCTGGTGATCTCTAACATTTTCTACTTTGTTCTTGCATATTTCATTAGCCTTTTTTTTTTTAATGCTGGTCTCAGCCCACTAAACCAATATCCTGACCTGGGAATGTGTCCAATCCACAGCTTGAAAAACACAGAACTTAAAGAAGCAAACAAGAAAAAATAAATTAAAAATCACTAAAAAAAAAAAATCTGAGGATCCACTCAGCCTCAAAGTGTGGGGTACTCTGTTGACTGGCAGGATTTAAAGGCACAGAATGACATGGTCGGAGAAGATTCCTGAAATGCCAACCGATTTTTTTTCTCCCAGTATTTTCCTTCCATCTCCCCAAACTCTTGCTCACTCTGATTCGTTCCAGAGTTCACAATCTCACTGGCAGATGACAGGAAGAAAGCAGAAAGGGCTGGCTAGTTTCTGCTTTTGTATTTCCTGATTTCTGAGACAATTAAGGAGATGATGCTAGGTAGCTCCTGAGGGGGAAAACAATCAGAGAGAAAGCACCCTTAGAGAACATCAGGGCTTCCCTGGTAGCTCAATGGTAAAGAATCTGCTGGCTGACGCAGGAGACACAGTTCAATCCCTGATCTGGGAGAATCCCACGTGCCACGGAGCAACTAAGACCATGCGCCACAACTACTGAGCCTGTGCTCTAGCGCCCATGAGCCACCAACTACTGAGGCCACATGCTGCAACTACTGAAGCCAGGCACCCCAGGGCCTGCGCTCAGCAACAAGAGAAGCCACTGCAAAGAGACACCAGTGCACCACAACTAGAGAGTAACTCCCGCTTGCTGCAACTAAAGACAAAACCCAGCAGCAATGAAAACCCTATGCAGCAGCCGTAAATAAAGAGAATTCATTCAGATGAAGAGGGGGAAGGAATAAAGAGAAAGAGAGGGAACTATGCACCTAGGCCCAGCTCAGAGCCCCCAGATGCAGGCAGAAAGGGCCCCAGGCAACCCTGAGAGCCAGTGGCCTGTGGAGTCTGGGGGCTGCAGCGCCCCAGAGTGTTCTTCCAGACAGGACACAGAGCCACTGGAACCAAGAAGGCTGTGGACAAAGGAACAAGAGACATCTCAGGGGTGACCTGTGTGAGCCTGGCCTTGAGAGCCAGGTGATAAGGACCACCAAGATCCTGGCAGCAACCTCCCAGTAATTTAGCCACAATCGCAAGGAAAGGGGGATGAAATCTTACATTTATTTAACACTGGGTTCTCATCACTCCACCAGAGTGAGGACTTGAAGAGAAATTAAGTCATTATAGGAAATTAAAGTTACATTTCTCATACATTTTAGTTCTGGACTGGGACTTAATTATATTTCCTTCTTACTGAACCAAACCACAAATATATCTATTCTCCCAGGAAGATTATGTATAAATCCTAACTTTCAGTGTTGTTTTATAAGATTAAATTTTGCAGGATCAATCTATAAACAAAGCACAGAAAACTTAATTATAATTATTGCATAAATATTAATATTAAAAATGTTTTAATTGCTAAAATGGTAAATATCAATCAATAAACACCAAAATTTTTCCTCAATAATTTTGAAGAGTTTAAAGGGATCCTGAGTCCAAAAATATTGAGAACCATTGGTTCAAACTACTGTTAGTGAAATTTCATCACTTTAAGCCATAAATATTCTAATCAACAAAACTATTTACTGGACTGAAGTAAAAGTTACACATTTAAGAATTCTAGTTTTACTTTTTTTTTTTGCCATGCCATGCGGCATGTGGGATCTTAGTTCCCAACCAGATATCGAACTTGCACCCCTTACATTGGAAGTGCACAGTCTTAACCACTGGACTGCCAGGGATGTCCAAGAATTCTGGTTTTAGACTAATTTTTGTATACCCATGAAATTCAGAAAGTTCAGACAAGAAAAATAGTTTGAATGATTTACTCAATTAAAAAAAGAACTTTAATAACTTTCATCTGAATTTTCAGATTCTAAATTAGTGATGTTCAACTTAATATGATGGTGCTTATTAATTATTTGAAAATATTTCAATCAGTTCAGTTCAGTCGCTCAGTCGTGTCTGACTCTTGTGACCCCATGGACTTTAGTACATCAGGCCTCCCTGTACATCGCCAACTCCGGAGCTTACTCAAACCCACGTCCATCAAGTCAGTGATGCCATCCAACCATCTCATCCTCTGTCCCCTTCTCCTCCTGCCTGCAATTTTCCCCCACATCAGGGTCTTTTCCAATGACTCAGCTCTTCATATCAGGTGGCAAAAGTATTGCAGCTTCAGCATCAGTCCTTCCAATGAATATTCAGGGTTTATTTCTTTTATGATGGACTGGCTGGATCTGCTTGCAGTCCAAGGGACTCTCGAGAGTCTTCTCCAACACCACATTTCAAAAGTATCAGTTCTTTGGTGCTCAGCTGTCTTTATGGTCCAACTCTCACATCCATACATGACTACCAGAAAAACCATAGCTTTGACTAGACAGACCTTTGTTGGCAAAGTAATGTCTCTGCTTTCTAATATACCGTCAAGGTTTGTCATAGCCTTTCTTCCAAAGAGCAAGTATCTTTTAATCTCATGGCAGCAGTCTCTGTCTGCCCAAGACAGAGATTTTCTATGGAGCCCAAGAAAATAAAGTGTCTCACTGTTTCCATTATTTCCCTATCTATTTGCCATAAAGCGACGGGACTGCATGCCATGATCTTAGTTTTTTGAATGTTGAGTTTCAAGTCAGCTTTTTCACTCTCCTCTTTCACTTTCTTCAAGAGGCTCTTTAGTTCCTCTTTCCTCTTTCTGTCACTAGGGTGGTGCCATCTGCATATCTGAGGTTAATGATATTTCTCCTGGCAATCTTGTTCCAACTTGCACTTCATCCAGTCCAGCATTTTGCATGATGTACTCTACATGTAAGTTAAACAAGCAGGGTGACAATATATAGCCTTGACATACTCCTTTCCCAATTTGGAACCAGTCTTGTTCCATGTCCAATTCTAATTGTTGCTTCTTGACCTGCATACAGATTTCTCAGGAGGCAAGTCAGGTGGTCTGGTATTCCCATCTCTACGAATTTTCCAGTTTGTTGTGATCCACACAGTCAAAGGCTTTGGCGTAATCAATAAAGCAGAAGTAAATATTTTTCTGGAATTCTCTTTTGAATTTTCTATGATTCAATGGATGTTGGCAATTTGATCTCTGGTTCCTCTGCCTTTTCTAAATCCAGCTTGAACATCTGAAAGTTCTCGGTTCATGTACTATTAAAGCCTCACTTGGAGAATTTTGAGCATTACTTTGCTAGCATGTGAGATGAGTGCAATTGTGCAGTAGTTTGAACAGTCTTTGGCATTACCTCTTTGGGATTGGAATGAAAACTGACCTTTTCCAGTCCTGTGACCACTGCTGAGTTTTCCAAATTTGCTGGCATATTGAGTGCAGCACTTTCACAGCATCATCTTTTAGGATTTGAAATAGCTCAACTGGAATTCCATCACCTCCACTAGTTTTGTTCGTAGTGATGCCTCCTAATCCCCACTTGATTTCACACTCCAGAATGTCTGGTTCTAGGTGAGTGGTCACACCTTCATGGTTATCTAGGTCATGAAGACCTTTTTTGTATAGTTCTTCTGGCAGGTGTATTCCTTCCACCTCTTCTTAATATCTTCTGTTTCTGTTAGGTCTATACCGTGTCTCTCCTTTATTGTGCCCATCTTTACATGATATGTTCCCTGGGTATCTCTAATTTTCTTCAAGAAATCTCTAGTCTCTCCTATTCTATTGTTTTCCTCAATTTCTTTGCATTGATCACTGAGGAAGGCTTTCTTATCTCTCCTTGCTATTCTTTGGAACTCTGCATTCAGATGTGTATATCTTTCCTTTTCTCCTTTGCCTTTTGCTTCTCTTCTTTTCTCAGCTGTTTGTAAGGCCTCCTCAACCATTTTGCCTTTTTTCATTCCTTTTTTCTTGGGGATGGTCTTGATCACTGCTTCCTGTACAATGTCATGAAACTCTGTCCATAGTTCTTCAGGCACTCTATCAGATCTAATCCCTGAATCTGTTTGTCACTTCCACTGTATAATCCTAAGGGATTTGATTTAGGTCATACCTGAACGACCTAAATGGTTTTCCCTTTCTTCAATTTAAGTCTTAATTTGGCAATAAGGAGTTCGTCATCTGAGCCACAGTCAGCTCCCAGTCTTGTTTTTGATGACTGTATAGAGCTCCCGGAGAAGCTCTGACTGGGAGCTGACTGTGTAAAGCTTCAATATTTTCAGCGGTTAATATTAAATGATTTAGACTTTATCTTATTGAGCATTTTATTTTTAAATAACTGATTTTTTTCTCTTACTTCATACCTCAAAGCCCTTCATACCTCAAAGCCCCCATTGCAACCTCTATGTTCACTTGTCTTTTCTTGACTCCCAATAACTTGCTAGCTTCTTTCTAAAGCTACAAATGCTTCCTCTAACCAAAGCTTGCAAAGATACTCTGGCATCAATACCACAATAGCGCTGTGCAGACAGAATAAAGACAATGCTATCCTTTCCATTAAAACTGAGGGAAGATCTAGACAACATGGGAAAAGCCATGGAGAAAAACAATTTTTTATTTGAAAGAGAAATTGCTTCTGTTGACAACAAAAAATTAAATTTTAATAAGTTATACTAATTAAGTTTATGGCCCCTTATTACCCTTACTACCTTCAGCCTGTACATAAATTATTTAGCTGACCCTGAACAACATGAGTTTGAACTGTGCAGGCTGACTCATACATATACTTTTTCAATAGATACATTGAAAAATTTTTAGAGATTTGTGACAATTTGAAAAAACTCAGAGATGAACTGCATAGTCTGGGAATATTAAAAAAAATTAAAAGTTAGGTATATCATGAATGTATAAAATATATGTAGATATTGATCTATCCTTCAATTCAATTCAGTTCAGTCGCCCAATCATGTCCAACACTTTGCGACCCCATGGACCACAGCACAGCAGGTCTCCCTGTCCATCACCAACTCCAGACTTTACCCAAACTCATGTCCATTGAGTTGGTAATGCAATCCAACCATCTCATCCTTTGTCATCCCCTTCTCCTCCCACCTTCAATTTCCCAGCATCAGGGTCTTTTCAAATGAGTCAGCTCTTCACATGAGGTGGCCAAAGTATTGGAGTTTCAACTTTAACATCAGTCCTTCCAATGAACACTCAGGACTGATTTCCTTTAGGATGGACTCCTTGGATCTCCTTGCAGTCCAAGGGACTCTCAAGAGTCTTCTCCAACACCACAGTTCAAAAGCATCAATTCTTCAGCACTCAGCTTTCTTTATAGTTCAACTCTCACATCCATACATGACCACTGGAAAAACCATAGCCTTGACTAGATGGTCCTTTGTTGACAAAGTAATGTCTCTGCTTTTTATATGCTGTCTAGGTTGATCTATCATAGGCATAAGTTGTTTTAGTTTAGTTTTCTTACTGCTTTACCATTTTGTTTAATTTTCTTATTTTTAGTTTTAGTTTTCTTACTGTTAGTGTTCTTACTGTTTTATCATTTTGTTTTCAAAGAATGATAAAACCATACGGTTTGCCTCTCTCTCTCTCTCTCATAAGTCGAAAAACTGTTTATCATCACAGGTAAGTGAGTTTTTTTTTAATGTAAGGATGTTTCCAGTTCTGTGTCATGGATTTGACTGCAACAGTGTCTGCCATGGAGATTTTATAATGGTTCATTCATTAGTGTATAGGCTAGGCTACTGTGAGCAATCCTATCAATGACACCAGGTGATCACAAAGCAATCATATTGCTGTTTCTTCATTATCAATGCATGGAAAACTGCTGTAAATAAATATGAAATTCTTTTTCACATAATCTTTTCTCTTTTGACATCAAGTTTTATAATACATACAACATCTACAGTGTTATACATCATATAAGACCATATTGGTGTTGGTACTTTTAGACAATTCATCTTGTGAACAGATGACATAAACTTACTCTATCAATAAACACAGTACAGTTTTGTGAATGTACCTTCTCTTCCTTATGATCTTAATAACATTTTCTTTTCTCTAGTTTACTTTACTATAGGGATACAATATATAATACATATATAAAATATGTATAACATACAAAATAACTGTTTATGTCAGGGGCAGTTAAGAGTAGGCTATTAGTAAGGTTTGGGGAGGAGTCAAAGTCATACATAGATTTTTAACTGCACAGAATATGGTGCCCCTAACCCTCTCATTGTTCAAAGGTCATTTGTAGTTTAAAATAACTGGAAGGAAAACTATACAGAGAGCCACCGTGCATTCTCTTTCTTGGAAAAGATCAAACATTATAACTGCCTGCATTTTTTGAATACTTACTAGAGTGTCAGGCATTACTCTAAGGACTTGTACTCAATATCTCATTTACTCATCCTAATGACGTTATGAGATAAGTACTCTTATCAAACAACCAGTAAGTGTCAGACACAAATTTAACACAGGTCTGCTCCACCAGTGGTCTGCCCTGCTGGACTCAACTCATGCTAACTTTTCAGAGTAAATCATTAATTTTTCAGGAATGCTGTGGGCAAGCTGCTAATACAGCCATTTTTTAAAATTAAATTATATAAACAGTTAAATAAATTATAATACAACCTAAAGTAATAAATACTCAAATCTCACCAGTTCATAATTATTCTACCACACCGTGTATTATTATCTGTGCTCTCGGCATTATTTGCATCTACTGTGTTGTAAGGGAAAGCACTGTATAATCTGTACTATTGTGTATCTCTTTCAAACTCCATGTTCTGTGATGTCTGGTTGGTGGCTTGAAATTAACCATGGTGGGAGTCTTTTCACCACAGAAAATGGCAAACACTGCAAATTCGACTATTTGTTCCCAGAGAGCCGTTTGTTACACATTTACCAGCACAGAGCAGACCACACGCTCTTAACTCTATAATTTTCTTTTCCACCTGATAAGCATTATACATTAATTTTGATTAACAAAAACAAATGGCTTTCATGGACAGGCTTTGCTTTTACTTAGAAAATTAAACCACATGAAAAGTAAAAGTAATTCACTCCATTGAAGCATTTAATTAAGTTCTCAGAGGAAGACTTTGCCTTTCTGGCTCAAAAATAACATTTCCCAGGAAATGAAGGGGCGGGGGAGCGGGAGAGGGTGCTCTGTAAACAAACAAGAAAGGAATGCGTTTTCACCAGTACCTTCCTATAAACTATAACCACTTCTGCAGAAGATTTAAATCCGACAGTAGTTATTTTTTCCGAATGTAGTAAAATTTGTATCTTAGAAAGGGCCTGAGAGTACAGCTCAGCAGTACCCTTTCCTCACCCAGTACTATCACCCTTCCATCCCCTGATTCCCAACAACAGATGGTGGAGCCATTTTTGATCCTTTTCTTCTTTCAGTAAAATGAAGCAACACCAACCAGTTGTCAATCTACAAAAAGACAGCGCTTGACATCGACTAATTTAGAAGCAGCCTTGTCAGAATTTTGAAAGCCTGCAATCATAAAAATCCAAGATCTCCAAGTGTGCTTTCTATGCACAATGAATAAGATAATTAGCTCCTTTCCTTGAAGGCTTAACTTTCCCATTTAGAAGGAACAACTGTTAGATATCATTCTCCAAAATTTAATTTTCTCTTTAACAAAATAACACACATGTGACTTATATCTGTACATGTACACACACATGACTAAAGGAATTATGATTTTATTAATAAACTAAATTTATATTTTCTCAAAGAGAATTCTAGCTGGGAATATTTTAATACCATCGCCTTTCCTACTGAGAGGGTTACAAATGTTGTAACTGTTACTCCTCAGTAAAATATCCGCCAAGCCAGAACACTGAGGTCTCGTCTCTCAAACCTTCAAACTTTCAACAAGTAATGATTAGGTATCTAATAACAACACTGTTATATTTATTCAACATAGATGCATCAGGCTATGTAATCACATAAATGTATATGATGTATTTGCTTCTATTACCACCAATTAGATATCAAAGTTGTCAAAGTTCAAGGTGGGAGGAGAGAAATGTAAAGTGAATTATATACACACCTGATCCTCTAGTCTATACCCACAACGTGAGTACAGCTACCTGAAGGTCCTTTCTATAGAACTGTTTTAAAACAAGGTAGGAAATATAAGAAAGCTAAGGTTGGATAATGGTGCTGACCAATGTTCCATAAATAATGCTCCATGGAAAGCAGACTCCAAGTTGTTGTTCAAAATAAAGGGGCGAGGGTACTCTCGCCCTTTGAATCGACCAAGTTAAACAGGTTCTTTACTACAGGACTGCTCAGATTTGGCCCTGACTGGCCAGAAACATCTCACACAACCGGTGTTCTTTAGGACATATCCTGAGAAATGCCCATTTTTACGCAGCACTTTCTCCTAAGTGTGTATATTGGAAAGGAGAGTTTAAAAGAATAAAAAATAAATTCATATAAGTGTTCACACACTCCTTGGTCAGCACTAAGATTTCCAGCCAGATGCAATTGCTTTTGATTTTCTTTGAATGTGCTCTGCCGAATGGCTGATCCATCCTTTCAGACGCTGTTCACATGTCCCTGTTTCATAAACCCTTCTCTGATCTCCCAGTCGCACATTCAAAGCACTTGTGTAACTTGCTTACAACAGAATATGTGTACCTCCCATTACCCCTAACTGCCTGCATGCTTCCTGGTGGGAAGGAAAGGAACTTGAAAAAAATATTGAATGGAAAGATGAGTGACTAAAAGACTGATTAACTGAAAGAATGATACAGTGAACAGCTGATTGGAAACTGGTAGAAAAAAAAAGGTATAACTGATCCAAAATAGACCTTTTCAAAAGAATGTTAATTATAGACTACTTTGCTCAAATGGAAATTAAGCTTTTCACTTCCAATATATCTGGATGCTTAAAGGCTTCCATAAATTGTTAAAATTTAAACTATATCTTTAAAATTCTTTAAAATTATTACTTTCACCCCGCACCATTTGTTTAAAGTCAGTAACGTTTTTTACAGTTTTTGAATTGTAGGAAATACTACAGTAAATAAATAGGATCCAAAAGTTTATGTTCTGACCACTCAAGTACTGAACAAATCATAATTCGTTGGAAAATTCAGTTTAAACATTTAAAGAAACATGCTTATCTTCTTTCAGGTGTGAAATCCCAGTCTTGCATCATTAACTGCTGAAATTGAAAACCCATCCCCAAATGCTATTATGCTGGTCCTCACAAACTTAGAAGACACCAAAAACACTGTGAATGTCCAACTTCTTAAAAAAAAAAAAATCCTCTTTGGCCAAGAAATAAAGGCAGACATGTGACTTTTCATTTCCTTCCTGCTTTCAAAAAATTTGGATTCTTTTGTGCCAAGTTATAACCTAATTTTAATAATTTTACCACTTGCTACTTTATTTAATAATTAAAGGGGAAATATCCAATTTGAATGGGGGAAAAAGTATACATACAATTTTAGTACATTTTTTATAGTTTTCTATTTTCAAGGAAGCATGATTTACCGAATACAAATGTTATGCCTATGTCTGTCAAGTGGCCTTTTCAGATACACTAGAAGTTGATCACTAACGACATCCCCATAATGAAAAAGCTGCAAATCTAAACTGTGTGGAAAAGCAGATCATAAATTTAGTCACTTTTACTTAACACTGTCAGTTAAATACACATACACTCCACACACACACACAGTCTTGCTGATTTACTCAGGAACAAATATAAAAGATGGCTGAAAGTTACACACACCGACTATGGTCATGGACAAAGTGATGACTGAGCCATCCCTTGTCAAAATGTCTGCCAATACTTGAATGAATCACATCCTATCTGGAAGCTCTACACCCAAAAACAATATCCAGTCAGGTAGTGGATGAGGAGAACGGGACAGAAAGCAATGAAAATATATATCAGAGTTAGCAATTTTCATTTCAAAAGAAGTCTCTATCAATAATAAACTCACATTGATTTATTAGAACATGAGTTTCCATAAATTGTTAGAAATTTAAGGTCCCCTTAAAATTTAAATTTAATAACGCCTAAGGCCATTCAATAAGGATCGCTTTGTATTTAATACTTTTCCAAATGAAGTTATAAAAAGAATTGTTTGTTTTTAATACAATCTTCTTTTTGCCACAAATAAGATATAAAGTAAATATTGCCTAAGTACCCAGTAGGGACTCAACAACAGACTGGATGACTTCTATGGAAATCTGGTCCCTAAAGAACCTAAGCAACTATTGTATGAATCAGAAGAGATGTCTCAATTCTCTGTGACCTTGACCAAGTCACTTCATCTCAAGAGGCTCCTCTCCTCATACTGCAAAGAGGGGCTGTAATATCTTTCCCACATGCCTGAGTGATGTTGTCAAAGGCTATCAACTGAAATAAATCATGAAAGGATATATAAATTTTAAGTATTATTCACTTTGCCAAGAGGACCACTTTTATCCCACAACGATGCTGTCGTATAGCTTATAAGCTTCCTTTCTTTGTGAGGCATGTAAACTCTGGAGAATATTTATGCAACTGATAAATCCAGAGACGACCCAACAAAAGACTTCTACATGTCACAATATGCAAAGTGAGCAGCTTTCCAAGGTAAAAATTTCCATGGCAGCAACTCCACCAAGAGGAACATTCCGCACTGAATTCTTGCCGCATCCCTTGTCATTTGCATGGGCACCTTCAGCCTTGTTTTCCCCTCACACACTGTTCTGAGAGAGCTGGTATTCCATCAGTCACTGTGACAGCCCCACATTACAGATCAGTGTAATCTGCTTATTGACTTCTGAATACCAAATTCCTCCGAGAAGAGTCACAGATCCGCAACATGCTGGGGAAACACGGCTGGAAAACATGTAAATACAGACATGCCCTGACGGCTCTTGACGGCTGCCACTCAGAGGAGCTCCCAGAGTGCACCTCTCCCTTCAAGGGCACTCTGCTCAGACATGGCGGGTTTCTTCCTGCGGGCGGTGCAGAGTGGGGAGGGGAGCAAATAGGTAAACAAAAGTGAACAACAGATCTTAACGCCACACGAATGTTTAAAACACCGAAGTGATAAAGAGGTAAACGGCTGCTGTGTTAGTCAGGTTCTCCAGAAAAAGAAGACTCAGTAGGAGATATATATATATATATATACATATATATATACACACACACACACATATATAGGGGCTTCCTTGGCGGTTCAGTCAGTAAAGGATCCATTTGCAATGCAGGAGACCCAGATTCGATCCCTGGGTCAGGAAGGTGCCCTGGAGAAGGAAATGCCTATGTATATATACACAGAGACAGATATATACACATATGTAGATAGACAGATAGATAGGTACATAGATAGATACATGGGCTTCTTTACTAGCTCAGTCAGTAAAAGAAATCCACCTGCAGTGCAGGAGACCCAGATTCAAGCCCAGGGTTGGGAAGATCCCCTGGAGGAGGAAATGGCAACCCACTCCAGTATTCTCGCTTAGGAAATCCCAAGGTCAGAGGAGCCTGGTGGGCAACGGTCCATGGTGTCGCAAGTATCAGGCATGACTTAGCAACTAAACAACCACCACTATATAGATACACACACACACACACACACACACACACACACACACACATATAATGAGAGAGATTTTAAGGAATCAACTAAAGTGATTGTGCATGCATGCACAGCCATTCAGTCCTAACTCTTTGCGACCCCATGGACTGTAGCCTGCCAGGCTCCTCTGTCTATGGGAATCTCCAGGCAAGAATACTGGAGTGGGTTGCCATTTCCTCCTCCAGGGGATCTTCCTGACTCAGGGATCAAACTCTTGTCTCCTGCATCTCCTGCATTGGCAGATGGATTCTTTACTATTGTGTCACAGGGACAGGAGAATCCAAAATCTGAAGGCCAATTCTGCAAGAAGTGTTCAATACTGCAGCTGGAGTCTGAAGGCAGTGTGGAGGCAGAATTCCTCCCTACATGGGGACATTCCCTACATGGGGAACTCAGTCACCAGCTGACTGTCATCAATTAAACATCTGCACACAGAAGCTCTTGGCACACAGGGCTAAGTCTGAAGAGATGCTTACACCAAGATTAAATGTCACTGTCTTGAAACAGTGTGGATAACCCAGTGAAATCCCCCAAAATCAGGAAGAGCAGTTTCATTCCAGACCTGAAATAGGATGGATGTTACAGAATGGGTCCTCTCTGCCTACTGTCTGTGGAAATGCCACCTGCTCACGTCCAGCATAGAGCTCGAGCCACAGCTAAATTTGGCCTCAGCAGCATTAAATGCAGAGAGGAAATGCTCAAGACCCATCTGCTCTGGGCTTGCGCTCTGGTGACCGAGCTGAAGGAGCTGGGGTCACCATAAACAATTCACTGACAACATTCTTGACCCCCATCCTTCTTGACCATGTACAATACAAGATTTGCAGTTTGGAGGTTCCTGAGAAGGAAAAAGAGGGGGATGAGGTATTATGCTAACTTCTTGGTTATGACCTCACCTCCCACTTTTTTAAATAGTGTCTATCCTTCTAGGCATTTTCCACATGTTCACAAGCACTCACACACTCCAAAAGTCTGGCAGGGAATACGCAAAAATACTAACAACGATTGTTTCTGGAGGATAGGAATTTCCGATCGTTTTTTTCTTTTTATATTGTTTAAAACGTTTATAAAGAGCGTTAATAGTGGGGGTAGAGAGAGTAGGTCTGTTTTCGCTTTTTCAATACAAAAATAAGCTAATCTCTTGGATTCTTTGTAAAGCTCATTCAATGGTCCCTTACTATAACAATCCCCAAGAAAACATGGACATTAATTTAGTAATTCATTTTTAAAAGTGTCCCTGAGATTTGAGCGAAATCAATGTGAGGGTTTGTAAGTACGAGAAAGCAAAAATCAACAAATATGCCTAAACACTAAGGATATCAGAGTAAAATGAGCAAAACAGGAAAAAATGGAAACTTTTGCTAAAATATTTTTTTCAAAAGAGCTTCTAACCAACTTGTGAAAGATACTGCTGTGGCTAATGAGCTAGACACAGTATAAAGGTGCTAATGGATCCACTGATGTTATCTTGTTTATGCTGGTTTTGGTTTTCTGTTTGTTTTATTGTTATTACTATTAACAAGAAAAACTGCAAGTATCCCTTATAGCAGAGTACGGTCGGATATGTTTAGTGACTATATTTCCTGAAAAATACGTACAGTTTTGAGGACTGGCAAGAATTCTCTGAAACCTCAGGAGACATTATAAAAAGGGTGATGTTCAGCTGGCAATAATTTTTTAAGTCCACTAATTCACATACAGAAAGGAAGCAGGGCTGGGATAGGGGGTGGGGGTGGTGTTAAAGAGACAACTGTCAACTTTGGAGTCAATGCTGTACTGACACACAAAGGTTAGGGCACACATGGGCATGTGACATACAGGAAAAGACACTTCCCTCTCCCTTGCTTCAGGTAACCACCGTTTGTCTAGCTTCCTCCCGGCTTTCCCACCCACCAGCTCTGTCACTTGGACATGGTATTTAACCTCTCTAAGTCTCAGTTCCCTTTAGTGAGCACCTAACAGAGTTGTTACAAGGATGATGTGAATTAATAAAGTCCTTTAAACAGGTCTGGCACACGGTAAGTGGTTTGTGTTCAAGAGACTATGATTTACACAACTGCTTCCACCACCCAACTCTATGACAAACCCACAGTCCAAATGATCCAATTGAATTAGCCCCCAAAGTAGCCACAATTCCTATAAAAGAATTCAGGGAGACTTCTGTATGAAAATGAAAAGAAACTACCATAAAGGACTCAAAGTAGATGCACCACGGTGACGCACACATTAGCATCAGCCACAGTAGCTTGGCTACAGGCTGCCCTGCGGCTACACAGACAAACGCTTTGTTTGTCCTGAGGCTTAGTTGTCTCTGGGTGATTCATCACAATACAGACCAATGAGCCATGCTCAAACCGGCTGCATTAGCACTGGAGCAGAGTTAGACAGGAAGCATGGAGCGACTTGTAGTCACTGAGCTCTGACGTGGCTAGACACTGTGAAGACATCTCCGCACCATGATGTAAGGATGACTCTCTGTTCTTCACAGTAGAGAATATCCTGCCTCATGAAGCTAGCGAATGTGGGCCCAGAGCTCACGGCAGGAATCCCTGCTTCCCATTTGGACTTTCTCCTACATGGTTCTCCCTCTTGTTCATAAAAAACTAGCATAGATTACTTCAGAAAAGAAGGGGAAATTTACTCAATTCTAGAATCTAGCATTTCCCAAATTTGAGAAAGTTTCAATGTTGAAAACTGGATATGCAAACAACACTATGGTGATGACCCTCTGGCACTTTAAAAGCAGGGAGCGACTTCCCTGGTGGTCCAGTGGCTAAAACTCCACATTTCCAATGCAGGGGACCCAGGTTCCAGTCCAGGTCCGGGAACTAGATTCCGCATGCTGCAACAAAGATCGAAGATCCCACGTGCCAAAACTAAGACCAAGCACAGCCAAATAAATAAATAAACATTAAAAAAAAAGTGTTGATTTTAAAAACAAATCAGTAGGGGAAAGAATCTGGAGCAATAGGAATAAGTATATGCAGCTGATAGAAGAATAACTTAGAACAACTGCTTTAGAAAAAAAAGCAGCACCATACTCAAAAATGTTGGGAATACACACAGATCCAGCAATTCCATTCAGAGGTATATTCTCTAGACTCAGACTCTTTCACATTTATACACACATTGTCTGTGACCTGGAATACTACACAACCATGAAAAGCACAGCAGCACGATACAATCCCAACAACACAATATTGAGTGTGAAATTAAGAAAGTCAGGAAAATACACAGTTTCAGTCTACTAGTACTGATATACAGTTCAAGAAGATATAAAATCAGGAAATATATTCTTTATGGAATTATCCATATGTAGTTTAATTGCAAAAGAAAGCAAGGAAATTATAAACACAAAATTTAGGACTACAGTTACCCCAAGAAGGACAGAAATGTGGTCAAAGAGTATGTCATGGACTGAATGTTTAGGTCCCCCACCCAAATTCACATGCTGAAATCCTGATTCCCAACGTGATGGAAACAGAAGGTGGGGTCCTAGGGAGGTGCTCAGGTCAGGAGCCCTCAGAATGGGATTAGTGCCCTTATAAAAGAGGCCCCAGGGAGAACCCTCATCCTTTTGGCCACATGAGGACACCGCAGGAAGACAGCTATGAACTAGAAAGTGAGCCCCACCAGACACCGAACCTGCCAGTTCCTTGCTCTTGAATTTCCCAGCCTCCAAACTGTGAGAAATAAACGTTTTTTGTTTAAGCCACTGGGATGTGATATTTTTATGACAGCAGCTGAATGGACTAAGACAGAGGGTTCCATGCAATAGTGGCCACCCCTTTTGTAAGCTCAGCAACTTATATGCAGATGCTAAATTTTATGAATCTTTAAGATGTGCATTTAATTTATAGTCCTTTGCATGCATAATTATTTTCTATAATAAAGTATTGTTAAAACAAGCAGAAAAGATCAACTTTATTAAATGCTAACTACATTTAATAGTCATATACACAAATAGTGACAAAACAAGGCAAAATAAAACAAGATGGAAAGCTGACATTCCTTCAGCGTCTATGTGCCAGGTACATACGAGGGGCTTTAACATAAGTAATTTCATTTTGAAAAGCACAAAGGTTTATAAGAAGTTTCAAAGAAAAGTGAGATGACACCAGGTGGGAAAACAGTTTCCTGAAGAGGGTTGTCATTTGACTCTTGCCGTAAAACTGGGTAATACTTTTGAACAGGTAGCAACGGTTCATCTTAGATGAACCTTAGATGAATCTTAGATGGGCATCTTGGGTAGAGAAAGCAACACTTTGAAAGAGGGGAGCAGAAGGACACTGGGGATATCCAAGCAATGCCAAATAGTCCAATCTGGACCCTTGTCTTAGCTTAACACGTTGGCAGAGATATAGGTTACTACAAACTGGTTCCAAATATCTGCGATCTGTTAAGAGTCTGGATGACTCCAATAGCCTCTTAACCCCCGAAGTCTGAATTCCCAGTAAGACTCTCTTAGAAATGCCTGTAGTCTTAATTTATTCACAATATAACATGACACGAAAAGAATGTTTAAAGCTAGATTTAACATTGTTTCTTCAAATTTCTTCATTAAATCAGATGCTCTTGAAAATCAGCTTGCTCTACCACCAAAGGAGAAGTTCTAACTTTAAATCTATTTCTACTGGAAGATATAGCAATTAACAGAAAAAAGGACAAACTTCAAAAAATGTTAAGAGTCAACCGTAATCAGTGTTGTATGTCCTCTCAGAAATATGACTAAAAACAGCTACTATCACAATGAGTAACATTCATTCTAGAGGCTGTGGGACCAGGCAATGGTGCCACAGTCCATCAGCCCTCCCCATTCTGGTCAAGAGCCAACGTTAGTTCAAATGCTAGACTCGTCTCCTTTCATTCTGCCTGTGATCCTGAACAGCAGCACATTCTCTCTGCTCCAGGAGAAACACATATGATCCACCCTTGCTCTTCTAGACTTCTGGAAAGTGTTGGAAAGTGCATTAGCTAAACATGGCATTTAACAATTCTTTCCAATAAAGTTTTATTGCAAGTTTTAAAGTAATCAAAAATAATTTCAAACACACACAAAATGGCTTCAACCATGTACAAAGAGGAGACTTTAAAATATGAGGAGGAACTTCCTGGTGGCCCAGTGACTAAGACTCTGCACCCCCAATGCAGGGGGCCTGGTTTCAATCCCCGGACAGGGAACTAGATTCCACACACCACAACTCAAGATTCTGCATGCCACAACAAAGACAGAAGATCCCATGTGCCCGCAACTAACACCCAGTGCAACCAAATAAATATGTAAAATACAGGGAAAGAAAGGAACGAATAAGAAAGGGGAAAAACATATACCCTAACATTCCATATTTGAGAAGCGACAAGTCTTTTTGACTTGTCCTTAGGAAAGGACAAAGTATGCATTTAGTTTTATAATACATTTTAAAAATAACTTCCTCTAAAAGAATCAACATTAGTTTATGGCATGCTTATCAATGCCACATTAAATACAAAATTATCTCAGTCCAAAACCTCAAGCTAAATGTTATTAAAATATCACAAAGCTACTACACTATCAGAGTTGCATGTAAAGATTAACAATTTTGCAAAAACTTAAAAACATCCTTTAAGTAACTGCCGAGCCATCAGCTGTTCTAGACCTGATTGCATTCACTTCAGAACCAAAGATTTCCTTACCTATGGATGTAAAACATTTGGACCAGGACTCAGATGCCCTGGGTTTTAGGCTTAGAGCCCACACGCCTATGCACAATTGGTAACTACAGGAACTAAGCCTTAAGCCCAGGACATCTGAACTTGGGTGGGTCAAAGGCACTAAGCCTTGACTTTCTCTCCCGGTCTGCCTATACGTAGAGTGCTTATGAGGATAAAACAGATGGATATAAAAGTAATTAAATATAAAAATGTGAAATGGTATTATACCTTATTATTAGACCATACATTGGAAAAGCTCCGCTATCACATCCCTTATTCACCATGCTTACCACTGACCACTGCGCCCAGGACTCAGGGTAAGTCCCCTCATGAGGCAGCCAGAGCGCCCATGCCTGCAATTACTGTTGCTCTTGCTGCTTGTGTTGCAAAGGCTGTTTACCAGACTGTCAGCCCCACAAGACCCAGTGCCCCTCAAATTCTGTGTCTCTGGTGGTGGGCACAGAAAGATGCTCTTCTGTGGGATGCTGATAAATGTCCCAATGTGAAAAAAGTTAACACTTAACAAGTAGGATACAAAATCCCAGGGTATTAAAAGGTAAGTCTCCTTCCAGATTTCCTTAGACCCATTCAGAGGAATTAGGGAAATACTTTATAGCACTGAAAGGTAACTCAAATCCTTTCTGACTACTTCAAAGGGGAAAGGGGGATAAATGTCCTCTTGATAAATGTAACCTCAGAAAGTGGGGGATATATAACCCTAACAATTGCATATTTTCTACCAAATAATGTGCAGTCAATATTCTCAAATTAGTTTCAACACATAGTAAAGCATAATTCTTTGGGCTGGCCAGACATCTGTTCACACCAAGTTATTTTACTAAAACTGAAGTCAATTGCTACTTTGATTAAAACCCTCCCTTGTCTTAACTTTCTTCAGTCCTCTAGTATTAGGAAAATGAAAGTGAACATTAACTGACTTGAGAAAGAAAGAATGGTTCTCTTATTGGAAACTGTATATTTTGGAATAAAAGTGAGTCAAAGACCAATTGAGTTAAGGTGATAACACCAACCTTCAGCTACAATTTTGGGGGAACAAAATAAAATTGTACACTCATCAGACAAGCCAAGCTAGAGGGTTTTCTTTGGAAAGTTTTAACGGCAATCCTAGTTCTTATTTTATGTGAACTCAATGTATAAAAATGTGATATAATAGCATTTGAGTATTAGGACATTAATTTGTCAGACAGCATTTGAGTCCTGCCAAACACAAATATTTCAAGTCCTCATGACATGCTCATCACTCTCCTGGGGTCTGATGTGGGGTCATCTAAAAATAGCAGTTGGGGATGCAGCCAGATCTCCCAGGCAATGCTAAAGAGGTGTCTCTAAATGGCAGAAACTGTAGTTTAAAGAGACAGTAGAGCTTATTAAGGCCCTGAGAGCAAAACACAGTCAGAGAGCTACCATACCCTAGGGCACAACTCCCTGTACATGCTCTGTGGTCATATCCATCTGAACTCACTCTTCGTGCACTTAAGGCAATAATCATTATTCTAAACAAAAGTGGGGTTTCATACACAACTAATGGGGTAAGATACATCATAAGACACAGAACTTTAGCAGGCCCTAGAGATCATCTGGAAAGCAGTTCTCCAATGTGTGCATCAATATCAGCTGGAGGACTTGTCAACGAAGTCATCCTCTGCATGGCTATCAGATTCCACATCCTCTTGCCAACTCAAAGACATCTCTCCAGAAATTGTCCCCCTCTCTGTAATATTCCCCCTCTCTATTGGTTCATTGCACGCTGGTATATTAGCATGCTGCTATCTCTTACCCTCCCCACTTCACTGAAACCACTCATTGCAAGGACACCAATGACCCCGACATGATCAAGCCAACAGTCAGTCCTCAGTGCCCATCTTGTTTGCTCTATCAGCACCATCTGACTGAAGTTATCCATCCTTCCTGTCTGGAGCACATTCTTCACTTGGCTTCCAGAATACCACACTCTCCTGGTTCTCTTACCACCTTGTTGGCTGTTGTGAATTGTCCCCCTAAAATATATATTGAAATCTGAACCCCCAGGGTCTGAGAATTTTCAATAGGGTCTTTTCAGATTTCCCATATATACCTAGGTTGAGACGAGGTCATCAGGGTGGGCTTTAATCCAACATGACTGGTGTTCTTATGAAATGGGGAAATTCTGGACGCACACAGGCACAGAGGGAACACAAGGAGAAGATGACCACATGACCACAGTGAAGCATCTACAAGTCCCCAAACATCACAGGCTGCCAGCAAACATCAGACGCTGGAAGAGGCAAGGGGGGACTGCCCCCTAGCGCCATTAGAGGTAGCATGGGCCTGCTAACATTTTGATTCAGAGTTCTAGCCTCTGGAACTGTGAGCTGATAAACTCCTATTGTTTGAAGCCACCAGGTTTTGGTACTTTGTTATGGCAGCTGTATGAAGGCAAGACACTGGCTAAACCTCCTAAGCCTCTACGACTCGTTTCTCATCTCTCTCATCTTGGGGTGGCTCAGGGCTCAGTGACTGTACCTCTTTTCCTTCCTGTATATATCCACACAGAGTAGGTCTCAACCAGTCTTGTGGCTTTGAATACCTTCTCTATGCTGACTCCAGCCCAGACTTGATATCAGATTGCCAGACTGATGTATCCACCTGCCTTCTTCACACGTCACTGATGTCTGATGGACATTTAAAACCTAACCAATCCCACACCAAACTCTTGATTCTCCCCCAGAAAACCCTTGCCTCCTTCAGCCTTTCCCATACCATAAATTACTACTCAATGAACCATTTCTCAGACCAAAAAAAAAAAAACATGGATATTTGTCTCCTTGTATTTTCTATAACCCACATATCAAAGGTAAGCCCTGATGGCTTTACTTCCAAAACATATTGAGAACATGACCTCTTTCAATCTCTTCCACTCTCACTACCAAGGCACAAACCCCATCGTTTCTCACCTGGATTACTGCCACTGACTCCTGAAGGGTCTTCCTGTCTATACCCCTGCCTCCTACAGCCTATTCTCAACAGAGTAACCAGACAGAACTTTTAAAACATAAATCAGATACCATCATTCTTTTCTTCTCAGTTAGTGAAGAAGTCAAAATTCTTAAAATCTTCCAAAAGATTTTTTATTATTTCTGTTTCTTCCAACCCCTACATGTTCTGCCCTGTACTCTCTCCATTCATTGTTTTTATTTTTTTCAACAAATCTCCATGCTTTTAACTCCTTTATTTATATCTGTTCTTCCCCCAAATATCACAGCTCACCTTATCACTTCAGGTCTATTCAAATATCCCCTGGTTGGACCATTTCTTATTATCCAGCATAAAACAGGAATCCACCTCTCAACCTACCATTCTCTTTCCCTGCATTACTATTTCCATAGCATCGAGCACCATGTGATTTTTGAGCTACTCAACTTAAAAAAAAAAAAAAAAAATCTGTGTCCTTTCACAGAATGAAGTTCCATGAGAGCAAAGGAACTGCTATATCCCCAGTTTCTAAAATGGGCCTTGGACTTTGCAGACACTTAAAATACATGTCTTGAGTAAACAAATAAATTTTTTTAAAAGGTTGAAATTCCTAACATGAAGTGACATTTGCTTTTTTATATAAACAGCTTTTTTGCAAGTTCATCTACCTAAATTTCTCCAAACTCTCATTCAAGACAACATTCTCGGCACCTGTAACCAGGAATCATAATGGAGAGAATCCCAGAGTTCAGAGATCCTAGGGAGGGTCTTAACACTCTTCAGATTTACCCCCAAAGAAAGTACACTAATGTCATTCTTCTCTTAAATGATGTTTTGCCCCTAAAGATGGCTGGGTCCTCCTTAGCCTCCCAGTCCCTCAGGACTGAGCTATGTACACCAAGTCACTCTTGGGCATCGGTTTCTCCTCTGCAGAGGCTGTACCCAAGTCAGCTCTGCTCTACAGACAATAATCTATAAATCACACAGCAGCTAAAGATGCAATCACACAGCCATGTGAGTCAAGTGTCTGCTTCTTCAGGATGAAATGACCATCCCAAAATGTGCTTCCCCAACATGGAGAATGCAAGCCCAGTGAAAGGAGCCAAGATCTACAACAAGCATGTCTAAGTAGTCAGTGATGAAGTTTCTGGTAGGGTCCTATATGTACATAGCTGCTGCATAATTTGTGAGGTTTAATTTTATCAGACTGAGTTCTAGTTCATGTGCCAAGTTTTTTCTCTGTTAGCATTTCAGCAGGTGCAATGTGACAAATCAATACAGCTAAATTCTTAGCCACTGAGCTAAGAAAACTCTCTATCACAACATGTTAGGGTGAGAGACAACAAAAGCTAGGGGGAGGGGAAGGAGGAAAAGGCAATAAAGAGAAAGAGATGAGATTTTTTAAAGGAATCTGTTATGTATGCCCAAGAGTGCTGTTAGAAATTGTGTTCCTTTGTTTCCATATCTGAGGGATTTAGATAGGTGTGTTATCCGGCCAACCCCTAAGTCCCCCACTGGTCTGTTACAACTACAACACAACAGAACTAGAACTTGAAAGGGGGTCTCTGGAAGGTAACAGTGCTGTGCCATCCAATTTTTTTAGTGCTTTGAATATTTGAGAAGGGTGTGCAAGTGGCCAAGCTGTGGTCAGGAAGATGAATCTACAACAGTGATTTTGCTGCAAAGGGGAACCAAAAGTTGAGGACACAAAAGATAAGCATCGGAAATAAAGGCTGCACAAGAGGCCACAGGTATATGAGAGCTGGAAAGATTTCACCTAGGATGCCTGAGACATTACTATATATGCTCAATTGTTCCAGGGACTGAAGGACTCCAGAAACTCCTGGCATTTGAAAAAGACTCTCAACCACACACACAGTCATGGGCTTGCTCCCTTATACCTTTCCACCTTAGTTCTGACCTCCTAGGGTGTGCACCCTGGCACACATCACATGTTTGGCCCTGTCCTCCCGCATCGCTCCCCAAGGGCCATCAAGGACATGGGCTGTGGACTCAGTCCTGCGTGGTACCTAATGCTCTAAGGTTGCAATTAATATCAAATCACTAAGTCATTAGATACCTAATATTTTAGACTAACATTAGAATGACATTTAATTAAACTTAATAAGTAAATCATAATGAGCAACATGAAGTTGGAAAGTCTCTTTAATGAAATCTATAGAAACACAACTGAGATTATCAAAGTTCTCTATTCAAACCCAGAGCATCAGTATTGGTTATATTTTCCTCCTGATTCTCACTACAAAACAGAAATGCTTTTAAGTATCTCCAGAACTACACTTTGGGGATTTTTTTCCACTTGCAATTTTTGTTTTGTTTTGCTTTGTTGTTTAAAAACCCTAGCAATGATGGAAGCTTAAAATAGAAAACTAGTACCTATTAAAATACACAGTAGAGGTCAAAAAACAATTTGAATTCAAATGAAATTTCTAAAAATATATAAATACTTCCTTTCTGATTTCTACAAATTTGTTCATTCCTTAAAAACTTCTATGCTATTTTGAGATTTTTACTGCAAAACCAAGATAAGTGCTGATTTCTATCTATTGAGGGTGTTCCCTACTCAGAGAAACAATTCAAGTCAACCATCACAATAATCATAAAAACAATGGCAAAGGATACAGAAAAAGAAAATTCATGAGTTCACATTCAGTACATAGGGCTCTGACCCAACCTTAAGTAAAAAAATAACAATATACACAATCCCCTTTAGTTTTATTGACCATTTAAGGCAACTGAAAGTTTTTATTAACTTTTACTAATTAGGTTATTCTAATTCTTCATTAAGTGTTATTGATGTTTTTAAAGTAATGATTTGGGGAAATGCATTTCTAATTACTATTTCTAAAAATACTGCAAACCATGTTCTTGCCACATCAAAATTAAGCAATTACCTATAAATGCCCATAATTGGAAATGCAGTATAAATTCTGTTCTAACAAACCAAGGCACTGTGTCTTAAAGACAGGATAATTAGCACAGATACTACTAAACGGATGCTATGGTGATCGGTGCCATAGAGACGTGCAGATAGATTTGGGGGTGGGGGTTCGGGGTGGCAGGAAGCAGCCTGAGCAAGGAAATTGATTTGTGCAAGCAGAAAAATAATCTTTGAGAATGAGATAGGCAACTGGAGGGAAGAAATAAGTCACAGAGGGGCTTTTTAACTGGTATTAGGAAGGTGTGCTGTTACAAATACTTAGTACAAATATAGGTAGCTCTCCCTGTATATCTGAATCTGCCTGATAATGACTCATTGAAAGATTTTATTCCTGGAAGGCATTGAACTAAACATGCAAGTGTCTTTAAGGAACAGAGAGAAACCTCACTCTTGAGTGAGGAGAAAAATCTGACCCACAGCATTTGCTTTAGTTTCAGAGAGACACAGAATTCTTTCAAGTCTGTTTTGCTATTTACATCATGAAACTGATCACATTTTCCTGCTTAATACACTCTACACACAAATGAATAAAAGTGCTGCTTTGTTTTCCTCAAACTTGGCAGTAATTTGGGAGGATTTGAGATGACTTTTTTTAAAGCACGTGTTAGAGGACAAAAAAGTAGGTACACAGCCTCAATTTCATAAAAGAGAAAAAAACTGGGATTATGCAACTGCTTTTCCATGCACATTGCCTAAAATGAATTAAGCACTTAGCAGGTGTTCAGAAAGTATTTGTTTAAGAAGAAAGAAAGATGGGAAGGACTGGAATGCTGCCTTTTGAATTGTAGGCAGAAACTGTTCTAAAACATGTTCATGTCTTGACTCATGTTTCTTATTGCACAAGCTGCCCCATCAATCACTAATGTCTTCACTCAAATCCAATGGCATTTATTGAGCACCTACTATGTATGAGGATTGCCCCCTTCTACATCTGTCACTCAGGATTAGTCTTTAATCCTGCAGCTGCAAAGCCCCAGGGGAGGGAGCAGATGAGACTAGTAATAGGGCCCAGTAACACTTTCACTCCATCTGGCACGTGATTCCTGGAACAGTCACTGGAAAAGAAATTGCACTAGGTAAGAACATTAACAAAGCCGGGTGATGGGTTTCAGTTGAAATCGCATGTGACAAGTCGCTCTTCTGGTCTTAGCATCAGCAGCTGCACACCTTTTTTCCACCCGGTACCGTGTTAGCCCTCCTCTCTCTCCTTCCACACCTGCATCCTCAATTCATCCTCCTCTTAGACTAATAGTTCTGCCAACTCAAGATCCATCAATCTTTCCACATCGGCATTAAGCTGTGTGGAAAATGAGAGAGTGCAGAACAATCTTCCTGAGACTTGGGTCACTTCCCTCCATTCTCATAGGCTTAGATAACATTTAAAGTCCACTAGGCTTCTCCTCCCTATCTTATAAGAAGTGTACATGCTTCTTAAGGATGCCAAATTTCCTTTCCCCAAGACTTTCACCCACAATACATACTATATATTGCCATTGTTGGGAAAATGTTAATTATTAGTGAACTTTTCATGAAAACAGTAGTCAGCACCTATATAAATGAATAAACTTGTGACTACTGTATTTCTCATAAAGGCGAGAGCAATTCAATGTTGATCAATCTTACTCGTGCTAATGTTTATAAACAAAAATAAAGGTTAAGAATTAATAAAGTTTACCAACTAAAGAGGCCCAATTTAAAGTGGAAAAAAAACAGGAAACAAAACAATATACATCTACTCTAAGACAAATTTAAGCTATTTAGGTAAAGAAAAATGACACTGATCCAGAAATATAAATGGCTGGTAGAGAATCGCTAATAAAGGAGTTTTATTTTAAGCCTCTGAATTTCCTCTAAAAAGCCAAGATTTTAATATTCTTGGCTTGGACTTAACGTACTAAAAACACAGTTATACAAGGGAGAACAATGAGACATCCCTCGTTAAGAGTTCATTTACTAGGTCAAGTGTGCGTTAGAATCTTAATTCTGGTCTACAAAATCATTAATCTCTTACAATTTAACTAAATATTTGTATCCAAGGGCTATTTAAGGACACTTCAGAATTACTGTCCTCATGCCCCATTTGCTCCATCTTTAGAATGTTTAGAACACACACCAAAAAAGTTTAAAGGCCTATGTTTCTGAAATTACTTTTAAAATTGAAGACATCAATGTTTGAGAGTGCGATTTTTAAAATTCACTTTCATGATAAATTCTTTATATCAAGCCCCAAACAATAATTCATGAGAAACTTGAGAAACTTCTAAAAATGAACTACATGTCCAACAACTGCCATGAAACTGGGGAGACAGAATTTCCTCCAATAATGAGCATCTATAAGGTTTCTGGGTTCAGGACAGAGGGACACAAGTAAACCCGTGGCTGATTCATGTCAATGTGTGGCAAAAACCACCACAATACTGTAAAGTAATTAGCTTCCGATTAAAATAAATAAATGAATTTTTTTAAAAAAAAAAAAAAAGGAGGAGGTGGGGAAAGAAGGTACAAGGAACAGAAATAGGTTTATGTAGCCAAGAGACAAAATAGAATTTGAAAGAGCCACAGATGAGACGGTGGCTTAGAAAGATTACATTTACTCCATATGACTCCAAAAGGCAGAAAAGGGCCCATTAGCCCAAAGGCAACAGAGAAGGGAAATTCTCAACTTAATTTGAGAAAGAAGAACTTCCTATTAAACGGAATATACTGAGACCTCCCTGGCGGTCCAATGGTAGAGAACCTGCCTATCAGTGCAGGGGACATGGGTTCAATCCCTGGTCCAGGAAGCTCCCCCATGCCGCAGGGCAACTAAGCCTGTATGCCACAACTAGCGAGCTCACGCTCTAGGGCCCACAAGCTGCGTCCACTAAGCTCAAATGCCTAGAGCCCGTGCCCGGCAACGAGAAGCCTGAGCATCACAGCTAGACAGCAGTCCCCTCTCGTCTCAACTAGGGAAAGCCCAACGCAGCAAGACCCAGCCCAGCCAAAAATAAATAAATAGATAAATACACTGTTAATGGAATATACTCACTTATGGAATAACAAACTTATTATCTTCCGAGGATTTAAGTAGAAGCTGAAAGACCATTTAGCACGGACACTGAAATTGTGAATTTCTCTACTAGGTAGGCAACAAGACTAAGAGACCAGCTCCATGATGCTCCTTCTTACATATGTATAGTCAAATGTGCTGAACCCTTCTACACAGGCAAACAAGTGGAGGTGAGCATTTTCAAATAAATGCATTATAATTTACATGGCAGTGATGTTTATCTGCAATTTGATGCTCAGCATCC
The DNA here is from genome assembly GCA_007570785.1 of Antilocapra americana. Lineage (NCBI taxonomy): Eukaryota > Metazoa > Chordata > Mammalia > Artiodactyla > Antilocapridae > Antilocapra > Antilocapra americana. The sequence goes on along the minus strand of ML663469.1, from coordinate 5,879,090 downwards.
ATTTTCCCCCTTCTGTTAGCATCAATTTGCTCTTCCCTTTGGAATGATCCACTCCCTCTGGTCTGCGTGTGGCTGGTCGAACCCCCGCCCCTTCTGTTTGTATCATCCTTCTGGCCACACAGATGGACACGTGACTAAAATCAGACTCCAGCAAATAATTTTGGAGTGTGCATTTAAACTACTGGAGAAGGAAAGTTCTTTCTGCAGAGTCAGCTAGGATGTAAGGCTGAAGCTTACTAAACGGCTATTTTGCCATCATCATAAGGAAAGAGGCTACCCAGAAAAAGTTAAGGGAGAGAAAAGCTGAAACCTGATGATAACCCCAGGACCACCGACACCTGGACTCCTCAGCCATCAGGTAGCAAACCACCACACCCTCTCTTCTGCTTTAGGCTAGTTAGTGTTGCATCCCTGTCACTTGCAACCAAAAAGTTCTGACCAATGTCAAAGGAGGAAACAGTGAGAAAGGGAATTTGAACATATAAATACTGGCTAATGATGGAATTTGCTTCAAGTTTCAACCTTGAAAACCTAAAATATTTAGGGTATCTCTTGGTACCATTTGAACTTTCTCATCTTTCTCCTGATTATTTTCCAATTTGTACTAAATGAGCTTCTCTCCCAGCTTTCTGCCTTAGTTTCCCTTAATCTGTCAAGAGGTTCTGTATTGGTTTCTCTCAATCTCCCAGGACAGAAATGCCATGGGGCACTTCCAAGAGTCATCAGCCATCCTGTTCATGCAGAGCGGCCAACTGTCCCTTGTGGCATCACACTCACACAAACCAACTGGAAAATTTCCCCTCTAAGTGAACAGAATGCTTAAAAAAAAAAAAAAAAAACAGGATTCCAGAAATAGTTTGTCAAGCTGTCCAGGTTTGCTGTTATGAAACCAGAGCCCAGACCAAAAGAATTAATCTCCTTGCTCCCTGAATCAGAATTTTCTCAATGAGTGTTTGGTCCATTAACCAGGGTGTCCAAAATCTTCTCATCACTCCACATTTAAGTCTCTACATTAATGCTTTTTTGAGCATTTCTAAATCTTTATTTAAATTTTATAAACAAACTAAGAAACACTTGATTGTACACATTTTAGTACATCCTGGCATGGATCACTGGCAACCATAATTGTTTCTATAGAACAAAATCAGGTACAAAGAGACTAAAATGTACATACTTGTTTTCATATCTGATGGCTATTTAATAAAATTAATCACACCATCATTTTTTACAGAAGACATAAACAAGTTTTCCTAAAGAATAAATCTTATAACATTTTCCTCTGTCAGTGCAAGTCCTGTAAATATCCCCTACCATGTACTTACAGCAGTTTAACCAAAATGCAGGCACTCATAAAAGAAATGAAGCATTGGATTTGCCGCACACAGTGCCATGTCCACACAAAGCCTCACACTTTGGACAGGAAGGGAAGAATAATACTGTATCCACTGGGAACTGCAGGGGGACTTTTCGGGAGACAAAATGGCATTACTTGAGTTGGAATTTGGCCAGGACACTGGGGCTAAATACCCGGACTCTTATGAAAAGTGCCCTGGGATTGTTAATGCCCTCCAGTCATCAGGACCTTAGTTTTGTGTCTTCTATGAAAAGAAAAGCTGATTAGATCATTTAAGTAAATCTCTCGGTGGGCTTCTTTAGCTTCTGATTATCTAGGTATGCTTTAATCACCATCAGACTGCCCTGGTGAAAATTAATGACAGATTAATGTAAGACACTCCAAGATATCAAACCACCAAAATATATACCTCGATAATATATCACATATATATTTTTCATTTGTTCCCCAGGGGATTAATTTAGAGCCCCAGCAATTCCTACTTGGACTAAATCACGCTGTTTTAAAGAGTACATAATATCCCAATTATCCTGTTACCCTTATCTTTATGAGTCTCCAAAGGAGGGAGAGCCTAAGTGGGGTGATTAGATTTAATACCACAGCCCTGATCCAAGGTCCTGTTTCAACAGACACTCTTTTTTTTTTTTTCCAACAATTACTCTGAACATTAAATCTTCTATGTTATTTACTAAAACACTCACCCATAATAAGACTTTAAACACAACTATTCATCTCCTTTGCCAAAGAGAAATCTAGAGTATTTAAATTTCTTAATGGAATAAAGAAGCTCAAAATCTTCATTTTAGGTAATAGATAATATCTATTTACTTAAATAGGTATTAAGGTAATAATATTCATAAATACTTTCCACTGGTATACATTTCTTGTATTGTGTGAACAAACTGTCTTTTTATAACAGGACTTGTGGGGAGGACCGTAGAAAATATTAGCAGATGAGTTCTTCCTCCTCCCTCTCTTCATTACTAGTGCCTACAGAAGCCTGAAATGAAATGAATTCATTTCCTTCTTCCCCCTTTCCCTCTAAATCTTTATTTTACAAACACTAAACGAGTTGTTTTTCTCCCCCTCCTCAGGCTTCATAGAAGGATGTTTTTAAGGATCTCTTTGGCCCACAGGGCGGCTTTACCCAATCTCGGTTTCTTCATCTGTAAAATATAACAGCCAGACAAGATCAGTGGTTCTAAACCCAGGCTGTGCATTCCAAACCACCAAGGATGCTTCCAGAAATAATATCCCCTTATCCCAGGCCCCCAAGATTCTGATTTGCCTGCTTTGGGTTTAGGGATCCAGCATCTAACCTTTTTTAAAGTTCTCCAGATGATTCTAATGTGCAGCCAGGGGTTAAAAAAGAAAAATGACTGAATTAGTGTCTCTCGGATTCTTTCAGTTCTGAAGCTCTCTGTGTCCATTATTCGTGTACGGACCATGCAACTAACGTGTCCAGCACAACTAACGGGCTGTTTCCTAGTTCAGCCCAAACAAATTACCACAAACCTGGAGACTTAAAACAAACCAATAAAACTGTCCACAGTTCTGGAGGCCTGAAGTCTGACATCAAGATTTCGGCAGGGTTCATTCTTGCAGGGGGTCCTGAGACAGAATCAATTCCATGAGTCTGTTCTCTCATCCTCGCATCTGGGGGCTGCGGGTCACCCTTGGCTTCTGGCTGCATCGCTCCAGTCTCAGCCTCCATCTTCACGTGGCCTTAGGCCCTGTGTGTCTTCCCCTTTTCTGTCTCTTAGATGGACACTTGTCATTGGACTTAAGAGCCAACCCTAATCCAGGATGATCTTATCTAGAGAGCTGTACCTTCCTGACATCTGCAAAGACCACGGTTCCCAAGACAGTTACATTCTGAGGTTCCTGATGGGCATATCTGGGGGCCACCATTCGACCCTCTCCCCTGGAGGTGCCACTTTTATTATTATTTTATTTAGCCAATAATAAAATCCTCTGAAACAGGAGCTGGGACGATGGAAAGGCGTACTGCACAGAGGCAAGACAGGCCACAGGGCTTTTAGCTGCCATCACAGGGAGGACAAGCAAAAGAAGGGGGAGCACACGAAGGGATGCCACAGTGGCCCTGGATCAACTCCCACAAGCAGCTCAGCACTCAGCTGTCAGATTAACTCTACTCCAGTTACAGACAAAATGAGCTGGTACCTCCTGTGTGCTGGGACAGAGGCTGGGACAAAGGAGGGCATGTGGTGTGGCCTCCATAAGAGGGACCACAGAATCTGGAAAGGGCTTCCATAAGCGCTCAAGAGGTTGTGCATTCCTTAACCCTGGAGAAAGGCCTTCATTTATTATATTCAATAGTCTCTCTACTTTCTTTCTCCTACTATCCCCTCAAAACTCCCCAGACCTAATGGTCTGTTCCATGAATCCTGTTATACATAGCAAGGAGGAAAAGAGATGACAATGCTATAACAGGCCTACTACAACTATAATCTTGTTTTTATGCCAGTTCATGTTATTGCTGTCTTTCAAAACTATACTCAAAATTCGTCACCCATTCGTAGTTTCTCCCTACCCCCAGTTCACATCCTTTAGCGTGAACATGCATGATTTTAACCGTGTCAGCTTGTACATATAAATATGTGTCCTCCGCACATCATGTGCCTTCTTAGACCCAGGTTCAGGGAGACTGGTGGCTCATCACAGGCAGAGATCCTGCCAATGACTTCTATAGGTTCCTTCTAGAAACCGATATTGTCCTCCTCATGGCGGGTGTTGTTAACTGAGAGACTATTAGTGCCTCTCTAGTCAAATGCTGCTTCTCATTTAATCTGTTTTACTTCTTTTAGGATTATCACCCAGAAAAGAAGAAAAAAGAGAATAAGATAGAAGAAACATTTCTCTATTCGGAAATAAGGGTAGAAAACCCACTCTTGAAATATAATGATAAATTTTGAATTACAAACGCATGAAAGGACCTAGTAACAGCTACTTACATAAATAAACGCTAAGGGGGAGACACCTCTGGAACACCCACCAGTTTCTTCACTTCTTTAAAATGGTTGGATACTGACTGGGCTGTGTTCCTGGCTGAAAACAGGAGAGCTGTAAACAGAGAGCCTGTTTCTTTTTCTTCAGTCCCTTGAAATAACAAGGCCAGCTCCATCATTAACTTGATTACTTGGGCCTCACACAGTTACATCTGTGACCTGTGATATTATACCAAATGGCAATAATGTCACCTAACCAACCAGTCATACCGAGGGGACAAAGCAGAGGCTGCTTTACCCTTGTGAACCAGTCCTCCTGGAGATGGTGTGGTTGCCCAAAAGGAAAAGATTCTGTCCCTGCTCTCCAGCACAGACTGCCTGTCCAGAGGGCAGCCCTCATTTTCTTAAAACATTAGCTTCAGCAGTTGTCTACTAAGTTACATCACTCAGATGGTAGATTTTCTCAGCCCAAAGCATTACCATCCACTTAAATCATCAATCCACTTAAATATAGCCACCCTAAGAAAATATCTGTAAATCCTTCATTGGATAAAAGATTGATATCCAAAATATATCACAACTCAGCAACAAAATAACAAACAATCCAACTTAAAAATGAGCAAAGGACTTGAACGGACATTTCTCCAAAGGAGATCTACAATGGGCCATTCATCACATGAAAGGATGCTCAACATCATCAATCAGAGGAATGCAAAACAAAACCACAATGAGACGCCACTTCACACACATAAAGGTGGCTGTTACTTAAAAAAAGAAGAAGAAACTAACAAGGGTTGGCAAGGATGTGGAGAAACTGGAACCCCTGTGTATGGTGGGCAGGAGTATAAAATGTGCAGCCACTGTGATAGATGGTATGACAGTTTCCGAAAATATTAAACACAGAATTACCATATGACCTAGCAACTCCATTTCTGGGTATATACCTAAAAGAATTGAAAGTAGGAAGTCCAACAGATATTTGCACCTCACTTGTACAGCATTATTCACAATAGCCAAAAATAGAAAATCCAAGTGCCCACTGATGGGTGATTAAACAGTGTGGTCTATACATACAGTGGAGTACTACCTAAAAATGAAGGAAATCCTGATAAATGCTAAAATGCAAATGACTCTTGAAGACATTGTGCTAAGTGATTTAAACCAGCCACAAAAAGACAAATACTGCATGATTCCATGCATACAAGGTACCTACAGTGGATGGTGGTCAAGACTGGACCACGATGTGAGCTGAGAACGTACTTAATGTCACAGAACTAGACACTTAAAATGGTTTAAACAGCAAATTTAAAGTGTATTTTATCATAATAAACATTATATATAAAATAAGAGCCTCCAAGTCCAAAAATGACCTACATTATAATACTAACTTTTAAATTAAGATTGTTAGAGTCCATCTTACTTTTCGTTCTGAGCAGTACTGAAAAATCAAGTTCATCTATCTTTTTTAAAAAAAGAAGGGGAGAATAAATGAAAGCTTCTTCCCTCACTCATCCCCTTCATAGCTGCTGCACAGTAAGGTAAGTTGTTTTTGATAGTAAAAATAAAACCACTGTCATTTCCACAGAATTCATCTGATGTTCTGCTGGTTACATTCCCCATGTTCTGTGCCTCACTTCTGTCCATTAGCACTAGTCCCTCCTCTCAGTGCTCCCAGAAGTTAGGAGGAAAGCTCTCTCCTCCAAGGTTAATGCCTCTTAGGTACAACAGGACTGATAAAACCTTTTAGCAGCCCAATCGATGGGCTCCTCAACACCATTCATGACCACAAGAAAGTGCTTTCGCTCATAGCAAAGCAGTACTACAAACTGCCAAACTACAGAGTAAAATGAATACTGCAGGCAGGACCATAGCAGGGACACTGAGAGACTGAATCCAGAGTCTCTTTTCACAGATACTCTTTTGAGAACCAGGAGTGGAGGGAAAGATGAATATAGAAAATAGGTTCTATCGGTGAGAAAAAATAGAAGTAATGGGGAAAACAACACCCAAGGCTGGAAGCTTATCTCACATTTTGCATATAAGTGTAGACCTAAAAATAAACACAGGGGCATAAGCACAAATATATTCTTGTCTTAACTATGGGAGAATGACCAGGGATGAAGTAGGTTTCTGCATATCTTGAATATATTAACATTTTGTGTAACATACCAAGTATTGACTTCCCTGGTGGTTCAGATGGCAAAGACTCTGCCTGCAATGCAGGAGAACCAGGTTCAATCTCTGGGTCAGAAAGATTCCCTGGAGAAGGGAATGGCAACCCACTCCAATATTCTTGCCTGGAGAATACCAGGGACAGAGGAACCTGGCAAACTACAGTTCACGGGGTCGCAAAGAGTCGGACAGGACTGAGCAACTAACACTTTCACTTTCACTTTCTACAAAGTATTTGAACAAGTAAAACACATTGTTTCTTAAATAAAAAACTTTCCAAATGATTATAATGAACACTTTCACAAGCAGAAAAACAAATCTTCTAAATAAAAAATTTAAAGACCACAGAATATAATAAATGTTTTCCTTTCCTAAATATAGTCCTTTTTAGTGTCAGCACTGTTTAGAATTATCTATAGTAATATTTGTCATCCTGGACCTTCATTCCTGATCAATACACCTTGAAACACTTCTCAAATCCCAACACACACAGCCCCATGCCACTGTTTTTATCAATGGCCTGTATACATATGCAGAGGTTTCTACCTCCATGACATGCTCAGTTGGACAGGCCTTCAACAGCTTCATTTGCTTAGTAAAGAAGAATCATCTGTCTATACTACTCCACATGCCTGAGGAAGGTTCATTTTCCAGATCATTCTATGTCCAGCCAAGGAAAATATACTTGATCTTATTTTTAGAGAAAGAAAGAGACAGAGATAGATACCTGGGCAACGTACTGGAAGAAGATGCTGTCTTAGTGTTTCCACTTGCCGATTAGCCTGGTGCCACTTGGTGGCACTGTTGATTCCAGTTTGCTCCCTGATCCGGGCGATGGGTGTACCAATTGATCCAACCATAATAAGCACGTGTGCTTCTGGCTCCAAGAGGAACTTTATTAAGCCCTGACAGCCTTAATAGAAATATCAAAATGTCTGCATTCCTATCACTCCCAAATCTAAATGGCAAGTTCTTTGGCAAATGCCCTTCCCTTAGGATCTTCCCTTGCTTTTCTGTCTCGATGAACCACTTTCCTGTCAAGGCGCCTATCTCACCCTGCCTCTGTGAAACCTTCCTTACAAACTCTGGCCAGAGTCTCCCATAGGGTGTGGCAATCTTGGAAAGGATCTGGGGCACCACCCTTGTTTGTGGAAACATGAGTGGGCCAGGACTGGGAAAGCAAATGAGTTGGTGGAAAGGAAGCAGTACCATCATCTTGACTTTTTTTTAATACAATATAAAATGTAGGGAAAACAACACTTTGATAAACCTTCATTTTGTGATTTATTTGGTGGGTGCTTTCATTAAGCCTCCCAACACACTTGTGTGACCATCTGATTGGAAAAAACAGGAAATGGGAGGTTCACGGGGGTAACTGGCTCAAGGACAGGCGTGCAGTTAGAATTCATGGCTTGAGGACTGGCGCTCCATCCCCTTCTCCAAGTCCAAACCCCACACTGTCCTGACATGACAGGGGCTCTGAACGATCTCCCATGGTCAGCAGCACGGAGGCCCGGCAACCTCGAACCCCACTCTAAGGACCGAAGTGGGGAGCTGCCCCTTAAGAAGATCCACGGCTCCTGTCTTCACTGACCCACTCCCCATGTGCCCACAGACACATATTGATCTGCATATGCCTCCCTTTGTTCAACTTTGCTTTCTTCCTTCAAGACTGCCAAAGTTGTTAAGTGTGTTAAAGATTTCAGTCACATAAACGTTCGGAGGAAGTAACATACACTGACATACACGGCCATTATTCTGTTCTCCCAGCCCCTTGGGGAAGCTCTCTCTGTTCTACTCTGGTCTTTCCCTTATTCCTATAACGAGGGGATGTGACAGAAGCTTTGAACAGTGACAAGTTAGACTTCTCAGGGGAGGAGCAGAACATGGATGTTTTCTATCAATAATTATTATATTATTGAACAACATGCATCACACTCTTTAGTGATGAGAACAACATTATGTGACATTACAGCTACTCTGATCATAAATCACCAGCAGCGAACGATAAAAGCACAGGGAGGTATTTCTGGTGGCTGTGATCTTACTATGAGCATTCAGTTTATGATGTATATAATATACAACTGACTATTAAAGAATGATGCTAACCTTTTCATGAACACCACAACTCATAAAGACAATGAAAGAACATCATCACCGTCTAAACGGGTGCTTCAGAACATTATAAACACATTCTTGATACTGCTCAAAACTGTGAAAATTCCTCTTCTGATATTGCATTCAATGCCTGTGACATGTACTTTTTGATTCTTCTCAACTATGGTAAATACTCACACTTTGAGGGTGGATTTCATTTTTGGAAACAGCTGAGTCATTTGGAACTAAATCTGGCCCATAAGCTAGAGAAAACCAAACCAAAAATAAGATTCATTCATTGAATTACTCAACAACTATTGAGTTGGACACTACGCAGTATGAAGTGAGCCTCGGCTCGCAGGGGGCTCACGGTCTAGTGGGGAAGATGAGCATGTAGATAAAGAACTGCAATGAAAATAATACAATTTTCCCAAAGCTGTTTAAGCAGCTCTGGTTGCTTTTAAGTAGGATGATGGCAGGAGAGTAACAAGGCTGGGTTTCTGGATTGGCTCGTAATGCAGTTACAAAAGCAGTCCCAGAAGGAGGTATTCCAACCGTGTTTGAGCAACAGCGGCTTCAATGGCCTGAGTATGTGACCTCCCAACAGGGTTTCTCCAACAAAAGATACCTGCCCAGAGAGTAACACTCTGGTATGTGTTGCTTTAAAATGTGATCTAGTATCACTTCACCATCAGATCTACCAACCTCAGAAAAGCTGCAGTTATAGATTATGATACTGATTGATAAGAAATCTTTCCATTTGTTTCCTAAGTTGGCCTAAAAATCGATGTGGCCACCATTAAAAATAGGGGAGAGTTACAGTGCCTTGGTACAGGATGGCAGGGCCTCCCACAGGTGGGTGGTTGGGGGCACAGCCAGCAGCAGTGACAAGCAACTTATTACATATTGGGGGAGGGGGGCAAATAAGTAAATATATAGAAGATGACAGGAGCCAGGCTTCTCATTGGCAAAGAACCCAGTTATAAACATGAAAAAGGAGAAAACTGGAAATGAAGATACTGGCATGAACTCATATAGAGAAATTAATGATATTTAACACACACACACACACACACACACACACACACACACACACACACACAGATATATTTCTTAGCCCTGACAACTAAGAGGATTTGGAAGCAGCAACACCCTCAAAGCAATAAACATACCAAAGCCCCAATACTTGGTTTCTAAAACCATTATTCACTAAAAGAAACCAGGGATCATTGAATCAATAGATGATTCCAAAGATGGACAGGGAAAATATCAGATTAACCTAAAACATCTTAATGTATCAGAACCTAAGGAGATACCCAAAGAATGACAGAATTGTGTCAGAAGGACACAGAAACCTGTTTATATGGGGTCACACTAGCCATATGTGGGACCATTGAAGGATCAAAATAAATAATGATAGTGATGGATTGTGCCCCACTGAATGAAAGAGGAAATCATCAGTCTGCGCTGATAAAAATACAAGAGTGATCAAATTAAAAGTCTGATGAGGACTAGGATACATATCTAGTCTCAGAGGACTCTTAACAAAGTTCATATTAATTAAAAGGGAAAGAAGTAATTTTACAGTGGAGAAGCATGGCAGACACGACCTTAATCAAGTGACTTAGTGAACATCATCAGTAATGAAATAAATCAAAAATGTATGTAGGAGGCAATGAAAAGAATACAGCACCATGGCCACATAAACCTTGCCTGACGTGTGTGTGTGTGTGTACTGACCAGGAATGAAGGTCTGGGATGATAAATATTACTATGAAAGTGAAAGTGTTAGTCACTCAGTCATGTCCAACTCTGTGAGACCCCATGGACCATAGCCTGCCGGGCTCCTATGTCCCAGGAATTTTCCAGGCAGGAATACTGGAGCAGGTTGCCATTTCCTTCTTCAGGGGATCTTCTCAAACCAGGGATCAAACCCACATCTCTTGAGACTCCTGCACTGGCAGGCAAGTTCTTTACCAGCTGAGCCACCAGGGAAGCCCTTGCCTGCCAACGCCTAACCTCAACACAATCGTGAAGAAACATCAGCCAAACTCAAGCTGAGGAACAGCAGCTGAACTCCCAAAGCATGGTGAAAGTCATTGAACAACTAAGGAATTGCTGCCAGCTGAAGGAAGCTAAAGAAACATGATGAGGAAAAGCAAAACATGACTCTGGACTGGGTACTTCTGCTATGAAGGATTCTATTAGGACAGCTGCAAAATAGGAAACGGATCTGAGGATTAAATGACAGCAACAAATCAATATCAGTTTCCTAATTTCGATAACTGTACTATGTAGGAGAATGCCCTGGTTTATAGCTCACACTAAAATACCTGGTGGTGATGACATGGCATGGTGCCAGCAACTTACTCTCAAATGGCTCAGGGGCATGAAAGAAAGAAATGTTTTCTATATTATACCTTAAAATTTTGTAAGTTTGAAATTTTTCCCCAAATAAAGGTTTAAAAACAGAATGTGAAAAGAGAGTAAAATAAATTGTTTGATGCTACAATTGGCCATCCCCCCTTATCCCACTCCACTGCTTGGTCCTATAACAATGAACCAGGATAGGAGGGAAAAATACTGTCCTCATCCCTAAGGACTTGAAAATACATCTATTTAAAAAGGGAAAATTATGAGAAATGCAAAAGGGACGTGCCTTTTTCTTATTGACTGCTTCATGGACCAAGGACCAAGGTGATGAGAAGAAGCATTAACACTCATCAAAGGCCATTAGAGGCCCTTAGGATATAAAAGCTTTGAAGATTCTTTAGAGCATAAGAAGACAAAGTAAGTTAGGAGAGCTTACCTGGGCAGACCTGGAGCAGCACAGCATAACTTCAGGGCAAGCAAGAGTCTCTTTAAATTGGTTGAACTGCATAGCTATTGTGTTTGTTCAGGAAGTTTCCCTGTTCCTCTTCTAGGAATAGACTCCACTCCTCCCCACCACTGCCCACAACAGTCATCTGTTTAAGGGATACATATGACCCAAAATCTGAGTTCCTCCTGAAATACATATACAATGCTAAAAGAAAGATGCTCTTTCTTTGTACTGTGGTCACAGCTCTTCCTAGGAGACGCCAACAAATCTGATACCTTTCCAGAGACAGCATTCCCTTCCCTACTAAAGCCACTATAGACTGAGTTTCTTTCACCTGTCCCCAAAGCATCATGACTAACACAGCTGCCATCTTGGAAAAAGAGAGTCTCTACCGTAAATGTGTAATCTGAATTTCCAGTACCAGGTCCCACATACTTGGGTACCATGTGCAGGTTTCCAGGGCCAAACCAACTGCTGGATGGATAAACCAGCACTGAGGTCCCAGACTGATGGAACTATGAGACTACATTCTGGAGTCCAGAGAATGGAAGTGGCCCTGAGTCATCCTCAAATTTCTCTGCTCCTTTAACTGAACCACAAATGGCCAGTTCTACTCTGCATCAGTTCACAGTCTGAGTATTGGATGCAGTTGTGTACATCCTTGCCTTGTTCCCCAATTGCCTAATGTTTGTGCTGCTCCTCTCCTTAGTTCTTGCCCTGAGAATTCCATGGACAGAGGAGCCTGTCAGGCTACAATCCATGGGGTCACAAAGAGCAGGACCTGACTGAGCCACTAACACGCTTTCTCTCCTCGGTTACACACTTTAACTGCTTTATAGGTAAGAACCTAGACTTCCTTTTTTCACTGCCTGCAAATCACTGAGTAGCCATTCAATAAGCATAACGGAATGGTTATCCAAGAATAAAAAGATCATATTAAAGCTCAAGGCGCTAAATGAAAAAATGAGACTAACAATGGCTGAAGAGTCTCATTAGAAACTCACAGCACCTTAGTCAGGACAGACTTCTAAGAAAAACCGAATGAATGAAGTAGCCTTGCTGTCTCCTCCTGTTAAATCCCTAGCAACAATCGCCAAAGCTCTGGGTCACACACACCAGCCCAAAGCACGCCTGTTCGCTGCCAAGGCTTGACGTGACTTTCACCACATGGTCTGGTCATGGTTCTTGGTCAACTCATTAGGAAGCCTGGTGGGGAGTTTATGCATGGCTAGCTCCGTCACACATGAATGCTTTTTAGAGAAGAGACCAGTGGGTTAGTGCAGAAAAATGTGAAAGGGTTATACCCATCTGATCTCCTCTCTGCTCAGGCAGCATCACCGTGCTTGTCACCCTTGCTGGGCCTAAACAGCTTCCTCACAGCCATGAACCAACACCGTGAACACTCGGAAGACAAACGACCACAGATTTGGAAAAGCTTACCCTCTAAAGCTGCTCAACTTGCATGGGAAGAACCATTTTCTTTCTTACACTACATCACTTTATTTTCTTGAAATCTCCATATTTCTTTCAAAAGTATAATGTACTTCAGAGACTTTATTAAGCTACATTAGCTTTCTTCTCACTGTTTTAGAAACACTGAATTTTTACAATAGCATGTTTTCAGTGAATATGTTTTAAAACAACAAAGATGTAAATGTTCATTTAATTAAGACATGAAAATCATTTTTTTCTCCATCAAGATTAAAATGTTTACATTTCTTAAAGTAAAATTTTATTCTAATATAAATATGAAATACATATATACTAATGAACCTCATGACAGCAAGAGAACTGGAGGAAAGGAGGCAAAAATATTTCTTCCTCATTGGCATCACACTTTACAGGGTAGACAAGGCACTCAGGCATCATGAATAAACATAAAAATGTTTTAGATACATTGGGGGCAGGCAGAAATAGAAATCTGCACTTTTCATTTAGAACTTTCTTAAAATGGGCTATATCTGTGCTTTGCCTTATTTTCACAATACTCCTTTGATAAAATGTATTTTGAAAAAACTCCACACATATTTGGTTTTCACTAGTCAGTATTTAGTAGTCTACTGGTGCTGTGATATAGAAAAGAAACAAAAGAGATGGGAGCAACACTGTTGGCTGTACTTCACCATAATTTGCACAGAAATTTAAAGGTTCAATTCTATGTTATTTATTATTAGGACCAACATAAAATAGAGCTCATTTGTATTTAGTGTTTTGTGTTTAGAAATATCCCACAGTCAATATTAGCTTATGCAAAACTCCACAACTGTGAAAGGAGAAATCAATGACATGGTAGATTTCTAATTTTCTAGCAATTGCATTAAGACCCCACAATTCAAATAGCAGGATGCTACTTCTACAAGGTTATTATCAGTGCTCCTTAGCTGTTTCCTCTCAAACATGAGGAAAAAATAGTCTTTAAAACACTGATACCAAAGAATGGCCTGGCAATTGTGTTTCTGAAAATGCAAATTAGAAATCAGACTTCTGGTGAAATTAAAAACCAAGAATAGCTGCCATTGTGCTAAGGAATCTAGTCACACCTTGTGTAACTGCCAAGCCCAGGGAACATGGCAAGTCAGCCTCATCTCCCTCTAGAACCACATGCCCGCCTTCACTACAAACATGCCACACACTTTTACGCTGGGGCAACTTGATGCTCACTATCTGTGCCCCCACTCCCAGGGTCAATCCTAACCAACTTGTCTGGTAAACCATCCATCTAGACTCCCAACTATTTCTTTTGCAAGTTGTTGTCATTCAGTCATGTCTGACCCTTTGCGACCCCCTGGACTGCAGCATGCCAGGCCTCCCTGTCTTTCACCACCTCCCGGAGCTTGCTCACACTCATGTCCATTGAATCTGTGATGCCATCCAACCTCTGTCATCCCCTTCTCCTCCTGTTTTCACTCTTTCCCAGCATCAGGGTCTTTTCTAATGAGTCAGCTCTTTGTATCAGGTGGCCAAAGTATGGGAGCTTCAGCTTCAGCATCTGTCCTTCCAAAGCCTATTCAGGACCTTTAGGATCTTTTGCAAGGGATCTCTCTTAATCCAGCATCTACTCTCCCTCACCAAGAACTTGCCTGCCTCTCCTCTGAGTTTCTATCACATCTGGATACACCTCCAGGGAAACACACAGTACAGTGTCACGTTTATTTATTTTTCTACCTCTGGGAACTCCTAAAGGACAGAGCTAGTTAACATCTTTTTGTGACCCCAATGACTAGCATTGTCTAATGTTATCCACAATAAATGCTGAACAACTGAAGGACTGGGGTTTCTGAAAACTAACACTGAGTTTTACCTTATTTCTACTTTTTGTAATTAATCTTGATAAGACAACTCTGCCCTGTTTGGGTATAATACGTCTTAATAATTAAACTTTCTTTTCTTGATGACTCAAGTTCATCCTCATTTTATAAACTATCACTGAGGCCCTCTGGCTACTGATTCATAGAGGACTGCCTGATGCAATCCTAAAAGCCTCCCTATGGCAGGGATTTATAAAATCTTGAATCACTTCTTAAGTTTTCTCTGTCTCTCCTTTTTTTCCCCCCAGACTTTCTCTTCACCCTATTTTTTTTTATAAAACTGCCTCGAGTCAAACTCACAATCCATCTCTCTTAATTAGTAGCCTCTAATCTGCTAAAGGCAGAGGAATTTGATAACTAAGCTTGTTAAACCTGTGCAACTAAAACTGAATAGCCCTTGAATTGGCGCCTATAAAGTAATAATGTCCTGGGGCTCCGGTACTTGGAATGCATGACCACCACTTCAGATGCTTGAGGTCCCAAGAATTACATGACAAGCTCTCACCCTGGTTTGCAGTCCTGACCTCCACATAATTGAGATTTTATAATAATTAAGCACCTGAGATATGATTTGCCATAATCCATCATTAGAAGAAAAAATTTACGTGGAAATCACCCCAGAACTAGAAGTTTAAAATTAATTAAATGACTCTTGATATATTCTGAAATAGGCTAATCGATTTCTGTACTGAATCTGACCATTTATGAAAACACCACTAAACTGCTGTACATAGATCTCATCTATCAAGCAGGATAGACCTGACTAAGCTGTGCAAACAAACAACCCCAAATTATCAGTGTCTCCCACTGACACTCATGCCACACGTCTATCATGAACTACCTAAAGGTGCACATTCTCAGACGGGGATCCAAATATCTATCTCAGTTTTGTCACTTCTGGTGGCCAGGAAGAGTTGCAGAACACCACACACCGGTTAATAAAACTTCTGCCCAGAAGTGACACCATCGTCTCTGCCTTCGGTTCACTGGCCAAGACAAGCCAATGGTCACTCCTGAGTCCAGCCAGGTCGGAAGGAGCAATCCTTCTGCAGGGAACGGAACCATGGGAAAGGAAACTGGAATATTCGGTCAACAGAAATACCATCGATGAGAGTGACTATCAAAGAAGGGATGCAGATGCCATCACAGGTGTTTCCAACAAAGAACAGTGATAGCACCCTCTTCCCATAGAGAATGGACGTGACTTCAGAATCTCTCTGACCCCAACATTCCAGAAAATTGACTGAGGATAGCAAGTGAAATAAAAAGTACTTGCCCACTCTTCTCTAGAGTCAAGTAATCCATAGTTAGGGGTTAAGGAAAGCCTTCCCAGAAGTAACATCTGAAGTGAGGACACGTGATGCCCTGGGCAGGTAAGGAAGGGGGAGAGGTTATTTGTAGCAGAAGTAGAAGCATGTACAGAGCTCTAGAGAGGGCATGGAATGGTTCAACATGAGGCTGACACAGCACTCCTGGTGCAGAAGGACAGAGCTGGAACTCACGTGATGACAGAGGAGAGAGAAAAAGTGAGACATGACAAGGAGATCCAATTGATCTGACTGGACCTTACCGGGGTTAAAGGAGAAGAAATCAAAGCTGACAAGGGTTTTTATGTCCTGGGGAGTCTGGAGGACACTGACATTCAGGGATGAAGCACAAAAGAGGAGGAGCAGGCCTGTAGGGGAACTACGAGGCCACTGCTAGGCACATGAAGTCTGAGTCCCTTGTGGGACCCACATTTAGACATGTAAGTGGGGTGTGTGCAGGGCACAGACAGGGAACTCAAGGTAAGAGCTGAACAGCAAAAATGGACCATCAGCTTACAGATGGTAACTGAAGTCGGGGGCCACTGAACCTGTTCAGGGGGCAATCAGAGTGGGAAGCACAGAAGACAGGTCAGAGCTCGGGGAAACAGCACTGAAGAAAGGAGAGAGGTGAGCATGGGGAGAGGGAGCTGGAGACAGACAGACCAAGAAGGATGGACTGAAGAGAAGCCTCTGAATTTACCCTCAAAGTGGGGCACTTGTGACCTGTGAAGAGCAGGAGTAAGTCAGGAGGCTAGGGTTAGGGCAGTGACTAGAAGAGCAAGTGGGAGGTGGGACGACAGAGATCGCCCTTAACTCACCAACACACCCCAAGGACAGCACTGCCTTCCTCCCACAACCCTCCCCTCCCATACCCTATCAACTGTTCCTCAGAGTGAAAGTCCCCATTAGAGTTAAAATAAGATGAAAACAGATGTTTTCCTAAAATATATTTTTATGGTTCTAATATTTAAGTTAATCTTTTGTAGAACCGTGACTTCTTTTAAGCTTAAAAATGACTGCATATCATGTTTTACTGCCTAAAGGAAATCAGCCCTAAATATTCATCGGAAGGACTGATGCTGAAGCTGAAGCGCCAATACTCTGGCCACCTGATGCAAAGAACTGACTCACTGGAAAAGACCCTGATGCTGGGAAGGATTGACGGCAGGAAGAGAAGGGGACGACAGAGGATGAGATGGTTGGATGGCATCACTGACTTGATGGACATGAGTTTAAACAAGCTCTGCGAGTCAGTGATGGACAGGGAAGCCTGGCTTGCTGCAGTCCATGGGATTGCGAAGAGTCAGACACAGCTGAGCAACTGAATTGAACTGAACTGAGAAATACAAAGAACACACACTGCCTCCACACTGATGACTCTCAAGCTTGTACTTTCAGCCCAGGTCTCTGCATCCACTTTCTGGCTGTCCCATGGATGTCCTGTTCACCACTCAAAACCTAACCTGGACAAGGCTGACAACTGCACCCCCCCAGGGGCACTGTGACCCCCAGGAAAATGGAATTCCTATCGAGTCAGAAAAATATATTACTTAAGTTGTTCAAACAACATTTTAAGTCAACTATACTGCAGTGAAGTAAATTTTTAATAAGTTGTTTAGGTTTCCTTGGTGGTCCAGTGGTTAAAAATCTGCCTTGCAATGCAGAGGACATTGGTTCAATCCCTTGTCTGGGAAGATGCCACATACCACTGAGCAGCTACACCTGAGAGCTGCAAATACGGAAGCCCACACACTCTAGAGCCTGTGCTCCCCGGCAAAAGAAGCCACCACAAGGAGAAGCCCTCACACTGCAATGAAGAGTAGCCACCATTCACTCCAACTAGAGAAAGCCTTTTTGCAGCAATGAAGACCCACCACAGCCAAAAAATAAAACAAATAACAAATAAATCATAAAAAATATGTTGTTCAAGAGCCACTATGTTCTGTAGTGAACTATTTACAAAACAGTATCAACCCAAGAATCTTTGCCTAGTAAAACTGCAAACATGGATTCTTGTTATAAACAAAGATAATATGTCTATTTTCTCAATCACAAGTACTTGGTCATCTCTTCCTTTGTTTTTACCCCTCAATTATAAGAATCTATTTTTATAATGAACAAATTAGTCACACTTAACACTTTTAAGTTCTTATCCACCTCAGTGACCAGTGTTTCACCAAGACACTTGGGGCCAAGGGCCAGCTGTTAGGAATTAGAAAGTTGAGAAGCCTCCCTCTACCCATCTAGTTGTGTTATTAGCCATTTCCCATTTGGTTCGGAAATCATGGTTCATGGTTATTGGTCACTGCTGTTCACTTCCTTCTGTTCAGCCTAAATACATTTCTCTACTGAACTTTAGATATACATATCCAACTGGCTAGCAGACACTTCAGACTCAACATAACCAAGTTCATCACACTTACACTTATACACACACACACACATACACATACACACAGTGTCCCACCACCATCTGATCAATCATCCCAACTAGAATCTCAGCATAACCTTGACTCCTTCCTCTACAACCCAAAACCAATTCCACCTCCTGAATCGCTCAGATCTATCTGCATATTTCCATTCCTTCCTCTACTGTCTGGATCCAAGCTTCCATCCCCTCTTTCTTTGCTTCCTAAAATAGCCCCTAAACAGAAGGAAGCAGGGAAACAAGGTAGGACTTCATGACTAGCTAAGAAGACTTTATATGTCTACAAGTGCAATTCTGGTGTTGTTGGGGGAGAAGGATTGCCCCTAGTAATATCTCAGTTATAACTTTTATCCCTTTAGAACATTTGAACTTAAATCTTTATTTTCCTTTAAAAAAAATTCTCAGGAGTGTTTAATGTGGCTATGACATTTCAATCAATGAAAGAACAAGGTTCAAGAATCATAGCTAAATTTTATGTTTTTTTCTACTGCAAAGAAGTGGAGTATGAGACTAATAAGCAGCCTACAAAATACAAAATACAAAAAAAAAAACCAACCCACACATCTTTATTCAATCAGCTTTCAAGTATCTTAAAGTCTCTAAAATTTTTCCCAAATTTAATCATTTAGTCTCCATCCCTCCAAATGAGATTGTTTGTACCTTATGCTTATATTGCTACTATAGGATAATTAGTTCTTCTTCATCAGGTATTTGCTACTAACATTTTACCCATAATGAATACAATCTTGGGCTGGCTTGGGCTTCCCTGGTGGCTCAGAGGGTAAAGCGTCTGCCTGTAATGTGGGAGACCTGGGTTCAACCCCCCTGGTCGGGAAGATCCCCTGGAGAAGGAAATGGCAACCTACTCCAGCCTGGTAGGCTATAGTCCATGGGATTGCAAAGAGTCTTACACAACTGAGAAACTTCACTTCTCTTCTTGGGCTGGCTCAGTGGTAAAGAATCCTTCTACCAAGCAGGGACTCAGGTTCAATCCCTGGATCCAGAAGATCCCTTGGAGAAGGAAATGACAATGCAATCCAGTATTCTTACCTTGATAATCCCAAAGACAGTGGAGCCTAGCAGGCTAAAAAGAGTCACAAAGAGTCAGACAAGACTCAGCAACTAAACAACCACAACAAATATAATCATATAGTATATAAGTTTTTCAATTTGTTAAGGTCAACTAGAATTCTTTCATATGTTACAGAGCATCAGTGACTCCATGAAATCTGCTAACTTAAGGTCATATTCTCCAATTTTTAAACAAATTACCTTTGGATATATCAAGCAGAACTAGTTCCTTTGTTCTATCCCTCCTCATATCATTTAATTGGTTGTAGGAAAAAAGATAGATGTTCATGGATGTGATATTCATTAATTAATTCATTTATATACCGTTACTTCAATCAAGAGAAAGTATCAGCTGACTAAAGAGGAACACATCTATTATTGTCCCAAGGTTTACCTGTTCTATGCACAGAAGGCAGTTAGATTAGTCAACTGCTATTTTGTTTACACAAAACTCAGTCGGTAACTAGGTTCCTCTAGAAATGACAGTAGTTTATTTGACAGTTTGATCTGCTATGTCTTTTATTTATCATCTATGTATTCAATGTTAGAGTTATCTATAATTTCCATGGTCAAATCTATCAATATTCTGGCATCTTTTTAAGCTAGTCATAACACTTAACATATTTTAATTCTCAGGGACTCCTCTTTATCTCCACAATTTAAAAAATACTAACAATGATACTTGCCAGTTCCTTCAGTACTCAGCGTGTCTGACTAATACAAATAGTTCCAGTTCTTCAAAGCACTTTTTAACTCTTTTTCTATTTGGACTCTCTTAACTTTCATCAAAACTGGGAACTGCTCCAGGCCCCCTCACATCTGATATCTCTTATGAAGAGTGAATTGAATAAGACATTAAAAGCCTCTGCCTTTTCACCAGCTTCTGTTATCAGTTTTCTGGTCCTGTCCATCAGGGACCCATGCCAAGCAACTGGTGAAATTATATGACAACAAAGTCTTTCTGAAACTTGCAGTAACTAGCCCATATGGACAGGGTCCAAAGTGGACTCACAGTAGATTCTCTCTGATGTGGGGAAAGTTTGTAACATGAGAATAGGACGGACTATAGATTGCTCTTTACAATTTATTGCATTTTATTTTTTCTCAGCTTCTCATGCATCTTCCAAGAGGATGAAAAAGGAGGAGAAAAAAATTCAGACCACCTCTAGTCATTTAAAATCAGTCAGTCCATTTTATCATTTTAAAACAGACAAATGAAGATTCCTCAAGATCTGGTCTCTTTTTACCTGGCTGTGTCCATCTTGGTGACTCAGAGGAGTAGTATGCAAAGAAACGCATGGACTCTACCGGCCCAGAATGTTTGAGGCATTTTATCAGAGGACCATGAGTGAGACAACATCTTGTGGGTAGAAAGTAAGAGAAGCAGGTAGGAGAAGGTGGCTTCTGGTCTCTCTCAGTTTGCTTTGGTCTCCTCTCCCATCACACAGCACTTGGAAAGAACTAAGGACCCAGAGCCAAGCTCATCAGCCCTCCACCAGCAGTGAAAAAACTCCATCAGTGTTTATTCAGTCTGCTAAGCCCGTGAAAACTGAATTACATTTCCAAAATGCCACTCTTGCCAACAAGCTGAAATAGGAAAAAGAACGTGCAACTATCTATGGTCAAAACGTTTTAAGAGCTTTCTTCAAGATTAAAGAGTTGATAGAATCAAGAAAAGGGGAAAGATATGTAGGCCCTCTTTGGCTGCTGTGTCCACCAAGCTCTACCTTGATCAAATACATTTGAGTTCACCCAGCAGAAGCGGAGAAATATCTTTTTTTCCTGAAAAATCTACTGCTTCATACACAAATCAATATACACCTTGTGGAAAACTTTTTTAAAATGTCCTAGACTGGTTTCCTAAGCCTCTACAGCAGGTGCCTTTTCATACTCCATGAATCACACCAAAGTTCTTGCTGACCTTCTTTTGTACAGAGATGTTTTTTTTCTCAGAACCAGGAAACATTGTGTCATTTTTGTGAAAGACTATTTTCCATTCCAAGCTTTCCACAGAAAATTGTATTTATCTGTGGTTTGACACTTTAAGCATCATTACTCAACTTAATTCACTCTTATGAGTTCTTAAGAGTCTAGAGAAGACCAGCAGTCAGCTATTGCTTAAAACCTGTTTCTTCTAATAAATCATTCTTTGGTGGTAGCATGGTGTTACAGGTCTCTTTTAATATCAGATGATACAGTATGGTCACCTCTTGGCTTCCAAGCCTCACGTATTGAAAGTGAAATTCACTGAAACAGATTCATTAACTGGAAGAATGATAATACTTCATGAGAAACTAGAATTCGTCCTCATCAGCTACTCTTAAGTGTTAACAAAGAAAAGATGAGGGCCAGCAGACAGAACCAGTGTCAGGAATAGCATAGGAAAACTCCTTATAATTAAGTAAAAGGTATCTAAAGTATAAGTGTCCCTATGATTTATATTACTGCAGCCAAAATTTAAAACTGTGAAGCACTGTGGTTTGTGGACCACCTGCATCAAAGCCAATGCTAGTGTTTGTTTTAAAATACAGGTTCCCAATTCCAATCAAAATAAACAAATTAATTTTTTAATTCACATAATTTAAAAATAAATAAAATACAGGTTCCAAGGCCTCATCTCAGAAGGATACCCCAGTGGTGTTCATCTCCTGGCCACTGGTTAGCTTCATTCAATCAGGAATAGTCTACAGAGGTTAGCTTTTGGAGAAAGTGATGGGAAGACTTGGGTTTGATTTTCTCATGCATCTCTCCCCTACCAGTCCTCGGAGTCCTCTACAAAGAGGCCGGAACTGGGTATGAGTTGGATAGAACACTTAGTCCTCAAAAAGTTTTGCTGAGTGTGCTATCTTAGATTAGCCTCAAGAAGTCATTTATATATTCTTAAGGGGTCTATAAAGAACAGACCACTTTCAGCCTGTAAAGGACAGCACAATTTTTTAGCACTACTCAGTGTTGACTATACATCTTTTGTTTGTTTGTTTTCTGGGCTTTTTTCTTTGTGATCGCAGCATTTGGACTCTCAGTTGCCCAGCTAGCGATGGAACCCACACACCCTGCAGTGGAAGCCTTACAGCCATGGACCACCAGGGAAGTCCCTAACCCTAACCCTATGCTTTTTAATAAATGTATTTATTTAGTGTGCTTTGATAATTGCTTTAAAATATTGGGTTAGTTTCTGCCACACATCAATATGAATCAGCCATAGGTATCCATATATCCTCTCCCTCTTGAACCTCCCTCCCACCTCCCATCTCCCACCCCATCCCACCCCTCTAGGTTGTCACAGAGCAGTGGGTCTGAACCCTCTGTGTCATACAGCAAATTTCCTCTATCTATTTCACATATGGTAATATATATGTTTCAATGTTACTCTCTCAGCTTGTCCCTCCCTCTCCTTCCTCCACTGTGTCCACAAGTGTGTTCTCTATGTCAGCATCTCCGTTGTTGTCCTGCAAGTAGGTTCATCAATGAGTACCAACTTTCTAGACTTCATATATATTCATTAATATAAAATGCTTGTTTTTCTCTGACTTATTTCACTCCATATAATAGGCTCTAGGTTCATCCACCTCATTAGAACTGACTCAAATGTGTTCCTTTGATGACTGAGTAATATTCCATGGTATATATGTACCACCACGTCTTTATGAGGATGGCCATTCTGACCAGCGTGAGGTGATACCTCATTGTAGTTTCTGTTGAGCATCTTTTCATGTAAGAGATTTAGATTGGCTTCATTACATCAGTCTATCTTTCCTTGTCTCTACTTTTCACCTCACCCTGGGCCCATTTCTTTCATCCTAGCTGCCCCACCTGTTCCTCTACTCTTCTTAATCACAGTATCTATAACCAGCAAACTGTCTTAAAGACAAAAAAGTAATACCTCTCGGGCTATATATTTCATTTAACTAACTCGTAGGAGTTTTAAACTTCTCAGCTACCACTACTTTGGGAATTTTTGCCCACACATGGTCAATTCTTTACTGTTTCCAAATAAAATCCACCATAACTATTTGTTTGCTCTTAGCAAATAAAATGAATTCAATAACAGGGCGCTTACCTTCTCTTCCCTATAGCTATAGGCTTGCGTCCATTTCAGCGAAACTAGTCATTTTTTATATTGTCAGGCACCAGGGGCTCTGCCTGTTCTATTCTGGTTACATCACTACCAACAAAAGATTTACAAACAGGTTTCCATGGCAAGAAACAAGAACAAATGAAAAAGTCCAAGAGAAATGCAAACTGGAAAGATAAGGCTGAACCCATTTCTGATAACACTGGAATGCAACCCTCCCAAAGGCAACCACTGAATTACTGGCATTTCCCTGAAACATGACAGGAACCATACAATAAATGAAGACATTAGAGTTTTCATTGATATAATAGTCACAGCTCCATGCAAAAGAGACTCTAATGACACAAAGGCAGTCACCTTCTGCATACAAATTCTTTTCCTTGTTTAATGGACTAGACAAGGATTGCCACTTTAATTCATGGCCCTCCATAAAATGAACACTTATAATAATCTCCTTTTAAATCTTTATGTTTTCTGTAACCTTGATAGCAAAGTGCTGCTATCAACAATCATCTAAGTGTAAACAGTTGTTAGAAAAGGCAGAAAGAGGTAGCAGTGGGTCAGTTGAAAAGAAGTGGGTCCAGAAAAAAAGTAGAGTGGCTGTATATTTATGACAGTGTTAGGAATCAAGCTGTAGGCTCCTCTCAGGTGGATAACACAGCAGCACATGCAGAGAACACAGATATTGTACTGTATGAGAAAGGAAACATTTTCATTCATTCGCACAAAGGACCAAGGCAAAACCTATGACGTTTTCCTCTTTGCAGCCCTAACCTCTTCCTCGCACACAGTAGGTAGTCAATCAATGCTCACAGAATGAAAGAAATCATAATGCCAAATTCAGCGTCAGGAAACTCAGTGATGTTAAAAAAAATTATTATGCAAATAAAATGACATAATTTCACACAAAGAGAAGGTGAATGGATTTCTCTATCTCTCTTAGTAATGGGAAGCCACTCTGACCATCTTAATGCTTAGAATTGGAATAATTTCTTGTTTCTCAATTTCCTCTCTCTCAATAATTCTTCCCCCACCTCCATCATCAACCCATAAAGATGAATTCAGGTCTTTTAAGACTCAACAAGACTGTTACAGGAAAGCATAAATATTCTTCAATATGTACCACCATAATTTGATTGTTTACAGAAAAAAACAAAATTTGATAGCATCTTCCTCTGGTACACTTCCTCCACAGCATCACATCAGCGATGATTTAAATATTGTTTTGCCTATAACCACAGCCTCAGCAAAGAAGTCAAAGTCAAATCTGCCTTTTTCATAAACATAATAAAGGTCTGTTATAAGACGTGAACTTGCTGAGTAAATAATTAAACTGAAAGCAATGGGTGTGGATTCAGCAATTCTAATCTCTTCCTATATAACCTCAAAAGTTCTCAGCGCCCTGCCTACCAACATGGCGGCCTCCCTCAGTCTCCTTTTTCTCCTTCTCCCCTTGCTTCCTATCCCCGTCTGGTGCCAGCCTGCGTTCTGTCCCTTCACACCAGCTTGCCATTGCTATTCCCGCCATCTGGAGTCAGTCTTCAGCATCTCTGTCTCATCAACTCTCCATCTATTTTAAAATATCATCTCAAAACATATGTTTCCCCCACACACACCCCTTTCAATTTCCTCTCTGCTTTTATTTATTTCATCCTCTGACTTCCTTCAGCTCTGAAAAACCCATCTGATTCACTTCAGAAAACTGCTCTACAAAGGGCTGTAACTGCATTTGATATGAAAGATTGTAATCTCTCAGGTCTGAAATATCTCATATGAGTGGTCAGCACATGCTCCTCCATTTTATCTCCATGAAAATGATGGAAAGAGTGAGAAAGACTATGAACCAGGAAATGAGGGCATTTCTAACATTAAAATTACCTCGAAGGCCGTGGAGCATTTCCAAGTGTCCAGTGCTGCTCAGCTCCAGCACACGAGCCACAGACAGACCAACCCAAGATCACCATTGAAAGTCGTTGTCCTGAACATCTTTTCAAACACTTAGAAATCAAGAAGAGACTGCTTAAGCCACTTTCAGAGTGGCCAATAAGTGAGTCAGGGAAAAGCTTAAAAAGCCTTCTTCCATCCTTTCTATATCCCTTTAAAAACTTTCTCAGTAACCTGGACCAAAAGGAAAAAAAAAAGGCAACAAAAAACCCTGAAACAGAAGATGAAAGTGCGTGAGACACCCAGTCGGTCAGCAACTTCCAGACTGCCTGGCCACCTGGTTCTACCGTCTCTTTACTTTCTCTAATTAGCCTCTGCTGCCATGATTATTTCCTTTTAATTCTCCCGGCCAGTGTTTATTAATTATGTGTAGGATTCATAGTGCTCAACCATTCTCCACCATCAGCCAAAAGCCTTTCTGCACCATGCTGTTGGTTTTGATTCTTTCATCTTATTTGCCTTTTCTTTCTTTATTCCCCCTTCACCACAATGAAGAAGCTGAAAAATGAGAACCTCACTCTCAAACTCCACTCTATTGTCAGTTCCTCGGGCTGCAGCACTTGTGAGAGCTGGAAGAATCACTGTTGCTAAGCAACACTTTTGCACCCTGTGTAAAAGATAAAGAGCACCATGCACGGCTCTGAGGGCCAGGCGGTCCAGTCCCCCATAAACTCTAGGGGGCCGACCTCAGGACAATCAAGGAGAAATGTCAACTCTATTAATACAGGGCGTGGAGAGGGAAGTTCTTAATTTTTCTTTCTTTTTCTTTAGATCACTTCTCATTTTTTCCAAAAGAAAGATGACCTAATGAGCAAAGAAATGGATGAAAAACCCCTAATTTGAGTTTCCAGGATTGATCTGTGCCACACATTCACGTGCTGAACAGAGCTGCTTCCTTATAAACCCTTCTATGACTCAGTTACTTACCCTTGGACAAGTGAAAATTAAAATCAGCTGCTTCTTAAAACTGTATGCAATTGATTTTTTTAAACAGTATTACAAAGTCCTCAGCAATGATTAAACTACCATCTGTTATTAAACAGTAATAACACATTTCCTGCCCAGTCTTCCTCAGACGTCCCTTGTAGCAGTTTTTCTTATCGGAGATTCCACTCCTGCCTATTGACCTCCCATGAGAAATTCTGTGGCGTTTAGGCAGAAATATTAACCATCAAAGTGTAACTTTGGGGAAGAGAGAGTCGTCCCCATCATTCACGGCCTGAAACAGAAGTGGGTGTGTTAGCAATGGGATGGAAGACTGAGCCACATCCCTCCAGCTCTTCTCTCTTTGTCACTTGTGAAGTGAAGCAAAAATGGAAGAACTGGGAGGCATTACAATATTGTGACCTTCTTCAATGCTAGGTATCTGTAAGTCTAAGACTCCTGTGATACTCAGATCCTTCCCTGCGGCTCAGACTGCTAGTCACCCCACAATATCTACTCTCTGTGCTTCCGAAATAAGGCCTCACATCCAGCTCACTGGCGGCAGGTGTGACCGAGTAGCAGCCCTAGCCAAAACAATCCTCACAGAAGGGACAGGTGAAGCTCTCTGGTTGTTTTTTGCATTTCCCATCACCCCCATGCCTTCTCGTTGGAGAGGAAGCAGACAAGGTGAGTCACCATGAAACATTTGAACAAGGGAAAGACAAAGGGGTGGTGGACAAACAAGAATGAGCCTGGGTCTCTGATGGCTTCATAGACTTAGGTGACCGAGAAATACACTCTGCTCTTGTCTAATCTGCTGTTACTTGCAGATCCTGTGTAACACGGAGGATGTGTTCTACCTCAGAGGGTTTCCTAGACCAAAGCACGACAATAAAACAACATCGTGCCCAAAGGAAACTCCCAAAAGTTTAATAAGTAGAAATAGTAATAAGATCTACCACTTAACTGAGTGGATCTTTCCACTATACCAAGAAAGCAGAGCAGTTCCCATCTATAATTCAGCTTAGGAAACATCATGCTTTCAGCTAACCAGCGTATATTTACTAAGCACCCCGTGTACAAAATAGATGGAAGCCACAAAGATGGACAGGACACGCCAGTCTTCCTGGAACTGACATCCTTGGGGAAGTGTCGTGAGATGCAGCATTCAAATAAGTGTAACTGAATGATGTGTGAGTATCCTGGACAAATCATTTACTTCTCAGTGATGACAGAGATCACCTCTAAGGTCTCATCTGCTCTAAACGTCTAGGCTTCTACCACAATTGTTAACATGCTACCTCAGCGTCTCACTAGTGGTATAAGTTGGGTTCTTTTTACAGCTTTAATGAGGTATAATTGGCACACAATATAATGCACATATTTTAAATGTACAATGTAATGGGTTTTGACATATGTATGCCACAAAACCACCATCACAATCAAGATAATGAACATTTCCATCGTAACAATTTCCTCATATCCCTTTGTAATCTATCTTCTCTTCCTTCCCCACTAACCCACTAACCCAAACTCAGGGAACCAGCAAATGCTTTCTGTTGCTACAGATCGGTTTGCATTTTCCAGAATTTTATTTTAAATGAATCATTCAGCATTTCCATGTTACTGCCTGATTCCTTCCATTCAGTATAATGATTTTAAGATTCACAGTCCATAGGGCTGCAGAGTCTGACACAACTGAAGCAACTTAGCACAGCACAGCACATGTTCTTGAGTGTATTGATATTTTGTTCCTTTTCATAGATAAATAGTATCAAATTGTATATATGTATCAAAATTTATCCATTCACCTGTTGATGGACATTTGGAATGTTTCCAGTTTGGGGCTATTGGAAATAAAAGATACAAGTGTATGAATATTTGATAACAAGTCTTCAGACACATATGTTGTACACATATGTTTTACTTCTCTTGGATAACTTATCTTAGAGTGAAATGGCTATGGGGTATGTATAGTATCCAACTTTTTAGGAAACTATTAAATTATTTTATAAAATACTTCACATTTTATATACCCACCAGGAACATTTGAAAGTTCCAGTTTCTCCACATCCTTTTTAACTCTTAATATGGTTAATCTTTCTAATGTTAGCAATTTCAATGAGAGTGCAGTGGTATCTCACTGTGTTTTTATTTTATATCTACCTAATAACTAATCATGTTTAAAAAAAAAAGATGCTTCTCCAACTCTTCTATCCATATTTATTTGAGGTTTTGGACTTCTTACTATTAAATTCTAAGAGTTCTTTACACATTGTGAATACAAGTCCCTTGTGTGATACATAAGTCACAAAATTTATCTTTTTTTTTTCCTATAGCTTTTGCTTTGGGTGCCGTATTTTTTAAATATTTGCCTAACTCATGGTCACTAAAATTCTTTTCCACACTTTCTTCTAGAAATTTGTCTTAACTCTTACATTTAAGCTTACAATCCACTTCAAGTTAATTTTCATATGTAGTGTGAGGTAAGGTTTATGGTATTTTTTATTTTTTTACATATATGGCTATACAATTGTTCCAGTATCCTTTGTTGAAAGATCTTTCCTTACCCAGCTGAACTAATTTGCCGTCTTTATGGAAAATTATTGCTCTCTATACCTCCTACTTTTATGCTACTACCACACTATCTTGATATAAAACTAACTGCAGTTTTATAATAAGTCTTGAAATCAGGTCGTATATGTCCCAACTTAGTTCTTCTTTTTTTAAGTTATGTTCTTAAATCAGCAGGTCTAATTCTACAAAATAAAAAGCCTACTGGGATTTCAACTGAGAAAATATTGAATATACAGATCAATTTGGGGAGAACTAACAAAATAATATTGAGCCTTCCAACCCATGAGTGTGGTATATCTGCCCATTTATTAAGCCTTAATGAATTTTTCTCAGCAACATTTTCTAGGTTTCAGTGTAGAGGTCTTAGTTTTACACATCTTTGTTAAATTTATCCCAAAGTACTTCACATTTTTTCTGTTATTGTAAATGGCATTATTCCAATTGCTCATTACCGTTATAGAGAAACACAAATACTTTTTGTATGTTGATCTTAAAATATCATTCAATCTTATCAAACTTCCTTATTAGCTCTAGTAGCTTTTCTTTTCTTAGATTCCTTTGGATTATCTACATAGATAGCCATATTGTCTGTAAATAAAGGCAGTTGATCATTCTTTATAAACCTATGTGCTTTTTGTTTTTATATCTTGCTTTATTGCCTTGACAAGAAGGCAATAAGTACTGGAACAGTTCCAGTACTATGCTGAATGTAAGTTGTGAAAAAAAGATATCTTTGCCTTGCTTCTCATCTCGGGGGAAAGCTTTCAGTCTTTCACCATCAAAAAAGACATTAGCTTTACATATGTCGTGTGTGTGTGTGTGTGTGTGTGTGTGTGTGTGTGTGTGTGTGTGTGTGTGTGTGTGTGTGTGTGTGTGTGTGCATGCTCAGTAGCTCAGTCATGTCCAACTCTTTGTGACCCCATGGGCTGTAGCTCACCAGGCTCCTCTGTCCACGGAATTTTCCGGGCAAGAAAACCGGAATTCTTCCTCCTTCAGGAAACTCACAGATGCCCTATATCAAGATGGAGCTCCCTTCTATTCCTAGATTGCTGAGCTTTTATCAGGAAGGGATGTTGAAGTGGTTAAATGCTTTTTCTACCTCTATTAAGATATACATATGGTCTTATTTTTTTTATTCTGCTGGTATGAATAACGTTTACAATTTTTTAACTTAAAACCAACCCACAATTACTGGGATTAATCCCATCTGGACATAATGTATTATCTTTTTCATATATTCTTGAATTTGATAAGTTTGTTCAGAACTTTTACATCATGTTTATGAAGGATGCATGTGTGCTTGCTAAGTCACTTCAGTTGTGACCGACTCTATGTGACACTATGGGCTGAAGCCTGCTGGGCTCCTCTGTCCTTGGGATTCTCCAGGCAAGAATATTGCAGTGGGTTACCACGCCCTCCCCTAGGGGATCTTCCCAACCCAGGGATTGAACCCATGTCTCTTATGCCTCCTGCATTAGAAGGTGAGTTTTTTTACCATGAGCACCAATTAGTCTATAATTTTCATTTCTTATAATTTCTCTATCTAGTTTTAGAGTTAGGGTAATGCTGGTCTCATGGTCTCTACTATTCTCCGAAAAAAGTTTGTGTAGAATTGATTTCTTTTCCCCTCAATTGTTTGCTGGAATTCACCAATGAAAGCAACTGGGTCTGGAGCTTTCTTGTGGGAACATTTTTAAATAAAAATATATCTTTTTAATAGAAATGTGGTTATTCAATTTGCCTCTTTCTGAGTTTTTGTAGTATATAAGTCTTTCAAGGAATGCTTTCATTTCATCTAAAAGTTGCCAAATTTATTGACATAGAGCTGTTCATAATATTCTCTTATTCTCCTTTTAATATCTGTAGAATCTGTGGTTATGTTGTATCTATCATTCTTAGTATTGATTATTTGTGCCTACCCTTTTTTCTTAATCATTCTAGTTAGAGATTCATCTATTTTTTCAGAAAGTAAGTTTTTGCTTTCATTGTTTTTGCTATTATTTTTTATTTCACTTATTTCTACTCATATTTTATTACATTTCATTTCTTTCCTTCTGCATGCTATGGCTTTAATTTGCTCTTTTTTCTAGTTTCTTATGGCTTAACCTTAGGTCATTGATTCTGAAACTTTCTACTTACCTAATACATGCATTTAATGCAATAAATTTCCCTTTAAGCACTTTTATTTTTTACTCAAAAAATTGTAAAACATTGCTTTAATTTTCATTCAATTAAAAATATTTTCTACTTTCATTTGTGATCTCCTCTTAACCAGTAGTTTTCTGGAAGTATGTTACATAGTTTCCAAATATTTGGAGATATTCCAGATATCTTTCTGTTGTTGTTCAGTCGCTAAGTCATGTCTGACTCTTTGAGACCCCATGAACTGCAACACACCAGACTCCCCTGTCCTTCACTATCTCCCAGAGTTTGCTCTGATTCATGTCCATTGAGTCAGTGATGCTATCTAACCATCTCATCTTCTGCCGCCCCTTCTCCTTTTGCCCTCAATCTTTTCCAGCATCAGGGTCTTTTCCAGTGAGTCAGGTCTTCCCATCAGGTGGCCAAAGTATTACAGCTTCAGCATCAGTCCTTCCAATGAATATTCAGGGTTGCTTTCCTTTAAGAGGGACTGGTTTGATCTCCTTGCAGATCTCTCTTTCTGTTATTGATTTCTAATTGAATCCCACTGTGATCTGAAACATATTTTATATGACTTAAATCCTTTTAAATTGATTGAGATTTGTTTTATGGCCAAAATATGTTCTATCTTGGTATGTGCACTTGAAAAGAATACATCTTGCTGCTCCTGGGTGCAATTTCTGGGCCTTTTTCTATAGATTGCTTGTCTCCTCATTATGGGTCATTTTTTCATGCTTCTTTGAAAGTTAGTAACTTCTAATTGGTTGCCAGACAATGTGAATTTTACATTGTTGAAGCTGGAGTTGTTTTATATTCCTTTAAATACTTTGGGGCTTTGTGCTGGAAGCAATAACGTTACTTGAAAACAATTTAATCCTTCCATGGCTTGCTTTTAAGCTTTGTTAAGCAAGACCAGTCTCAGGGTTAATTCTGCAACACAACCAAGGCAGTGGTCTTCTGAGAACTTCCATTTGATACCCTGGATGTTAGCAGGTCTTTACACTCTGGTAGTTTAGTCACCAAGTCGTGTCCAAGCCTTGCGATCCCATGGACTGTAGCCCTCCAGGCTCCTCTGTCAATGGAATTTTCCAAACAAGAATATTGGGGTGGGTTGACATTTCCTTCTCCAGGGGGTCTTCCTGACCCAGTGGTCAAACCCATGTCTCCTGCATTGCAGACAGAATCTTGACCGCTGAGCCACCAGGGAAGCCTCTTAACACTCTGGGTGGTGAAATATAAACTACTGAGCTCCAGGAATGAGTCTGTCTGATGCTCTCTATGTCCTTCCCTGGCCTTAAGCAGTTTTCTATTCACTGAAAACTCTGCAGATCTCTGGAGCTAACTTTTTATAGTTTCTCTCATCCAGGACCTTAGCCTATGAATTTGAGCAGTCACAGCCTCTTCAAACTCTGAACTGCGTTTTCTCAACTGAAGGGCATAGCTGGGCTTTGTTATATACTTGAAAACATGTAATCCAGACAGGAAGCTCCAGCAATCTTGTTTCCCTTCTCTGAAAGATAACTGCTTTATGCTACTTGTCTGATGTCTGAAAATTGTTGTATGATATATTTTCCCTAGTTATTTTTAGTTTTTTAAGTTTTGAGAGTTATTCCGGTCCCTTTTAATCTATCATTATTGAAAACATGTCTTATCTCTAAAAAGTCTCCACATCTCCTTAGTCTGTCTCTCCAATATCAACTTTAGAGAGTTAGTTAAGTATAGGATGATGATTATGAAACAAGGTTTGGAATCAGACAACCTGGGATCAAGTAGCAACTTTGTCACTGCTTTCTGTGTGACCTTACACAAGTTATTTAACATCTTTGAGTCCACCTTGCTTATCGGTAAAATAAAAATATTAGAAGTAAACACCTATCTTATAGAGATGTTGTGAGATTTAAGTGAGAAAATGCAAATAAAGCATTTAACATTGCTCCAAGTACATAGTAATTACTCAGCGATTGCTGTCATTTAAAATATTCATCATCAAAAAAATAAAATATTCATCATCATAATCACCTCATATGTCAAACAACAAAGACAGCAACCTAGCGTCACTGGCTAATTTTCAGTGAATCCTGTATCCATCACACGCTACACCTGAACTGTCTATACTAGCTGAAGAATCTTGTCAAGTTCAGTAACTGACAAGGACATCTTGAGCTACTGGGTTATATTTGCTCCCCCCTAATTCCTTTCTTGTCATCTTTCTTTCTACATAGTTTGCTTTCAGTCAGGGTAACACCATTTTAGAGATATCCTGGCCTGTTTTCCTCTGAAGGAGCAAAATGTTCATTTTCCATATTCATTCCAAGTACTCCACATACATTGACTCAGTTTTATATTTAGTGTAACAATAACATTCTGAAAGCATTCTTAAAAACCTAAATTAAAATTATCACAAGATAATAGCACAGCAGCAACTGTGAGTTTTTCTCTAATGTTCTATTAACTTATGTGAAAGCTTTTGTTTGCTCTTTTCCAATCTCTGGGGAAAGATTTTTCCATAAGTGCAACTGGTTAAATGAGCATAAGATGTAAGCGAAGTTCTGTCTCATTATTGAAAAAGTTATTACTCGTAATATGTATTTAGACAGTGTTTCTAGACAAGCCATAAGGTAGCACTATGCTAATCTCATCTACAGGGTGGCAGCTTCACTTTTCTAAATTACATATGTTGTGGAATGAGTCTTAATAAAGTCACTGACCCAATCTGTCTTCCTACGAATGCATATTTTCTATAATGATACAACATCATGTGTTATAATTTAGCACAAGTTATAACACCCCAAACACAAAGAAACTTGGGAGACATTATTTTCACAGCTTACAAAGCACTTTCACATACATTATCTCATTAATTCTTATAATAATTCTGTGAGCTAAGCACTCACAAGAGAAAGTCAATATTGTGAAAACAAAAGAGAAAGACTAAGACGTCCAACTGTAAGCCTTTATCCACATTAAATATACTTAATTCCAGACTATCTGAGTCAAGTTCACTCAACAGTTTATGTTTGCAAATACTTATTTTCAATGGACTGTATCACCTAACTTTGCATTGTTCAAGAGTAATAAAATGCCATTTTCTCAGAACATGAGTTTAACAGCTCAACATTTTTCTCCATTACCTCATCCCTAAAATAAAAATTCTTCTTTCCCCAACTTTTTAGTTTGAAAAATTTCAAATCTCAGAATGATTTCAAAAATAATGCAGTGACTATGCCTTATATCTAGACTCATCAACTCTCAACATTTTGCCATATTTCCTTTATACATGCACACAAATCAAAAGACGTGTACTCCTTGGAAGGAAAGTTATGGCCAAGCTGGATAGCATATTGAAAAGCAGAGACATTCCTTTGCCAACAAAGGTTTGTCTAGTCAAGGCTATGGTTTTTCCAGTAGTCATGTATGGATGTGAGAGTTGGACAGTGAAAAAGGTTGAGCACTGAAGAACTGATACTTTTGAACTGTGGTGTTGGAGAAGACTCTTGAGAGTCCCTTGGACTGCAAGGAGATCCAACAAGTCCATCCTAAAGATCAGTCCTGGGTGTTCATTGGCAGGACTGATGTTGAAGCTGAAATTCCAATACTCTGGCCACCTCATGAGAAGAGTTGACTCATTGGAAAAGACCCTGATCCTGGGAAGTACTGGGGGCAGGAGGAGAAGGGGAAGATAGAGGATGAGATGGTTGGTTGGTATCACCGTCTCGATGGACATGGGTTTGGGTGGATTCCAGGAGTTGGTGATGGACAGGGAGGCCTGGCGTGCTGCGTTTCATGGAATCGCAAAGAGTCGTACACGACTGAGCAACTGAACTAATACTGATACAAATATGTATAATATATAAAATGTGTATAATACATAAAGCAAATATGTACAATATATTAAAACAATGCATTATAGTTGAGTTATTGTTGTTATATAAATTATATAATAAAAATTATCATGTCTATTTTTATCATGACAATTAAACAGCAAATACTTTACTATGAATCTCCTAAGAACAAAAATGTTATCTTACATACACAAAATTTGTGTACTCAGGAAATGTAACAGTGATACAGTGTTACTTCAAATATGTAATCCATTTTCGAATTTCCCCAAATGACCCAATAAATGTTCTTAGTAGTTGTTTCCCTGATCTATACTGCATTTAAATGCCATATCCCTTTAGCCTTCTTAATCAAAACATAGCTTCCCCTGCTTTTTTGGTCTTTAACAACTGGCATTTCTTAAGAAAACAAGCTCTCACTTTCAGATCGTTCCCTCATCGTTAGATGCAGGTTAAACATCTGAGGCAAGAATGCTACCTAATAACAGGAATAGCTATCAAATTAGTGGGTACATGACAGAAATTTGTTCCTCTTTGGGTGATGTTAGATTGCTCAGATTTGATCATACACTGAGTATGGAGTACGCTCCATCCTTTTTCCCTTTGTCATCAAATAGTCCAAAGGACAACACTTTGAGAATATTCTGTTCCTCAACAACTTCTCACTTGCTGACTTTATCATCCACTGATCATTCTTGCCTGAATCACTTATTAATTACCAAGATTATAAAATGTGGATTTTATCTTCCATCATTCCTTCTACATTTATTAGTAGGCACCCTAAAAATACTTTGTGATTGTAAAACCACTGATGACCACCTATATGAGAGGGTGAGGACAAGAAGCAAGGTGCTTGCTGGGGAGACCAAGCACTCCAGAGGAAGGGTGTGTGCCTGAGTGAAGTCTGGTGCTAGTGCTGGACACACAGAACTCTGCATCTGATGCTACAGAGATACTCTCTCTTCGGTAGATCAGGTTCAAAGGAATTCTCCCATTGTGTAAGCTGTGGATGCTTACCATGTTTTTGTTTCAAGATGATGATGGAATACTGGCAAAGGATCTAAAGGAACTACATTTTTCAAGCTTCATACAATAACCTCTAGCTTCCTCCCTGAAGCAGGGGGAGAAACCATGAAAGTATCACACAGAAAGTGGGGCATGGCTGAAAAACACAGGAGATCATTCCTAAAGTGTGCTTCACTCTGAAACTTTTTTTTACAGTATAGATCAAGCACCTCCAAATCAAACCCTTTCATCCCCTGTCTTGCATGGCTTTCATTCAAAGGGAAAAAAAAGTATTTCTTTCTATCCCCCTTCTACTTCTCCTATGGAGAGATACTCTGAGCCTTTAATATAAGTTTATAAACTTGGTCAGGCTAATTGTCTTCAGACTAGTGCGTGTGTGTGTGTGTGCATGCTTAGTCACTCAGTTGTGTGTGACTCCTTTGCGACCCTATGGACTGGAGCCCACCAGGCTCCTCTGTCACGGGATTTCCCAGGCAAGAATACTGGAGTGGGTACCATTTCCTTCTCCAGGGGATCTTCTCGACCCGGGGACTGAACCCACATCTCTTGGTCTCCTGCATTGGTAGGTGGATTCTTTACCACTGCACCACCTGGGAATCTCCTCAGACCACTTTAATGCCACAAAAATGCTAAAGCTGGTGCTCCCAAGGTTCAACACCTACCACTGAGTTTCATGTCAACAAAGTCAAAAGAATATTTTAGTTTAATTCAATATTCACAGTGTAATCATGAATACTCTGCCAGTGGTGCCACGCTTGGATGTCATTTGCGGGTGTTTATACTTTCCAAGGTGCAATAGAGAAAGTCAAAATCAATTTATATGTATAACCAATATTTAACAATAGAGATAAATTACTGAATAATTGTTATGAATCACTATAAAAGGATAAAATCTTAATCTTAAAAGGAGTCATAGAGACCTAGTCCAATCTCCTACCCAGTGCCAGGAGCATGGCTTCAGTACCTGAAACAGCAATGCCATCTCTGTTTAAATACCACCAGCAAGGGGCAGCCTAGGACACATGGCAGTTCGTTCCACTAGTCATCAGCTACACGTAAGACAGTCTGGAGACCACGGAGTTAAGAACCAATGTGTTTTGCATGTAAAGCTACCAGTATGCCAGAAAAACACAGCAGGAGAAAAATGCAAATTTAAAGATAGACTTCCTTTCAATACTAAGATTTTCCAAAACATGTAAAACAAACTCTTATTACCAAATTTGATATATCAATATTAAGCAAGTTAACAGGCAACATAAGTTTCAGGCCAAAGAATGTGGAGATTTCTCCTCCTGTATCTCTTTCCCTGAAACAGACCTCTCACAGTACCATTAAGTCAAAACTCTCCCATCTATGTCTTCCATCAAAGTCCCAAGGACATCAGTTTATTTCCTTCTGTCCACCACACTTGCTCTGCATATACAGGCTTACTTGGTTAAAAAATCCCTTCTATTCTCTTGATCTAGTCACAATCCAGAATAGAGGGACAATAGCAACTGATAAACATAAGGGAATATGTATATACAGAAATAATTAATGACTTTGAGCCTGGGTGATTAGAACAGTGCTATTACAGAAAATTCTTAAACAGATGGGACTATCAGACCCCCTGACCTGCCTCTTGAGAAATCTGTATGCAGGTCAGGAAGCAACAGTTAGAACTGGACATGGAACAACAGACTGGTTCCAAATAGGGAAAGGAGTACATCGAGGCTGTATATTGTCACCCTGCTTATTTAACTTATATGCAGAGTACATTATGAGAAACTCTAGGCTGGAAGAAATACAAGCTGGAATCAAGAATGCCGAGAAAAATATCAATATCCTCAGTTATGCAGATGACACCACTCTTATGGCAGAAAGTGAAGAAGAACTAAAGAGCCTCTTGATGAAAGTGAAAGAGGAGAGTGAAAAACTTGGCTTAAAACTCAACGTTCAGAAAACTAAGATCATGGCATCTGGTCCCATCACTTCATGGCAAATAGATGGGGAAACAGTGGAAACAGTGAGAGACTTTATTTTGGGGGGCTCCAAAATCACTGCAGATGGTGACTGCAGCCATGAAATTAAAAGACACTTATTCCTTGGAGGAAAAGCTATGACCAACCTAGACAGCATATTAAAAAGCAGAGACATTACTTTGCCAACAAAGGTCCATCTAGTCAAAGCTATGGTTTTTCCAGGAGTTATGTACGGATGTGAGAGTTGGAATATAAAGAAAGCTGAGCACCAAAAAATTGATGCTTTTGAACTGTGGTGTTGGAGAAGACTCTTGAGAGTCCCTTGGACTGCAAGGAGATCCAACCAGTCCATCCTAAAGGAAATCAGTCCCGAATATTCATTGGAAGAACTGATGCTGAAGCTGAAACTCCAATCCTTTGGCCACCTGATGGGAAGAACTGACTCATTTGAAAAGACCCTGATGCTGGGAAAGATTGAAGGCGGGAAGAGAAGGGGATGACAGAGGATGAAATGGTTGGATGACATCACTGACTCAATGGACATGAGTTTGAGTAAACTCCGGGAGTTGGTGATGGACAGGGAGGCCTGGCATGCTGCAGTTCATGGGGTCACAAACAGTCGAACATGACTGAGTGACTGAACTGAATAATGGGAAAAGGAAAAGGAACTCAATTTAGTTAGGTTTAGAAGTAAGAGGTTTGAGATGACAGAAAAATTCTCAGTGTCCAGGTATGAAATCCAGAACAGATATCAAATTGAGTCACTCAAATTGAGTTATCAGTAGCAATATCAGTGAAAAATATGACACAGATCAATTTCCTAAGGAAAAGATAAAAGAAGAAAAGAACAGCAGTTTATCCTCTTATTCTCCCCTTCAATATTTCTGCCTTCTATATTATCTTTTGGTTTTCTAATTTTTTATTAATTTATTTATTTTAATTGGAAGCTACTTTACAATATTGTGGTGGTTTTTGTGATACATTAACATGAATCTCACCAATGAATATTCTTACCCATAACTGCTGTGATGTTAAGAGCCAAGTCTCACATATCTTCTGTTACTGAAGCCATAGGAGATACTCAATAAAATCATTTTGGCTGGTTCTAATAACCAGCCCAAATTATTTAGAAAAAAATCTAGTAGCAGTGGGACTTGATCAACACATAATTCCTGGACAGTAAAGTCCACCTTCTAAGGGTATGCTGGAGTATCATCTATAATGCCTCTTTGAGGCCAACACCAAAAGATGTCTTTATACTACTTCATTCATTCAATAAAAACTACTAAAAATTCTCTGTGTGCAAGGTACTAGGCTAAGATGCAGCTCTTGGGAGACAGAACACTAAATCAGACAAGGCCTCTCTCTTGTAGATCTTACAGTACTGTAACCATCTTCTGCAAGGTCAAAGATAAACTTGTGTATTGAATCATTTTAGGCTACTCCACTGTAGCTACTAATACAAATGCTTATAATTTGATAGCTTTCTTTTGACTTCAGGAAGCAGTCTCAGCTACTTTAACAGGTAGCAATGTTCTTTGAGTATAACTGCTACATTTTTTGTAACTGTAG
Organism: Antilocapra americana; assembly: GCA_007570785.1. NCBI lineage: Eukaryota > Metazoa > Chordata > Mammalia > Artiodactyla > Antilocapridae > Antilocapra > Antilocapra americana. The sequence continues at coordinate 5,839,503 of ML663469.1, read as the reverse complement.
ATAAAACTTCATATTCATAAAGTTCTCCATCATCAACTTTGTTCATACACTGAAACTACTGATAGAAAGTTCACTAAATTTTTTATGTCCATAAAGCCACAGTCCAAGTTATCCTGGCCTTCCCTGTGGCCCATAAATCCTCATCACTTGTCTAAATTTCTCTCTTCCCCTACTATACAAATAATTCAAATTCTTCTTTCCTTCCATGTGGTATCTGTAATTCATATACACTACTATCTTCCTTCTTTGAATTCTGATAATTTTATATATAGCCAGCCTCCATCAACTGAACATTTAGGCTTAAGTGTCCTTATGTTATTCAACAAGCGTTTCAGTTAAGCTTTTTTTTTTTTTTTACAGGAATATATCAATAAATTCTTTAAGGGAAATCTCCACACTTGTGTGTCTGTGTGTCTGTGTGTCTGTGTGTGTGCACACACGCTCACTGGCACCATTTTATGCAACTTTCTACTTATAGAAAGCAGACAATATATGCAAATGCTTCTTCATATCTACAGAATTTCACAAAACACTTTCTATACTTAGACCTTTGATAAATGCTTTTAGATCATAATATTGCTTGCTAGACCAACATATATTCCTTCTACTCACAATCTAACTCCTCGGGGAAGATTCTATCTTAATGGAAGATGAAGGAGGATGGGGGTAAATCTTTCAGCATATTTATATTCCTATTACTGCTCTACTGTTCTTCATAATTTAAGGCAACATCACTAACAATGGAAACAGTGAGAGACTTTATTTTTTGGGGGGGGGGCTCCAAAATCACTGCAGATAGTGACTGCAGCCATGAAATTAAAAGACACTTACTCCTTGAAAGAAAAGCTATGACCAACCTGATCAGCATATTAAAAAGCAGAGACCTTACTTTGCTGACGAAAGTCCATCTAGTCAAAGTTATGGTTTTTCCAGTAGTCACGTATGGATGTGAGATTTGGAATATAAAGAAAGCTGAGCACCGAAAAATTGATACTTTTGAACTGTGGTGTTGGAGGAGACTCTTGAGAGTCCCTTGGACTGCAAGGAGATCCAACCAGTCCACCCTAAAGGAGATCAGCCCTGAATATTCATTGGAAGAACTGATGCTGAAGCTGAAACTCCAATATTTTGACCACCTGACATGAAGAACAGAGTCATTGGAAAAGATCCTGATGCTGGGAACAACTGAAGGCAGGAGGAGAAGGGGATGACAGAGGATGAGATGGTTGGGTGGCATCACCGACTCAATGGACATGAGTTTGAGTAAGTTCCAGGAGTTGGTGATGGACAGGGAGGTCTGGCGTGCTGCAGTCCATGGGGTCATAAAGAATCAGAAATGACTGAGTGACTGAACTGAACTGAACATCACTAACAATGAGTAAAAAAAGGAAGACCAGGGAGTTATGAGTTACTAATAGGGATAAAAAAAAAGTCTAATACCAAAGCTGTTGGAGCTAATAATATCTTGCCCTTCATTTGCAGACCTGGAGTGATCAGACCAGTGCCACAGAGAGGCAGTTTCTTCTTGAGAAGTCATGATACCCTCACGGCAATAAAAACAGCCACTTTAGGTTCATTAGGATCACTCTTCAGGTCAAGTAGAACCACTGCCCAACTACATCATGATCCAAAGTTTCAAACAAAATGGGGAATAGAGTTTGGAAATGAGTAATAAAAACTGATCAGAGATAAATACGCCAAAAGAAATAAAAACAGCAGAGCCTGAATCAGTCTGCATGGATGCCTCAGTGTGGAGGAGTAGCTGGGGGCCACAAACAAAAGGCCACAAAGGAAACTCACCCCACAAATATGCCTGGAAGAACCATCTTGTGCTGGTAAGGGAGAGACAGAGTCATTGAAAACAACCTTGATGCCTCTCACTTCTAGAATTAACGGAATCTCTGGGTCTCTAGACACTTACAACACACCTACAAACTCACACAAACTCAAACACACACAAAGTCACACATGTTAGGTCGAAGCTATACTCGCTCATCAACAAGGCGGTCCCATCAGTTTGGAATCAAATCAAAAGCTCCTTTATACAACCTAAGACTCATATTAAAAGGGTGCTTCTTTTTTAAACAGTCTTATAAACTAGTTTTAAATTCTTTCTAAAGAATTTTTATTGAAGTATAGTTTATTTACAATGTTGTGCCAATCTCTGCTATATGGCAAAGAGACTCGGTTATACACATATAGACTTTTTATATTCTTTCCCATTATGGTTTATCACAGGATATTGAATGTAGTTCCCTGTATTATACAGTACGACTTTGTTGTTTATCCACATCATTGTTTTAAATTCTGAAGACATTTATCATGGTGAAGAAAAAATTGGGGGAAGGGCACAGGGGCAGGGCAACTGATAAACCAGGCTGTCCCAGGCTTCACTTGAAATCATATAGTGTCACCTTAGCCTTTTTCCTACAGAATAAGGCCTCAAAGCAGGGAGAATGCACACATTAAAGAAGTGAAAACTGTCACTGCAGGAAAACAAAGGTGGGCCTGCTAAATGCAAGTGAATCTAGATGGACTGTAACTTTTGTTTCCTAGCCATCAAAAATAGTTTGGAGGATTTGTGCCAAAATTAGAAATAAAACCATGATCTTTTCTCCCTGCACCCTGCAGAGTTGCCTTTGAAGTCACATGTGCTCCACAGGGCACAGACAGAAACAAAAATCAGGCACTTCTTAAGTTTTATTATAGGCAGTTCAGTATGAGACAGTGTCCTTCCAGCATTTATTAAAAAGTCATTTTCAGCTCCTTCTTCTCAAATATGATGAGCTTTTGTCTTATGCCCTGGAATTTAAATCCATGCTTCCCTCTGGTTATACCTTCTGGTCCCAGGGATAGCCTCGGGGACTTGGCCCAGCCACCTGGATCTAGTTCATACACTGCCTGGATGGACGTGCTCCAGCTCCAGGATCATAAGGACTGAGGCTGACTTTCTGCAGCCACCTGGCAAGAGTTGGCTCGCTTTGCAGCCTTCTGGACTTCCCTGAATAGCTCACTAGGGTGCTACAAGCCCCCCTTATCTCCCCATTCTGCCTTACCAGGGCTACATAAAATGCAGCTATCCCTTCTTCCTGCCACAACCATAATGCTGGTATATTTTGAAAACAATCCAACTGCAAAATCAGGCACTTCCTTGGTAAGCCTCAGGACAGCCTTAAGTTTGGAAATATTTATGCTGTTTGTTTGGTTTTCTGCCTAGATACTGAGCTCAGAGTGGAAGTGGAAGTGTCCTGAGCCAGTATCACATAAGTGGGAGCTAAAAGATCACAGAGGAGAAAAAAAAAAAAAAAACATTTCATATTTTCCAATGCATTAATTCACCCACTGTGTAAACTCAAAAGAGAAAAAAATCAAAATAGTGTATTTTCAGCATAACAGGGTTTATTGTAGGCTATTAAAATTGGCTTTTTTTGGAAGGGAAGCTAGAACTAAAGGGAATCTTAAAGACCAACTAATTCAATTACTTAACGAAGTGGAAAGTGCTGCCCAGAAGTCAATGGCTCAGACTGCTAGGATGGTGTCAATAAGACAGGCAAGCCATTCAGAAGGAGCCTCCACTGGCAGAAGTCAGACTTGAACATCAAAAACAACGACTGCAACTGATTCAAACACTTCAAATCTATAATGTCCATGAGTTTATAATGAATAGGTAAGTTGTCCTTCCATCTCCACCCTCGTAACAGTAGAAGATAGCTCACTGGTGACTTCTAGTTAAAGATGACAGGGCCCCAAATTAATCATTCTGGCAATCGATAAAGAAAAGGCAAGGCTGAATAATGTATCCTGTTTTTTCTTTTTCAAACTATATTTCAGGATAACCAAATAACTGATGATGGAAAATTCACCCACATAAAAGAATCCAAACTAATAAATGCAGAAATAATGATGGAACTAGAAAACTTCCATTTTGACTCTGACATCTGAAATTTAGTCTTTAAACCAGGTCCTAAGAGATGGAACACAGAACAGTTAAGAATCAATGAAAGTAGAGGGGGATAAAATTCCACAATTGGGGTAATTAATTACTAAAAATATAAAGGAATGAGTATCTGGAAAAGAAAGTTCAAAACGGAAATGAGGTAGCAAAAGCAGCATCCAGGGAGACAAAGAACACTATCAACACCTTTCCCAAATTTCAAGTTAGCCCAGGATTGTTTAAAAAGAAGAAAAAAGTATGACAAAAGTGAGAATATACACAAAGCACAGAAATAATACTGTGGGGGACAGGGGGTGGGGAAGAAGCTGGTCCTGGTCATTGTAGCAATCTTCACAACAGTCAAAATATGGAAGCAACCTCAGTTCTACAGACGGACGAATGGATAAAGAAAACACGATGTGTATACACAACGAAATATTATTCAGTCATGAAAAAGAAGGAAGTCCTGCCATGAACAACAACATGGATGGACCTTGAGGGTATTACACCACGTGAAACAAGGCAGACAGGCAAAAACAAATGCCGTATGATCTCATTTATATGTGGAATCTGAAAGAAACTGACACAAGGAAGAGATTGGTGGTTGCTAGACGTGAGGATTAAAGAGTGGGTGAAATGAGTGAGGAGGTTCCAAAGATACAAATTTCCAATTTAAGACAAATAGATTCTGGCAATGTAATGCACAGCACAATGACTATAGTTAATAATATTCAGTGGCTCAGTCATGTCGAACTCTTTTTGACCCCATGGACTGTAGGCTGACAGGCTCCTCTATCCGTGGAATTTTCCAGGCAAGAATATTGGAGCAGGTTGCCATTTCCTACTCCAGGGATAGTTAATAATACTGTAGTGTATATCTGCAAGTTGCTAACAGAGCAAATCTTAAAAGTTCTCATCACACACAAGAAAAAAACGTGTAACTGTATGTGATGACCACTGTCAACTAAATTTACTGTGGTGATCATTTCACAATATATACATGTATCAAATCATTATGGTGCACTACAATGTTACATGTCAATTATATCTCAACTTTTTAAAAAACCTGGTGCCAAAAGTCCCACTTGATCCCCATCTCTAATGAACAGTATGAAAAAAAGACAAGCTGGGATTAAGGGTGACCATGGGCTACAGCCCAATATCAGATGAGCCCCATGCGTATTAACCAGAAACAACGAACTTTCTCAAACAGTGACCTCGTGTATCATCCACAGTGAGGTCTCAGTGGGCTTTACTTGGCTCACTGTGAGGATTCTCTCTGTCAAAATAAATAAACAGAAGTAATGAAATCAAACAAACCAAAAAAAAAAACCAAGGCAGCCAGAGAAAAGCACAGCACTGCACAAAACTAATAAAGGCAGTGAGGAGAGAGTCAACATTGCAAAATGTTGTTACTTTGTAATACATTTTGGAACCTTCGGAATGTTTGACAGGTCATGACATGGAACAGTGACCTTGTGATTGAAACAGAAGCACCGTCTTTTTTTCTCCCTACTGAACTAGTCATTTCTTTCAACAGCTAAGTATGAGAGAGGGAGTGAGGAGAAGAAAAACAGAAGAGAAGGAAACTCATTTGATGAGGAGCTGGATCCTAGTTTCCCTTGGTTCCTATTTTCCAAATGAAGTTCGTAAAATGTCCTACTGCTGAGCTTTTTGAATGGTCAATAGTGACTTGTTTCCAGCTTTTTCCAGAAAAGCAGATATAGCTTTCTTTTTTATTTTATTTATTTCTTGTGTGTGTGTATATATATATATATATATATATATACATATATATCAATGTTTATATACTGGGATATAAAGGGACTTCCCCAATGGCTCAGCAGGTAAAGCATCTGCCTGCAATGCAAGAGACACACGAGATGCAGGTTTGATCCCTGAGTCAGGAAGATCCCCTGCAGAAGGAAATGGCAACCCACTCCAGTATTCTTGCCTGGGAAATCCCATGGATATAGGAGACTGGCAGGCGACAGACCAAAGAGTCACAGAGTTTGACACAAATGAGTAACTAAGCACATACTGAGGTGTAATTCTGATGCCATAAAATCCACCTTTTTAGAGTGCACAACCCAGTGGTGTTTAGTACATTCTCAAGAAATCACCAGTAATATAATTCCAGAAATTTTTCATCACCCCAGAAAGAAATGCCGTATGCATCAGTACATTCTCCATTCTCCCCTTCCCCAAGAGTTAAAATTAATCTGTCTCGTTTGTCTCTGTGGATGTGCCTGACAAGGACATTCCCACTGTAAGGCATCATACAATATACGGTCTTTGGTGTCTGGTTTCTTTCACTTAGCTCAATGCTGTCAAGGCTCATCATGGGACACCATGTATCAGTACTTCATGTGGGGCTTTCCTGGTGCCTCAGACAGTAAAGAATCTGCCAGGAAACCCAGGTTCAATCCCTGGGTCATGAAGATCCCCTGGAGAAGGGAATGGCTACCCACTACAGTATTCTTGCCTGGAGAATTCCATGAACAGAGGAGCTTGGTGGGCTATAGTTCATGGTGTCCCAAAGAGTTGGACATGACTGAGCAACTAATACTTTCTCTTTTTCACTTTCAGTGGAGGCATGTACAGATGTGAGAGCTGGTCCATAAAGAAGGCTCAGCACCAAAGAATTGATGCCTTTTGAATTGTGGTGCTGGAGAGTCCCTTGGACAACAAGGAGATCAAACCAGTCACTCCTAAAGGAAATCATCCCTGAATAGTCATTGAAAGGACTGTTGCTAAAGCTGAAGCTCTAATATTTGGCCACCTGATTTGAAGAGCCAACCCACTGGAAAAGACTTTGATGTCAGGAAAGATTGAAGACAAAAGAAGAGGGCAGCAGAGGATGAGATGGTTATGTGGCATCACTGACTCAAGGGAGATAAATTTGAGCAAATTCCAGGAGACAGTGGAAGAGAGAGGAGCCTGGCATGCTACAGTCCATGGAGTTGCAGAGTTGGACATGATTTAATGACTGAACAGCAGCAGTGTTCTGTGTATTTTGTTCATCTATTCATAATGTGATGGATTCTTTCAGTTTTGAGGAATTCACCTTTTTTGGTGGACTGTTTCCACTTTGGGCTATTATGAATAATAGCTCATGAATATTCATGTACAAGTTTTTGTGTGAATGCATGTTTTTTATTCTCTTGGTTATATAGCAAGGAGCAGGACTATTGGGTCTTATGGTAACTCTGTATTAACTTTTTGAGTAACTGGTGGACTGTTTTCCAAAGTAGCTGCACTGCTTTACATCCCACCAGTAAACTGTGAGACTTCTAATTTCTTCACATTTTTACCAAAAATTTTGACTGTCCATCTTTTTGACTATGTATAGTCCGACAGGTATGAAGTGGTATCTCACTGTGGTTTTGACATGTATTTCAACATCTTATGTGCTTAAAAACTAAGCCTCTTTCCTTCTGCTTATTGGCCCTTTATATATCTTCTTTGGAGAAATGTCCATTCAAATATTTTGCTCGATTTTAACTGGGTTATTTGTCTTTTAATTATTGAGTTGTAACAGTTCCTTATATATTCTGGATACAAATCATTTATCAGATATATAATTTGCAAATATTTTTCTCACATTTTATAACTTGTCTTTTCACTTTTTTGAGAATGTCCTTTGAAGCACAAGAGTTTTTAAATTCTGATGGAGTCCAATTTATTTTTTCCTTTTCTGACTGTTTCTGGTGTCATATATGAAGCCCCTGCCTAATCTACAGTCATAAAGGTGTATACCTGTCTTCTTCTAAGAGTTTTATACCTTTAGGTTCTGAGTTAATATTTTTTAATGATTGAGTTATGAGTTCTACTTCATCTTTTTGGTAGCTTTCTTTTTGTGACATCTTCAGTCTGTTTGTAAGGCTGCAGCCCTCACATAATTTCTCAGTGCAAGTTGCTGCTTCAAGGTAAGAGAAGGAGGTATTATTTTTAACAAAATGAAATGACTGAGGAGGCAGTACACAAATCAGTAGCTCAAGTTCTGAAGTCAGACTCTTCTCAGTTCTACTACTTACATGCTGTGTGACTCTGAGTTGAGTTGCTCTCTTCTCTGTAACCAGATTCTCCCTATCTTAAAACCAGGAGAGAAAAAATAGAGCTGCAAAGATTATATGAGTTAATACAGGCAAAGTTCTCAGAAGAGTTTACAGCTCATTGTGAGCATCAAGTCCATGTTAACTATTGTTATCAGTAAAGATTCAATTACAGTAATCCTAGGGTTACAGTTTCCAAAGAAATATAAGTCTCAAAATAAGAGCACAGTAGAAGGAAATCAACCCTGAATATTCACTGGAAAGACTGATGCTGAAGCTGAAGCTCCAATACTTTGACTACCTGATGTGAAGAGCTGACTCACTGGAAAAGACTCTGATGCTGGGAAAGACTGAGGGCAGGAGGAGTAGGGGCAACAGAGGATGAGATAGTTAGACGGCATCACTGACTCAATGGACTTGAGTTTGAGCAAAGCCCAGACGACAGTGGAGGACAGGGAAGCCTGTGTGCTGCAGTCCATAGGGTCTCAGAGTCCAACATGACTTAGTGACTGAACAACAAAAAGAGGCTGGATCAATGATATGGCTTCCAAGACAACACCTCTGATTCTCCCATATGCTGTTCTTGCACCCCAGAGGCCCCCTACCACTGGGGATCACTTTGTGCTGACAATCATCTTTGTCTTGTGTACAAGTCACTCTGTTTTATTTTTCACAAACTTTCAGGTTTACCTAACAGGTGCCACATTTTCAATGCCACACACCAAAAAATTACTTTTGAGTTTACTGGAGTGATACTTTAATCTCTTAGAGTCAAAGCCTCTTTATAAGGGCAAAGTATTCTTTCTCTGTGGCCTTTTTGTGTCCAGGTCATTTTAGCAACAGCGTCAGGAATACTCAGTAATAGCAGAGACAGAGGGCAAGTTTGATTCTCTCAATTTCTTTTCAGGAATTTCCTACATGTTTAATAAATTTCAGGAGATACCATTCAATCCATGTAAACCCACACCATGAACAACTGTAAGTCTTTCTTCCCCAAGGGCTATTTTATTTCAATTCCTAATTATCAGAGTTTGACCAAGTTTCCTCAGAGGCAGTTTCCCATTTGTCAGAAACCTTCTAAAACATTGTCCTTCCCATCCTCACAACTATCCCATCAATTAGTGTGTGTTTAGCAATTGCAAATTACTTTTAATATGAGCAAATGCAAAATATTATTAGATGGGAAAACTTCTGGGATCAAATTCCATCCTGGGCGATTACCGAGTTCTGACACCGTTGGAACAAATAGCAGGATATGTTCATCCAGGATTTGCTGTCGCCCTTCCACCTGGGAGGTATGCCACTCTGATTCTACAACAATCCTTTGGCTTAAAACAGAATTCCCTGGCGGTCCAATGGCTAACACTTCACCTTCCAATGCAGGGAGTGAAGGTTCAATCCCTGGTCAGGGAGCTAAGGGGTTTCCCAGGTGGCACCAGTAGTAAAGAACCCATCTGTCGATGCAGGAGGTGTAAGAGACACGAGTTCGATCCCTGGGTCAGGAAGATCCCCTGGAGGAGGCATGGCAACCCACTCCAGTATTCTTGTCTGGAGAATCCCATGGACAGAGTAGCCTGGCGGGCTACAGTCCATGGGGTCACACACAGTCAGACACAACTGAAGCGACTGAGCACACACACACACACACACAGGGGGCTAAGATCCCACATGACTCACAGACAAAAAATCAAAACATAAAACAGAAGCAAGATTGTAACAAATTCAATAGACTTAAAAGAAATGGTCCCTATCAAAAAAAGAAAAACAGAATTCCTCTTAAGAATTCCTTTCAGACTCTGTTATCTATGTACACATATTTCAATATTTTACACATCTTTTAAAAACTAAAAACGGGTTTATTCAGCTGGCTCATTTGCCCTGTCCTCCCTCAACTGAGGACATCACTGGTCCAGGTTCCAACACACTCATTCACTTCCTCCCTGGACACCCCTAGTGCATTATTTTAGTTCAAACACAGCCATGTCTATAGATCCTGTTTCATTCCGGAGCCCAAGCTGAGAACAAAGCAGCCTGAACTCCACCTGCAGGATACTCCTCACTCAAGAAAACACATTTTCCTCTTCCAAACTGAATTCAGCAAGAATATCCTAGGGTCACTCTAAGCTAACAGAAGAGTAAATCCACTGGGTGAGGTGAGGCCCCAGGGCCTCTGCCACCAGACCGCCCATCTTCCCTGAATCCCCTTCTCTGATGTTTCCCCATCCTTAACCTCCCAAGGGGCTGCTTTAAGATCGAACTCCTTCAGTCTCAGGAAATGCATATCCTAGTTACAGCCTCAGTAAAGAATGAAAAAAAAAAAATGTTAAGCTGGAAATGGTTCTTGGCATAATAATATCTGACAAAAATGAGGCGTTGCTAAGTCACCTGGCCGAGACCAGGGGAGGCACCTGCATTCGGCCTCCTGTACCTGCAGGAGATAAGTCTGAAGAGCCACAGAAAGGGCTCTCCACTAAAGAAAGGAACAGCTCCAACTGTCACGGGAATATGCCTGTCGAGCAACACATTTGGCTGAGAGGCCATGACAATGCTTCTGAGTGCCGAGCAGAGGTGTGATGGGCTGACACAGTGAAGGCTTCCATGCTAACAGAGTGGTCAACCCTCCCAGCTATCTATGACTGTCCCTGTTTCAACACTGAAAGATCTACGTTCTCAGCGGCTACCCTACCACCATCAGCTCTCTGGAACTGGCTACTCTTACCCTTTTCTTAAAAAGATGCGAATACCAGACCACCTGACTTGCCTCCTGATAAACCTGTATACAGGTCAGGAAGCAACATTTAGAACTGGACATGGAACAACACACTGGTTCCAAATCGGGAAAAGAGTACGACGAGGCTGTATATTGTCACTCTACTTATTTAGCTTACATGCAGAGTACATCATGAGAAACGCTGGGCTGGAAGAAATACAAGCTGGAATCAAGATTGCTGGGAGAAATATCAATAACCTCAGTTATGCAGATGACACCACCCTTATGGCAGAAAGTGAAGAGGAACTAAAGAGCCTCTTGATGAAAGTGAAAGAGGAGAGTGAAAAACTTGGCTTAAAACTCAACATTCAGAAAACTAAGATCATGGCATCTGGTCCTATCACTTCATGGCAAATAGATGGGGAAACAGTGGAAACAGTGAGAGACTTTATTTTGGGGGGCTCCAAAATCACTGCAGATGGTGACTGCAGCCATGAAATTAAAAGGCACTTGCTCCTTGAAAGAAAAGGCATGACAAACCCAGACAGCATATTAAAAAGCAGAGAGGTTACTTTGCCGACAAAGGTCCATCTAGTCAAAGCTATAATTTTTTCAGGAGTTATGTACGCATGTGAGAGTTGGACTATAAAGAAAGCTGAGGGCTGAAGAATTGATGCTTTTGAACTGTGGTGTTGGAGAAGATTCTTGAGAGTCCCTTGGACTGCAAGGAGATCCAACCAGTCCATCCTAAAGGAAATCAGTCCTGAATATTCATTGGAAGGACTGATGCTGAAGCTGAAGCCCCAATACTTTGGCCACCTGATGTGAAGAACTGACTCACTGGAAAAGACCCTGACGCTGGGAGAGACTGAAGGCAGGGGAAGAGGCGACAGAGGATGAGATGGTTGGATGGCATCACTGACTTGACAGACATGAGTTTGAGCAAGCTCTGGGAGTTGGTGATGGACAGGGAAGCCTGGCATGCTGCAGTCCATGGGGTTGCAAAGGGTCTGATATGACTAAGCAACTGAACTGAACTCTTACCCTAAACTGGGCCAGGACAAAAGACGAGACCAGAAACTAGTAAGAGGTGAGAAAGAGCAAGGCACATTATCCCAGAGGCAGAACTTTCTGGATCTTAAAGGGTTTTGCCTAGTTAGATCCAGTACAGTTCTCAAGGAAAGAAAGCTCCTTCTTTTATTCAAGCCCCTTCAGTTTTCCAGTGAGGGAGGCAACACCCTCCTAGAAGCTGTTGGGCTGCAGACTTTATATTAGCTCAGTGGAAGAGATTGCAATCCAAATTTTCTAAAAGTTTGGTCTTTGGATTATCTGCATTAGAATCATCTAGTGAGGTTGATCAAATCTATGTCCCTGGGTCCATCCCAACACCTTCTGGATCAGATTCTCTAGCAGTAGACCTCAGAAACCTCCATTTATTAAGAAAGCCCCAAATGTCTGTTGAATACTGAACTTCTCTCCTATTTCTTCTTTCACATCCTCTCCCGCGCCCTCGGTTATGCTTCAGGGCTCAACCAGGACTCCAGCAACAGGAATCCTCAGAAGAGAAGTGAACTTGATTTGGGGGCTCCCCACTTTTCTGTACACCTGCCCTTTTCCAGCTTCTAAATTTCCTCTCTCCTTCCTTTCTAACCCATTACCTTTGACGTCCTGTGTTTAGACAAGGCTCATGAAGACTTGCTCTATTCTGAGCAGTATCTGTATCCCCAAATTACTTCCAATCTCTCCTCCCTCAACATCTGATCTTTTACTCAATAGTACATTGCAGTTTGTTGCTAGGAAAGCAATCTGGATAAATTAATTCATAGTTAGGGCAAAATGATTGATACGATGCCTTACTCTTCTTGGTAAGGAAGAGTTGCTTGTTACCAAAATGAGTCACTAACTGTTGGAATTAATAGACACCTAGGGAAAGTATTTGGGGATTCATAGGGTAATTCCTTAAGCCAGTGCTTTCTGCTGACTTCCCTGACTGGCACAAAATCTTAATGCGGTGAGGAAAAGTCCTTCCACAAGAGCCATTACATAACTCCTCATAACAAATGCCTACAGGGAAGTGATTAAAGCATGGTCTCTGGTCCCAGGAAGACATAGGTCTAAGTCTTGACTCTATTCTAAGTCTTGCTCAGACATGACCAACATATTTAACCTCTTACTCATAAAACCAGAGATTATTACAGCACTTATTTCAGGAGATTGTTAAACTCAATAAAAATTTTTTCAAAGCATCTGATATCTGATATGCTTAACAAACAGTTATTATTATTAGCATTATAAGAATAAGCAGATAATGAGTATCCATCCAAACTCAATGAGTATTCATCCGAACATCCAAACTCCCCTGAATTCAACTACACAAAACTATTCTTATGTGCTTAGTCTTCATGGTTAATCATTCAAATAGCCATGGTATTCATTTACAATTCTAAAAAACTGAGGAAAACATTGGTCATCATCAACCTGGTTTTGCCTTTGACAAGTAAGAGATTTGTAGAATCAGTCCATGTGGCCAAATGATCCTGGCTCAGTGTCTAAGGATACCATGCCTACTGCTGCTCATTTCCTCCTGGGCTTTCAGGCTTTAAAACTCATTGAAGGTCAAGGTCACTGAGGGCATTGCCTCAGTCACTTCCTATTAGTGGTACCACATAAGCAAAAGCAAAATGGAGCATGTAGAGAGGAGCAGAGCAACAGGAGAACCATGGGCAGCAGGATTTCTAATAGTCGGTGGTCAGCTCCTCTTTGCCAGGTCCCTCTTCTAAGGGTAATGGTGACTAAAATCATGAAGGCAAGGAAGGACCAAGTACTAAACTGCCTTCTTCAAACAACAGAAACCAAGACAGTCTTGTATTACTGGGACAATTGATGGCACTGCCCCAACTCACACTTAATACCTAGGAAATGCGTCCATTTTCTGCTGCTGAACTTCCAAGACTAAGACAAAACAGATAAATTCAAGAAAACAGTTTTCAGAGATAGAGTTCATGGCCTTTGGACTCCTACCAAGCTCAACATGCAGTGACTTATTAGGTAAAACTGAGGGGCTCCCCCAGGAGACACAGAAAAGAAATTTTTCCAATAAATGGGCCTTCAACTATGCTTCTACCATAATTACAAGGTAAAAAAACACACAGCAAATACAAGCAATGCCTGGCTTCTAGGAAAATCAAAAGAAGGGTCAGAGTTCAACAAGATGAGATGCCAGCAGAGGAAGTGAGGCAGACTGAAGGCAATGGATGATGACAAGAAGGCAACAAGGATGGCAATGTAGAATTAGAAAAGAGGATAATGGGGCAGGATACCCACCAAGAAAACAGACTACTATTACCCCAGACACTGTAAGCAAGCAAAGTGAAATTAGATTTTTTAAAAGATAAATAGCACATCACAATAAGCAGTAGCCACTATCCATGACTTCGATATTCTTATACAGTATCTATTCTTACTTGATCCTATCTGCTCAATTGTGATTAAGCCTTCAAATCTGCAATTCAATAACAAAATTCAAAACCAACACACTTTGTCATCTCTAGTTACAATATATACACAGAGCTCTCAGATGTTAAGAGCAGTGGCTGGCCTAGGAATTCTCATAATCAAATTACAGAGCGCTAGCGGAACTCTTGCTGGGAATCCAGGCCAATCTCTGAAGGCTATAATTCAGAGTAACATGGAGAAATTAGAGAAAGACATTTTCATTAGCATGAAGCTTTAGACTTGTAGCCAAAATTTGGAAGGAAATGCAAAATCCAATCAGATAGAATAAAATGACTATATAATGCTGCCAAGAACTAAAGAAATGCAGAATATAATCAAGCAGTAGAGGAAATTAGTTGCAACCTGGATAAGGATGTGGAAGTATGTCTATCCAAATCAGATGAAAGGATATAAGGCTATCAGTACTGGAGACCAAGGCTGAAAAACTCCATCTTATCAGAAGGGTGTGGACAGCCATCTGTTGTCATAGCAACTATACAAGATTTAGCCTTCTGTTGTCATAGTGATTATTAAATGGACTTACTGGCAGTTCTAAAGAAAGAAAGTTAGTGCTAAGCCATGTCTGACTCTTGGGACCCTAGGGACTGTAGCCTGCCAGGGCCCTCTGTCCTTGGGATTTTCCAAGCGAGAATATTAGAGTGGGTTGCCATTTCCTTCTCCAGGGGATCTTCCCAACCCAGGAATTGAACCCAGGTTTCCAGCACCGCAGACAGATTCTTTACCAACTGAGCTATGCAGGAAGCAGTTCTAAAAGAACTAGACAAATGCCTCAATTCCGAATCTCTGTCAGATAAACAACTGCATGGTGGCCTGGTCACCCCAACCATTAGAATGACAACCTCAGCCAACCTCACATAATGTATCTGCTTCCCTTAGTGAGCATGTGTCTTGAATTAAATACAGAGATACTAAAGTAAATAAAGGCAACAGTACTAATAATTTGTATTGTGTTCAGAATCATCTTTGTACACTAGGTATTAAATTATATGGAATGCTTGAGAACCTGCCATCTTCGGCAACATGCCAGATTGTAACAGACTTGTGACTATCAGTGTTTTCCAACAGTATTAGAATGTTTAGAACAATGTGAAGGTCTTTCAGTTTGCTTTATAGGCATATAAAGTGATTAAAAAGAAGACTGGATATATTCATTTACAAATGAATCTTTACAGATTCAAGAAAATGTGATTAACTTTTAAATGAAATGGATTAATGGGAATTTAGTCTGCCCCACTTGAGTTTACTGGCCATAATTTAAAGTAAACATCCAAAAACTGTTTGTTCTTATTTTATACATTACTTACTAGATTTACATAGAGAATAACAAGCATTTTAAGTAAAATAGAGGCATAAATTAAAAATAAAACTAGTCTTCAACTTTAATAAATCAATATTAATTAAAAGTTTGTATCATTTAAAAAGAGTAGTCATTTTAGTCTTCCCAAAAATGAATGTGTGCACTGTATGCTTAGTTGCTCAGTCTTGTCCGACTCTTGCGACCCTATAGACTGTAGCCTGCCAGGTTCCTCTGTCCATGGGATTCTCCAGGCAAGAATGCCAGAGCTAGTTGCCATTTCCTTCTCCAGGGGATCTTCCCAACCCAGGGATCAAACCCAGGTCTCCTGTATTGCAGACAGACTCTTTACTGACTGAGCTATGTGAGAAGCACAATGAATAACCTGAATCTAATAACAAGTAAACATTAAACAAATATAAAACAAGAGGCATTCTACAAATGAAGGAAGGAAGAAGGGAAGGCAGGAAGGAAAGGAGGACTGGTCTGTACTGCTCAAAAATGTCACTGTCATAAAAGAAAAGAAAGAACTGTTCCAAATTAAAGACATCCAAAGGGACATGACAATTCAATAAAATACATGGTTTGGGACTTTCTTTTGCTAAGAGTGACTTTGTTGTTTCAATTCGTAAAATCTGAATGAGGTCTGTAGATTAGATAGTATGATGGTATTAATGTTAACTTCACAATTTTGATAGGGCTGTGGTATTTAAGTAGAGAGTTTCATTGTTTTCAGGAAATAAAGAGTGAAGTATTTAGGAACAGAGACATCATGTCTGACTTAGCCCAATGGTTCAGAAAACAAAAACAGAGAAAAAAGAGAAAAGGACAAAATGTCATCATTTGAGAAATCTGGAAAAGTTTACAGGAATTCTTTGTAATATTCTTGCAACTTTTCTATATATCTAATACTATGCTTTTTAAAACTTCAAAGAAAGAAACACTAATATTAAAGTAATAGGGGTTTTTTTTAAGCCACTCTTTGACATCAAAAATAACCCACTGATACTGAAGCACAAAAAGATGATTAAAAGCTGGAAAAGTAAATCTGAGAGAGTAAAATTGGATTGAATAAAATGGACAAAGGGGAAATTAGAGAAAGGATTATTTAAAGCACGTTAAGCTTTCCTCTACTTTGAACCAAAAGTCAATTATATCCCCTGAGATGAGGGCTCTAATGCCAAGAGCATGGGATGCCCACAGCAAATGCTGCCCCAGAGTTTAACTCAACCGGGTGGCCGAGGCTCAGGGTCATCTCCCCCACCCCATCCTCCTCAGCAGGACTCCTCTTCAAGAAAATCTCCCTCTCCACCTAAGGCCAAATGCTTCTAGGTAGAAGCAGGTCCCACGCCTGGGGATCCAGATATCAGCCCCAGCCAGGCCAGGACCAGAGGGCTGTGAATCACTCTTTGTAACAGGACAAAAGACCTCATTCAGTGGAGAAACTTGTAGGAACAGTAACTCTCCTAGCGTTCTCCTTGGCAATACAAGCCCCCATTCCTAAGCACTCCCTAATTGGTGGTGCTTCCAGTACACAGATATCTGACTTCAAATGTGCCTGGCCCTTCTCTGAGCCCACGACCAGACAGACAAACCAACTGCAGCTTCACCCTGGACTGTACCAGCCTAAACTATCTAGCATGACCCGAGGCACCCCACCACCTGTTAATGTGCAGGCTCCAGCTGGTCTTACCCTGAGCGTGCTCTGGAGGCAACAGCAGCCTGTGAAACAGAGACTGGAACACAAAGAAACCTCTTAACAAGATCAATTATTAAAAATCAAAATGAATGCTGAAAGGAAGCCGTGGTATCCCCTTCTGTAAATTCTTCAAAGTCTTGGGAGAATTTTATTTACTCTGAGTATTTCAAATATTTCCATGTCTGAAACCAGGAGTCAGACTATATAACTTTGAAATGGTTATACAGTGGTAACTTTGAAATTAAGTGACTGCATCTGTGTGTGTGTGTGTGTGTGTGTGTGTGTGTGATTGAATTAGAGAAATACATAACAACTACGTCAACCTTTCATTAATTCAACAAGTGTTGACTAAGTTCATGTTATATGCATAATGGAAGCTGTGAAAAGAGGTTTTCAAAAACATGCAGAAACGGGCTTAAAATTCAAATGTGAAAATGCTTTTTAAATAACTACTCAGCACAGCAGTTCAATGAAGTAAGTACCACCAGCCTCACTTTCAAGGTAAGAAATCCAAAAGAGAAAGAAATAAAAAATAGAAAAACTTCAGAAACACATCAAATGGCTCCAGAAGTCCTAACAGAGTTGAAGAGTCCCCAGTCTTAGTCTCTGATTTGGAATAATTGGGTAATCTTGGCAAACCACCCTACTTCACAAGATCTTAGATTCAGTAAGTGAATTGAACCAGGTGGCCCCTAAGGTTGCTTCCAGCCTTAAAAAAAAAAGCTAGAATCTGTACCCTAGGGTATGCCCTGCTGAGCATACATCACAAGCCAGATGAGGATAAGAAGAGAAAAGACCAAAATACAGCCATTTCAGAAAAACTTTAGTTTACACAGAAAAGGAAATGGTAATGATTCAATCAGAAAGAAAAAAGTTCTGATTATTCAAAAGAGGTGCTGCAGAAAACTCAAATAAGGAGAAGATCTTTGTTCTGTTTCTCTTGTGATTATCAAGAATAGTAACACCCGCCAGTGTCTGCAATGCAGAGGCAGCTGAAGCGCAGGGTACTCGTGCCCTTGGAAGGAGGAAAGGCAGCACCCTACAGGGGCTGTCACTCTTGTTCTCCTCTGCCTTTGTATCCACCTCCCAAGGAACAAAGACACAGTCATCAGCCCCCAGTCTTCACTTTTTCCCAGGATTAGGTAACTCGTGAAGGGCCGCTGGCACTTGGAGAAGCCTGTGTTCAGCCCCTGTGACCCAGAGGCCTCCTTCGTGCTGCTTCCAGCCATCCACCATGAAGGTAACCCACCCTCCCTGGCCTGCTGAGCCTCCCAAATAACCTCTCTGCTCAAATAAAAGCAGACTGGACTAGGAGGAGCCTGGCTATAAACCAAGCCCCATCATCAACTGGCTGTGTGACGTGTAAGTAGCTATTTAACTTCATGTGCCTCTTAGCTCCCCTGTAAAACAGTGATTAACACTGGACCTATCACCTCAAAAGTATATAGAAACATGTTTTAAATGTATAAAACGTCTCTTTGAATTAATAAGAAAAATATGTATCTCCCAACAGATAAAGAGATAGCTAAAAAGATTAATGAGAGAAGAAGGAAAACTGGTCAATAAACAGTAGAAGATGCTCATTAATAAATCAGGACTTGAAAATAACACAATTATTAGATACCACTTTTCATCCCACAGATCAGTAAAATTTAAAAGATCATATTAGCAAGGGTATGAGAAGATGAGTACTCTTAGACGTGTCAGGTGAAAAGATAACTTGCCTTTTGGGGAGAATTTGATAGTACCCATAAAGATATCAAAAGTATGCATGCCTTTTGATCTTTTGCAATACCCTCCTAGAAAAATGTTCTCACATATGCTGAAAACATATGCATAAAGATGTTCAATGTAGCACTGTTTGCTTAAATGTTTATTAACTGGGGGATGGTTAAATAAATTATGGAACATATATACCAAGGAATATTAAACTGCCAGGTAAAAGAATTAAGTAGATCTACTTACCTGTGCTGGTATGAAATACATTATGAAACCAGAATAGTGCCTGGTACATAGGAGCCACTCAGGAAGTATTTGTTGAATAAGTGAATACATATATACCTTTTCACAGCACTTTTGTATATCTTATCTCATCTCATTTCTACGAAAATCCAACTACATGAGCCAAGCAAGGATTTCTGTCCTCAGAGAAAGGGCAAAGACATTAAAGTTCAAAGTGAACATGACCTGCCCAAGATGATACCCCTAAAGTACTGGTCAATGCTCTTCAGTGACTGACACACACTCTGCCTGCAGTAAGGCCAAGCTGGGAGAAACCCCAGTGAGGAAGCGCCAAGTTTACAAGTAGCTGGAGGGTCACTCAGCATTTCTGGTTGACTGGGACCTATCAGCAGAGCCATCCATGAGGTGAGGTTTGGCTGTCTGGACCTCTACTCTGGCCCTTTGGGCATCTAACAACAGGTCTGAAAGGAGGTCATTCAATACCAGGTCGTCATGGAAACTCTACCCTGCCCCCACTCCCTTGCCCCTGGAACAGAATGGACCAGGAAGGGGAAGAGGAGTATTTGTAAAGTGCCTGCTATGAGCCAAGCACGATGAATAGGAAAAAATTCATCTGAGCCTTCTTTTAAAAAATCACCAAAAGAAAAAGACACTGTGTTGTTGGTAAGCAAAGTACATAACATGCCTGCATCGCAGCTTAATCTAGGTCAGTTATGGCTGCCAAGGAAGCTGAGCTCACGTGAAGCTCACCCTGGTCACCCTGCTTGCCAGAGCGCAAGTCCAGACAAGGGAGGTCTGGGTACCACATGGCCAGTTGTGCTACAGCTGCACAGGGGGTGCTTACTGGTTCACATCAGGAATATGGATGTCAGACACAAAAGAAAAAATCACTGGCTGATTTGTAAAACACAAACACTCTGTCCCAGATGAGCCAGGGGACAGCCAACATATTCAGAAATTTCAGATGCTGGGCTCTTACTGAAATAGCATCTTCTTTCGCTTTTATTCATCCTACTCTCAACATTATCAGAAAATGGTGAAAATGGTACTATGTTTGGGCCATTGTTACCTTGCAAGTTTCATCTTAATTACAGAGGCTCTTGGCAACCGTTGCTTAGTAACAAACACATTTGAAATAGATTTGTTGACTTAATATGAGACAATCTGAAAAGACCTTAGCCCAAAATCCACTGATGGAAAAACAGCAATGGTCTGGCAAAGCAAAAATACTTTTTTAAATTAAAAAGTACTCATAAACTTAAGGTTTTACCAGATTCCAAAGACATTACTGAATGTCTAGAGTAGTATCATAATATTTTATGATACTTCAGTACCGATCTATTATTTTCCGAAGCACTTCAGATGCAGTTATCTGACTGAGAGGCTAACTGCAGCTCTGCAAGACAGGCCTTAGACTTGGACTTTTAGTCAAACGAGGCTCCTTCACAGAAAAGCAATGGTGTTTGGGTTTTGCACAGGTTCAAAATATAATCCATGGCATAGTTTTGAACACCACCAGCTCTTTCAAGATTTCTGGAAGTGTTGAAGGCTTCTGGTGAGTTTTCAAGTCAGAAGGAAAAAAGCAAAGAAGCTTTCCCTCAATCTTTCCAAGAATATTCTTTTACCACCTGTTAATAAAATCTGTGATAAAAGTGAAAATGGAAATGCAGCTCAGGACTCTCTCATACACACAAGGACAGAAACCCCAACCCTGCACACTCTCCTCGAGTGCCCTGCACACTCTCCTGCCTCCTGATGATACCTCATCGTCCACTGGCCATGTCCACCTCAGGAGCTGGGCATCAATACCCACTCTGCCCTGGTTTCACTATCTCAGGAAGAGGAATCCTCACAGGTGCTATAAGTCCCTCCTTGCATCTTGTGGTATTTTCCACTGCCCCTGTTTCTGCTCCAGCTTCTTTTCTTCCATTTTTTGAAAAACTTCTCTAAAGAGGAGTCTCCATTCACTGGCTTTCCTTTCTCACATCCCACTCAACCCTCAATCCACAGCAATCTGACTTTAACTCATGATTTCCTCTTCCAGTCACCATTTCTGTGGATTCCAGAAAGACTTCAATGAATAGCAGTATACTTTAGAAATCTGTTTTTCTGATATGTTTGTCTTGGCAAAAATAGTGTTAGATATTAAACTACTGGTCTGACCACCACATTTCCCCCAGTGCTTGCTTCGTTTAGCTCTGGTGAGGACTTCATGCTAACTTCAAAACCCACTAGTCCTCTGTTCATGAAGACATCGCCGGCTGCCAAAATTTTCTTTCTAAACACTCCCTCATCTGATGCTTTCTCATCTCCGCTCAAAAAACATCCTGGCACTCCAGGTCTGCCAACAGCCTTCCTTCCAGTCTTTTCTACTACTTAAGTCCACCCCAACCTAACCCATCTGCTGGAGTGAGTCCTTTAAGTTTATCACAGTCCAAACATATATCCCTATGATGAGAAGAATTAGCTTCCACTGAAGCGGGAAAGAGAATACCCACCAAGGGGGCACCTGTCCAGGACATTCTATCTGGTTGCCCATCACATCACAAGTCACTTCACCAGCCTCCTTCACTTACTTGGGCTGCCTGGCCCCAAGGTATTTGAACTCACAGACATAAGCCTAAATCTTTCTCAGTAGAAAGAGACCTTTCTATTGCTTCCCATACTCAATCATTCGTGGATTTCCTCATCAAATAAATCCCTATCAAGAGCCAAAATGTATCACTGTGCCAGGCATTGTCTATAGGCAATGATGACTCATTAATAACAAAGATAATGAAACTTTCCGTTATCTCATGGAATCCCTAGAATCACACATTATTCAAATAAGTATAAAATAAGTGCTGTGGAGGACTATATATGGCCAGAAAAGTGTACAACAGAGAGACTAACCAAAGCTATATGGTGGGGGGCTGGGTGAGGAAGGTGGTACTTAAGGAAAAGGAACAACATATGGTAAAGGTCCTGCTCCTACTCACATTCTTTACCCATGATATCACCAAAATGCAAGTTCACATGCCCAACACGCAGTGAGGCCAAACAACAGCAAAATGTCAAGAGTTTGGGGCAGAGAAACGTTTACTGAAGGCCCTACAAGAATATGGGGGGCCCATGCCTTCAAAACCCCAAACTCCCTGAAAGCTCTCACCAAAGACCTTTTCTAGGAAAGCTGAGGGAGGAGCAGGTGAGCTGTTGCAAAATTCTTGGGGGTCAGATCCTTTGTTCCTGAAGTGAGGCCAAAGTTCAGGGAACCATGTTCCTGTAAACCTCCACCAAACAAATGTTATTCTCTGTTCTGACAAGAAAGGTCCCAAGTCATGACTTTCACTCTCTGAGGTCCAGTCCTGGCTGAGAGAAGGCAGAACTCAGCTGGCGACTCCCTCAGGGCCCAGTTCCCAGACTCTGTCCAGCTGTCATGGCCAAGGGAGTCAGGCGCCCAGGACCCAACTGGCCCTCAGGTTCCTCAGGTTGCCCAAATGGCAGGGGCCAGGTCCACAGACTGCATCCTATGCAGACGGCCACTGCCATGAGGTCACAGAGGCAAAGATGGGGGAGAGGGTCACTGCTGTCTCAAGGCCTGGGCCTGGCCAGTGGGTGGCCTTGCGAGGGCTCCAGAGCCTTGCAGGACAGAGCTTCCAGCCTGTTCCCTGGGCCCTCCAACTTACCCACTGCTCTGAGGCTGGGTGAGCTGCAGGTCCCCAGGAAGAAGGCCAGGATCTGCCTCTACCTCACTCTCCACCTCCATGGTGGTCTCCACCATGGAGGACCACCACTCACTCCATGGACCGTTTGCTGAATGCCCCCCTGAGAAAGGGAAAGGCTACCCACTCCTGTATTCTGGCCTAGAGAGTTCCATGGGCTATACAGTCCATGGGGTCGCAAAGAACTGGACACAACAGCAACTTTTGCTTTCATTCACATTTTCACTGAGGGTCCTTCACTGACAGTTGGCTGCATGTGGGAGGAACCTGGTGCCAACCAATGGCTGAACAGGACCACTAACCTTCGCTCACTGACAGCTGGTTGCATGTGGGTGGGGCCCACTGTGGCACTGATCAATGGCTAAGCCGGACCACTAATGGTCCCCTGGTAACCGCTACCTGGTAACAGAGAGGAGAGGGGGAAACGGGCCCACAGCGATGGCCTCTGCTAAGGGCTGCACTTGGCCACACTCTGTTACAGGGATACAGTCATCCCTCGGTATCCAAGGAGGACTGATTCCAAGACTCACTGTGAATACTGAACTCCATGGGAGCTCAAGTCCCATTGTCACAGGGTTCCACTTCCGATGATTCAACACACCTTAGCGGTGACTGGTGGAATCCACCGAGGCACACGCTGCAGACACAGAAGACTGACTGTACTCACCATCAGGGACACTCCCTATGTTACTCTTTTTTTCCAGCATGTTATATTGACTTCTGAACAAAGACACCCTTTGCAAAATCAGAGCAGTCATTGTTTTTGAAAGGCTGACGATAAAACAACAGGACCTAGGTTTTAAAACACATCTTTACAAAAATATTTTTCTACATCTCGATACCCTAGTTTATTCACAGCTTGCATCTTTCTGAAACTAAGGATTTAAATCACAGTGCTGTAAGCATTCCCTTCTCTTCAGCTTCCTACAAATTCCATTCAGCACAGCTGCAGCCATAAAATTTAATTTGCCACTTCCCCAAAATAGTCACTTTGATGTAAAGTAACTTTGCCTTCCTGCTATTATTTTACAAGGAATTAAAACTGAAATGATGGACTAAGAATCCCCCCAGTTTGGCTCCATCCACAGACCTGCACAACTGCAGTATGTGGGAGAAAAGTCATTCATGACTGCTGGAGAACACACATGTCTCCAAACACATGCACTGCCAAAAACGGTACCAGTGGGGATGTGTTTGGCAAATACAAAAATGAGATGTGAAAACTTCAAACAGTTATCTGTATTATCCATTTCTGTATTCCAAGGGTTCTAAAGATAAGAGTCATCATGTTCTCCCAACTATAACCTCGGTGATAACCATTGTTTGCATACCTGTGTACAAAAGTTGCCACGAAAGCCAACAGACTGGCAAATCACTTATGGTATTTATTATGAGCCCACAAAATGAAAACTTTCTTCAAATGTTTTCCTAGGTGCCTTAATTGCACAAGAAAATTAATAGGAAGTAAAACCATGCCAGCCTCTGGCTGCAGAACAAGGTTCTGTTGTCAAAACACATGCGTGCCAAGGTGGTACTCTACGTTTTCAGAGAGGTGACAGGAAAGTTTCTTCAGCCAAGCCAAGGGAAATTAATGACCACAACTCAGAAATATACAGTCTGTTAGGGCAATGCCCTCAGCCCTGGTCATCACAGGAGGGCAGGAAAGGCGAGGATGGAATAAGAGAGGGCAAGGAAAGGAATGAGGTCGTCTGCTGGGAAATCAACAGGACTCAATAGGATTTTTCCAAGTTCCTTCTAGACCAATCCAGGCCTACAGTACATTCAGAAAATAAAAGGTCTATTTTTGCACATAAAACAATGCCTACAAGTATCCACCTTGCTTAAATCAAAAGCAGTATTTAGTCACCCATGATAATGGAAAGCCCCTACTCTGTCACTTTTCTGGAACCCTCATGACCTGCCAATTTCCAGGGATAAAACTCCCTTAAGGACTATGGCCTCATGAGAACTCTGGGTTAATTTTATGATAAATTACACCCTTGGTTACACTAAAGATGACATCAACACACCCCATGTGTGACTGTCCCTTCAGCATACACATCCCAGGAAAAGCCCTTTGGGGGCCTATTTGTACATTATTTTCACAACAGCCAGAGCAATCCTGTTAAAAACCTCAATAATACGTCACATTACTCTTCTGCTCATTCTCTGGCCTCCCCCAAGTTTTGCTCAAACATAAGGACTAGATTTCCCTGACCAACTGATTCTAAATTACAAGCCACCTTCCAACTCCCATCAACAAATATCCAACATTAATCCAGAACAGAAAACTCCAAAAAGAAAAAGAGAAGGATGTCCCTTCATCCAAACATGTAGCTGGTCTAGCCAAGTGTGGATCAGGTGACATATCTGGTTCCAGACACAAACTCTACTCAGAACAGTAATTCAGCTTCCTGTTCAGAGAGAACAAGGAGATAGATGCATCAAGTTCCGGTCCAGGAATCCAATGACCACAAATCTTTCCTGATTTATGCTGTTGAAGTGAAAAATGACTTAAAAAATTAATTGGGAGATTGGGATGGATACATATATACTATTGACACTATGGATAAAATAGATAACTAATGGGAACCTACTCTATAGCACAAAGAACTCTACTCAGTGCTCTACGGTGACCTGCTGCTGCTAAGTCGCTTCATTCATGGCCGACTCTGTGCGACCCCACAGACGGCAGCCCACCAGGCTCCCCCTTCCCTGGGATTCTCCAGGCAAGAACACTGGAGTGGGTTGCCATTTCCTTCTCCAATGCATGAAAGGGAAAAGTGAAAGTGAAGTCGCTCAGTCGTGTCCGACTCTTCGCGACCCCATGGACTGCAGCCTACCAGGCTCCTCTGTCCATGGGATTTTCCAGGCAAGAGTACTGGAGTGGGTTGCCATTGCCTTCTCCCCTATGGTGACCTAAACAGAAGGAAGTCCAAAAAATAGGAGATATATATATACAGAGAGCTGATTTACTTTGCTGTACAGCAGAAACTAACACAACACTGTAAAGCAACTCTACTCCAATAAAAAATTTTCAATGAAATCTTAAAATAGATAAATACACTCTATCCATTTTCTTACTTTTGACAATCTGAATAAAAGAATAAACCAACAGAAGAGCAACACTGTCTTTTGCGCTTAGAACCAAGGGGGGTCTCACTCTCCTTAGTCTCACCCTCCCTTTCCATCCTTTGTGGTTTTCTCTAGCACAGAATCCTACATCTCTGCTAGGCCCAAACTGCGACCCCACACCATGTTATCTTCTGTCCCATAAAGGTGCACTGCCAACGGTTAACAGCTAACATGTATGGGTCAGGCACTTACGTCTTCAAGTAAACCTCTCAACAACTCCAGTTGGTAGCTGCTAGAAAAGGACACTGAGGCTGGAGAGATAAAGTAATAACTGATTGAGTCCAGAGCTCAAACTGAAAAGTTCAGCTTCAAAACTTGAGCTCTTAATGACTACACCATACAAGTTTAGTTGTTCAGTTATATCCAACTCTTTGCAACCCACAGACTGTAGCCTGCCAGGTTCCTCTGTCCATGGGAACTTCCAGGCAAGTATGCTGGAATAAGTGAGTGCGTGTGTGCTAAGTCGTTTAGTCGTGTCCCATTCCCTGCAACCCCATGGACTGTAGCCCACCAGGCTCCTCCAGACAAGAATACTGGAGTGGGTTGCCATGCCCTTACTCCAGGGGATCTTCCTGACCCAGGGATCGAACCTGTGTCTCCTGTATCTCCTGCACTGCAGGCAGATTCTGAACCACTGAGACATGGGGAAGCCCTACTAGAATGAGTAGCCATTCTCTTCTCCAGGGATCTTCCTGACCCAGGTCTTCCTCATTGTCAGAAGATTCTTTACCATCTAAGTCATCAGGGAAGTCCCTATAGAGGCTGCTGCTGCTGCTGCTCCTCAGTCACTTCAGTCGTGTCCGACTCTGTGCGACCCCACAGACAGCAGCCCACCAGGCTGCCCCGTCCCTGGGATTCTCCAGGCAAGAACAATGGAGTGGGTTGCTATTTCCTTCTCCAATGCACAAAAGTGAAAAGTGAAAGTGAAGTCACTCAGTCGTGTCCGACTCTTAGCGACCCCATGGACTGCAGCCTACCAGGCTCCTCCATCCATGGGATTTTCCAGGAGAGAGTATTGGAGTGGGGTGCCATTGCCTTCTCCGCTTATAGAGGCTAATGTATCACAAATTAACTTCTCAAAATAAAAGTACTGTAGTCTTCCCTGATCCATGGTTTCCCTTTCCAAAGTGTCCGTAACCTATGGGCAACCACAGTCCAAAATTATTAAATGGAAAAATCCAGAAGTAAACAGTGGATAAGTTTTAAATTGCATGCCATTCTGAGTACCATGATGAAATCCTGAGCCACCTGGTCTCACCGTCTGGGATGTGAATCATCCCTTTGTCAGTGCATCCCATCCATTAGTCACTTAGTAGCCACCTAGTGTATCAGATCACTGGTCGTAGTGTCACAATACTTGTGTGCAAGTGACCCTTATGTCACTTAATACTGGCCCCTAGGTGCAAGAGTTGGGATGCTGATTTGAATATGCCAGAGAGAAGCCATTAAGCACTTTCTATAAGTGAGAGGCGAAAGTTCCCGACTTAATAAGGAAAAGAAAAAAATTGAAGGTTGAAGCTGCTATGAGCTACAGCAAGAACAAATAACCTATCTGTGAAATCATGAAGAAGGAAAAAGAAATCTTCATGGTTTGCTGTTGCACCTCAAACTACAAAGGTTATGGCCACAGTGCGTGATAAGTGATTAGATAAGATGGAAAATGTTGTAAATCTGTAAAATGGGATATTCTAAGAGAAATAACCACATTCACATAACTTTCATTACAGTGTATTATTATCATTGTTCTATTTTATTATTATTATTGTTAATCTCAAACTGTGCCGAATTTATAAATTAAACTTTATCATATATATATTAACATATAGGAAAAAACAGAGTATCCATAGGATTCAATACCATCCGTGGTTTTAGGCACCCACTTGGGGTCTTGAACGTATCCCCCAGCATAAGAGCAGACTACTGAATGTACAAAAATAAAATGCAAGTCTCTGTGAAAGTAAGATGCAGGACTGCATTTATATTTATTAAATGGTGCATAGTATAATAAAGTCACATAGACTAGAACAGGCAAAATAGGAAAGTTCATAATGAACAATTCATGACACGTGTTTCAGAAATGTTTCAGTTTTTAAAAAATGTTTGCTAAAAACTGACTGTGAAAAGAACAATTCCCCAGTTCAGAAGAGAATGCCTGATATTATTCATACAGAAAAGAAATTCTCTTTAAAGCAAACACTCAAGTCAAACTTAGAAAGGGAGCCACAATGTAAACGAGAGGTTTTCCTCTCTGCCTGCTACACTTCTGGCCTTTCATAGCACCTGTAAACAGAGTATGAAAACAAACACTGCCACTCTCAACATGATTCAGAATGTTAAAGAGATGATGTATGTGCCATCTTGCTTAACAATATCATAAATAAATCTTTAAGATTTTGACCATGAGGATTGTTTTTTAGAAGCTTAAAGCTAACAGAAAAAAAAAAATTATTCCCCTCTCAAACTCTCATTCAAAATCTCAGTCCTACAGAAAACCTAAAATAATGTGAAAAGGCATATTCCAATTTGAAAAATACACTTTTGGAAAAGTACGCTTTTGAAATCATGAGTACTGTGCCCATAAAAATTTAACACTTCAGCTTTAAAATGCACACTCAAAACCCAGATAATTGCTGCATTGCGAAGACTCAAACAATCGCTACACTTGGAAGGAAGACTAGAGCAGTAGATAAAGTATTGGCCTGTTCTAGAAAGATGAGCGAGATTGAGCAAGAGACACTTGGAAAAGCAAGTCAGGTGGTCATCCCTGCTTCCATCAATGTAGTGCTGTGCCTTGATATTTATAAAACACGTCTTCTGCTCCTCTCATAGCCAATCCCTCTGTAAAGACTAGCCACCCCACTGCATGAGGACAGAGGTGGACAGGCCCCGGGCCACCAGCCTCTGACGACTCTCAGAAGCCGAACGGGTCACTGCACTCCAGTCTCAGGCCAAGCCCAGCAGTCCTCTTTGAGGGGAGCAAAGATTTTTAGAAAAATTAAAAAGGTCCATCATACATCAAGACTGAATTCCTGGCCACTCAAGGGGTGAAAACAGAAAGGACCAACAGAAACTATAAAGGAAAACAAAATTAGAGGCATTCCTTTATTGACGGGAGGAGAAAAAGACACCAGGACAACTGGAGAAAGGTGGGCTAGGTCTTTTTGTAAGGCCCTAAGCTTAACATTCAGCTTAGGGCCTTCATCATTCAGCTTCTTGTGGCGCAAAAAGCAGCCATGTGTAAATAGACAAAGAGTTAGCAAAAAATTAACTCAAGACAGAAACATCAACAGGATTTGGGAGGCATTGAAAGTTAATATCTGATTATGAGGAGGAAAAAGTAGGAGTGCGTTTGGGATTTGTTTTCCAAGTCAGGGGGCAAGGGTGGGGGAGAAGTACTGCCTTTCAAAACACACATGAACTCCCTGAGTGGATAAGATTTCTATCGTGGAAGAAGGTTCACCTGGGAGGCTAGGTTAAGCAAGGAGCACGACGACTGAAAACAAAGCAGGGCGCACACAAGGCTTATCACAGGATCCACCTGTCCTGCAGGCCTGGACGTGTGCTTGTTAGGAGCCCACTGCTTACACTGACACGCCAACATGACAGAAGTCAGCCTACTGCACTACCTCTTGAAACACAGATTAAATTCTTCCTTACTTAATAAAATAATAAAAGGGGTTTTAATAAAGAAGTTCTGAGAAAGTTTTGTGATCAAATTAATAATTAAATTCTGAAATGAAAATATAAATCCTCAGTGGTAGAAATATTACGATGATAAATCTCCACACCAGAATTTTTCACATGAACTAAAAGGTGAAGTCACCATCAGAAGATTTTTTCTCCTCCTCCTTTTCAAAATAAAATAATGAGAACGGTGTCATTTTCTATGAAATTTTAAACCATATTTCTTCTGGCCTTTTCCATTGGAAACTGAAATTCATTTCTCTATAAATATTTTAATGCCATTTTCCTGTGAGCAGGAACAATCCATCAGAGAACAATTTCATAATTGTTTCGCAAGCTTACAAGGCACACAATGTCACAAAGTAAAGGTCCTGGGTGGACGAGAAGAAAGCCTTGAAAATAAGGGTGAGGTCTTGAGAACATGGAGTCAAGTGAAGAGGCAGATACTGGAGCCAGGGTGTGTAATTCAAACGCAGATTAAACCAAGTGTCTGTGTGGGAGGAGGGGGAATATACTCACCATAAATTTCATTTGTGAAAATTAAGAGTACTGAATACCTTTCTAAAAAACTCTAAGTTCACTCTGTAAATATTTCTCTTCTTCTATACCACCAAAATAGTAGGGCTTATTTTGCTTGACTTGACTTTTGTTAGCGAATCTACTAAGGGCTGAATTTCCCTTTAAAAAGATATGTTAAGTGACTTTCCTAGTGGTCAGTAGTTAAGAATCCACCTTGCAATGCCGGGGATGTGGGTTTGCTACCTGGTCCAGGAACTAAGATCCCACCTGCCAAGGGGCAGCTAAGCCCATGAGCCATAACTACTGAGTCCTTGCATGGTAACTAGAGAGGCCGTGTGCTGCAAATAAAGATCCCACATGATGCAATTAAGATCCCATGTGCTGCGACTGAGACCCAGCACAGTCAGATAAAATAAACAAATATTTTTAAAATAATACATAAAAGAATTTTTAAATAATTTTTCCTAGCTGCCTAGGACCTCAGAACATGGCTGTATGTGCAGAAACATCAGAGGGAATTAAGTTAAAGTGAGGTCATTTGGTGGGCCCTAAACCAATATGACCATTGTCCTTGCAAAAAGGAGAAATTTCAACACAGGCACCCTGCCAACAAAGGTCCTGCTAGTCAAAGTTAATGGTTTTTCCAGTAGTTATGTACGGATGTGAGAGTTGGACTATAAAGGAAGCTGAGGACCAAAGAATTGATGCGTTTGAACTATAGTGTTGGAGAAGACTCTTAAGAGTCCCTTGGATTGCAAGGAGATCAAAACAGTCAATTCTAAAGGAAATCAATCCTGAATATTCATTGGAAGGACTGATGCTGAAACTGAAACTCCAATAGTTTGCCACCTGATGCAAAGAACTGACCCCTTAGAAAAGACCCTGATGCTGGGAAAGATTGAAGGCAGGAGGAGAAGGGGATGGCAGAGGATGAGATGACTGGATGGCATCACCAACTGGATGGACATGAGTTTGAGCAAACTCTGGGAGATAGTGAAGGACAGGGAAGCCTGGTGTGCTGCAGGCCATGGGGTCACAAAGAGCTGGACACAACTAAGCGACTGAACAACATTTGGGTGGGCCCTAACCCAGTAGGACCGATGTCCTTGTAAAAAAGGAGAACTTTCAACACAGGCACTGAAAGAAGATGATGTGAAGAGACCCAGGGAGACAATAACCATCCTCAAGCAAATGAGAGAGACCCAGGACAGATCCTCCCTCGTGCCCTCCACCCCCAGAATAGCCAATCCTGGGGACACCTTGATTTTGGATTTCTAGTCTCCACAACTGTGACAAGATACATTCCTGTTATTTAAGCCACCTGTTCACGGTAGTCCACCTGCCAGGCATAGCAAACTAACACAGAAGCCATTAGGACTTTTTATGTGATCTTCCCAAGCCATCTCTGAATGTATCCACATGAGAATTCTGCCAGGAATTAATGTCAAATTTATTAGGCTGTAATTTCTACAATCTGTCTCTTCTTCCCCTTTCTAAAAATTGAAATATTTTTCCATCTCCAAAGCTCTCTTGTGTGGATAATTTCTCAAAGAGAACAATAATTATACTCATTATTTCTCAAAGAATAATGAGTGTAACAGATACTTAGATGATATCAACTCTGTCAACTGTTTACACGGATTATCTGATTTACTCCTTACAATAACCAGAAGAGGTAGTAAGTGCTGTTACTGTCAATATCTGAGACACTGATCATTTGACAGGTGGGCTGACAGGACATAAGTTTACAAATGAGAGCCCAGAGGCAGAGCTAAGGGAAGTAGCTAGCTGAGCGTCCAAATCCATCTCGTAACTCCCCCATCACATCTTTTCTCATCATCACGGGTGAGGGATCCACAATTTCAGTTCCAGGACCACGTCCACAGGGCCTTCTCAGGACCCATGATGCCATTCATCTGGATCTAGAGATTCATCTGGATCTAGAGATCCCAACTTCTTTCATTACCATGAAGAATGGCTTGATGTCTTCTTCTTCACCCTATTCTCCTAGGCTTTAATTTCTTAATGATTCTTATGGGTCTTTTTTAGTTTTAAATATCTTCTTCTTGGTTGAAAAGAGGAAAGCTACCTAGGAACTGAATAATTCTACTCTTTCCTGTGTCATTTTTATTATTCCAGTATCTTCCCCAAGCCACAGTTCACCTTTTTTCTTGAAACGTGTGTGCTCAGTCACTCAATGTTGTCTGACAATTCGCAGCCCCATGGACTTTAGTCCTCCAGGCTCCTCTGTCCATGGAATTTTCTAGGCAAGAATACCAGAGTGGGTTGCCATTTCCTCCTCCAGGCTATCTACCCAACCCAGGGATTGAACCCACATCTCCTGCATCTCATATATTGGCAGGCAGATGCTTTACCACTGAACTACCTGGGAGCTCCTTCTTGGAACATAAAAGCTTTTAAAATTCTTTCATCTTGAGAATTTTTCACAAGCCATGGCTCATGTCGGCCTTTAGCTTTCCTGACCCTAATCTTAGACTGTTGGTGCATTTTTAAATTCTCAGTTTCCCATCTTTTAAACTGTGTGTCATGCTAATCAGAGCTCAAAAGACTCCAACATGGTGCCTGCCCTCTGTTGTTTTTTTGTGTGTTTTGGTTTTAAGAGGTGTTCCTCATTTTCTCTCTCACTGGAATAACTAACGTTTTCAGTCAGAACTTTATGTTTCAAAGTCTTCTAGTTAACAGAGCCCCCTTTCTTTTTAGTCCTTCTTTCATTTATTCACTAATTCTTTATTAAAGGCCGACTGTGAGCCAAGGACCATGCCTGCCCCTGGATGTACAGGGGGGACTGAACTTCATGTGGCTGCTGGCTCATAACCTGGGGCTTCCCAAACGACTCACACACCCCCTCTGCTTCTCACATACTGCGAACAGGTTTCCTGAAGGCTGGGACGTGGTGGGACCAGCACTCTCTCCTCTCACTCTGGTGAGCATCAAGGGAGCAGAGACCACTTGTTCCAATATCCTCACAACCACTTGCGAGGACATCCTCCAGCCCACACTTCCTCATTTTCCACGTTAAGTCAGAAGCAGCTTGGAAACAGGGAAACTATAAACAAAAGCAAAGCGAAGAGTCAACCGATATTCTTTTAATCTCTGAACAGCTGTCTCGGTAAGGCCTCTCTTTAGACAGCGTCCAGCCTCTGTGCCAAAGTGTACGCACATGGAGAAACCATCAGTTATCTTTTCTATCTGTGTTAAGTGGCCCCTGGTCTGCCATAAACTGGCTTCTCCTTCATTTCATCCGCCTCCAAAATTTCTCCATCATTTTTTCACCTTCCACTTTCTTTCCCTCTATACACGGACCCACCTATTAGGTTTGTTTCTTTTTTAGCACAGCAAACCCACCAGGACTTACTTAGCCTGTCCCCACCACCAACCCAAAATACCTCTGGATCCAATGAACCATCGATAGTATCTATGCTTTGGTACAGATAGGTGAGGTCATCACTATATTCCCCTGTTGGTCTCTTCTGAGGATTACTCAATCCTCCCTCATCCTCCACACAGGTAATTCTTCTTTTTCTTTTTATCTTGTTCAATATACTTTATTGTTTAAACCCAAGGGTTAGAACTGTTTCATGGCTGTCTTTACGTCCCTCAGAATTTTGTACATGATTCATGACTGCCTTGCACTCTGATCTGACTTCCACAAATATTTGTTCAGTTGAATTACTCAAGGGTACTGTGAGACCCCATATTTACATTCTCTAGGTGGAGATACCCCCTGCCAGAAAACCTAAAGCAATAATGATAAACACTGAACTGAAAACAGATTCTTTATCCTCATACAGAATAAAATGGGGTGTTGTCAAACTATAAATTTAACTTCTACAGAGTCTGCCCTGAGAGTGAACACCATACAGGGCAGCCCAGCACCATTTTCTTCCAGGGACTTTCCCCTCTCCTCCACTCTTGGTCAAAGTACAAAGAGATTTAGACATGGAGAGTGGGTACCACACCACCATTTTGCATATGTCTGACTCTAGAAATAAGTGACAAGCATAGGCAAAGTTTTACCTGAAGAGACCTGGAGAGAGAGAGAAAACAGAAAACACACAAGTGTCTATACTGAGAACTTGTAGGTATAGGTGCTGTTCTGAATCCTCTGTAAATAATGTGCTCAACTATCACTGCCTCCCACTTACAGATAAGGACAGATTAGGAAACTGTGACAAAGAACTCTTGAGTGACGCTCCCTAGCCCGTGAGTGGTGAGGTTGGGATTTGAAGTCAGGCCATCTGGCTCCACAGTTATTACTCTCTGTGTTCTGCCACCTCTTCAAAATGATTGCTAACCTTTCCTCTTCTTTTCTCTTTAATTTATTATTTCTATATAATTTCTAAAGGCTATTTTCCATGTACAGTTATTACAAAATATTGGGTATATTTCCCATGTTGTACAATACATCCTTGAACCTATCTTACACCTGACAGTTTGTATACTGGGATCTTTTGTGTTACCACCTGTTCTCCCCTACAGGGAATTAATTTTTTTTTACTTTAAACTTATTATTTTTGTATCGGGTTATATATAGCCAGGTAACAGTGTCGTGATAGTTTCGGGTGAGCAAGGAAAAGATTTAGCCATACACAGTATCCATTCTCCCCCAGACCCCACCCACCCATCCAGGCTGCCACTTCACATTAAGCAGAGTTCAGGGGTTACTTTTTAAACCCCGAGTAGCACTCTCTCCTGACCCACCAGGGTACCCCAGAGAAAGATGCCAGCCTTAGGAGGTTTACTATCAAACAGAGGACTGCTATATCCCATTCAGCACAAATGTGCTTTTAAAGTCAATCCACAAGTGTTTATTCAGTGGCTCTTACATACTCATCATGGAAGGAAGCAGAAACAAACTGCTTCTCTTTCAACATCTGTCAAATCACCATTGTGCCGGACATTTCCTGGGCAGTAGCCCCCATGCACAAATTATGGGTGCTTTCGCTGACCACTTATCTCCTCAGGTACATATAGCACGAGGCACACGATCAAACCAGCCTCCTCACTCTTGGCCAATTAAACCTGATGTTACATAACTACCATTAAAAAAAAAAAAAAAAACCCACAGAGGCAAACCCTCTAAACAGGATTTTCCTTCTTTAGCAGCCTCTGAGGAAGAACTGTTCTAATATGGTGCTTCTATTCCTGACAGGAATAACCCTTAATTATTATGTGCCTTAAACATCTAGACATTTAAAAATAGAATTTCACTTAATGTTAAGGAAACCAGAGAACGACGTCAGTGGCAACACAGAAGAGTTTAACACAGCGAGAGGGAGAGAGAGAGAGAGAGAGAGAGAGAGAGAAGAGGGCTGGCGGGTGAGGGGAAGAGAGAGTACTCCAGCTTTGGCATGGGGAGAGGGGGAAGAAGCACAGATCCTGCTGAGTTGTTTTTGAAGTTCTGGAAATCTGGAAGACAGAACTGAAGAAAGTCACTAAAGAAAATTAAATGCTTCCATGAAGTGAAGTGGCAGTTGCTCAGTCGTGTCCGACTCTTTGCAGCCCCGTGGGCTGTAGACCACCAGGCTCCTCTGTCCATGGGATTTTCCAGGCAAGAATACTGGAGTGGGTTGCCATTTCCTTCTCCAGGGGATCTTCCCGAACCAGGGATCAAACACAGATCTTACCCTCATTGCAGACAGACTCTTTACCATCTGAGCCACCAGAGAAGCCCCATAAAACAATATAAAGACTTTTCATTTATCAGGGATTAATTAATCCCTGATTATATTTTGTTTCAGGGATTAAATAAATCTTACTCATTTCCCGAAATAAATCATACTTATTTCCAGAAAAAAGTCTATGGATCGGCAAGTGAACAATAACATGGCCTGATGTCTAGAACACAGGATTGAGGGGCTTCCCTGGCAGTCCAGAAGTTGAGACTCCACGCTTCCAACACAGAGGGTGTGGGTTCGATCCTTGGCTGGGGTAGATCCCAAGTGCCATGTGGGGTGGCCAAAAAAGTATTGGGTTGACCAAAAAGTTCCTTATAAACCAATTAAAAAACAAAGAAAATACAGGAGTCACTCCTGAGACCTTTGGAAAAACATAGTTGTAACCAAGTGATTCTACCAACTACCTTTGTAGATGGCACTCCTCTTGTCACCTTTTGACTGCATGTCAGTGACCAATAATGTAGCTATAAATTTCCATACTCCACCTAAACAGAGAAAGTAGTAGCCATCGTCCATGGGTATTGTCAGCCTAAGCATGGCCGCTCCACTGGGATCACCGGTTCGGATCTTCATGAAAAGAAAGTCTGTTTCTTCCTATTGAGCTTGCTCTCAGTGACGGATGCCTGAGGCTGAGCTGTACAGCTCAGACAAAGGGGCTCACTGCACCCCCAACAGAGCTGCTGCAAAACCTGCACTATGCGGGGACAGTAACCAAGCACCCAGCAGGTACCAAGGGGTACAAAGGCAATTGGGACCATTCCCGCCCTCATGAATGTAATTTGCTGACTTGCTTCTTTATAACAATCAAATCTAGAGAGTTATTTCAAGGGTCCTTCCACAAATAGGTCTTCCCACCCACCTCCTGTGAGCAGGCTGTCAATGGTTTACATGTCTTCCCCAGCCACTACTGACGGACTACATAGATAGGGTAGGTTTTAGATGGTCCTTCTCATTGTGATGGGGTAGGAACATTCATGACATGAAAGCACAGTGCAGTCTCAACAATGCAAACAGGACATCTGATGACAGTGAGAAGCAGCCCTGTTGTATAATCATGCATTTGAGTAGCATTAGTCCCTGGTTCCTGGGACACACTTTAAATAGTTGGAATTTCACAAGTAGTTAGAACTACCTTTGATATTCATGAGCCCCAGGGTCCATGCCTGAGCTGTACTAACAGGATGATCAGGATGGGGCTGGCCACTCCAAAAATCATGCAATTAGAAGGCTGGAGCTTTGAGATGGGTGATGTGAGTGGACTTCCTTTAGGGAGGGGTAAGGGGCTGCAGTCAAATAATCTCATGGCCAAAGAGTCTTCATTCTGCACAATGAAACCTCACTAAACACTCTGAACACCAAAGCTCCAGATCTGGCTGAGATTCCTGGTTTGGGAATGCATGGATATGTGGGGAGGGAGGGAGGAAGGCAGACTGCTCCCAACTCCACAGAGCAAGGGCAGGTCCAGGACCCTCCCACACGGGGTCCTATGTGTCTCCTTGCTGGACTGGTCCTGCCTGTCTCCTGATAAAATAATAATATTCAGTGTAGGACTTTGCTGAGTTCTGTGAGTTGCTCTAGCAAACTGTCAAATCTGAAGGGGCTGGGGACCCCCTCTCCAAATTTGTAGCTAGTTGGTCTGAGTGGTGGTTGGCCTGAGGACGCCTGAACTTCCAGTGGCATCTGAAGCAAGGGCTGCCTTGTTGAGGATGGCACCCTTCATTCATGCATCAGAATTGCACTTGCAGGACTTCCCTGGTGGTCCAGTGGTTAGGAATCCTCCTGGGAAGACTCCACATGCTGCAGGGTAACTAAGCCCGTGCACAACTACTGAGCCTATGATCCTCAACAAGAAAAGCCACTGCAATGAGAAGCTCGTGCACCACAACTAGAAAGTAGCTCATGCAGCAATAAAGATCCAGTGCAGCCAAAAGTAAATTAAAAAAAATATTTTTTTAAAGAACTGCACTGCAGCATTGCAACATAGTCTCAATTCCTGACGCACACGTGAGAAATAATCCCTTCAAGAAGCAAAGCTCTTGCAGCTGACCTAATTCCCCACACCCAACCCAGCTCCAACACCTGCTGAGAACTTCACACTCCAATTTCAGTGGGAAACCAGCTTGAAGAGGGAGACAAGCATAGTTCTAGTACAAGGCAAGGTTCCTGATAAGTGATAAAACTGAGACATAAAGATTACAGTGGGTACACAGAGAAAGAGTCCTGTAATTAACTAAGCAATGTCACCAAATTTGGAAAACTCAGCAGTGGCCACAGGACTGGAAAAGGTCAGTTTTCATCCCAATCCCAAAGAAAGGCAATGCCAAAGAATGCTTGAACTACCACACAATTGCTCTCATCTCACACACTAGTAAAGTAATGCTCAAAATTCTCCAAGCCAGGCAGAGGCAATACATGAACCATGAACTTCCAGATGTTCAAGCTGGTGTTAGAAAAGGCAGAGGAACCAGAGATCAAATTGCCAACATCTGCTGGATCATCGAAAAAGCAAAAGAGTTCCAGAAAAACATCTATTTCTGCTTTATTGACTATGCCAAAGCCTTTGACTGTGTGGATCACAATAAACTGTGGAAAATTCTGAAAGAGATGGGAAAACCAGACCACCTGACCTGCCTCTTGAGAAACCTACATGCAGGTCAGGAAGCAACAGTTAGAACTGGACATGGAACAACAGACTAGTTCCAAATAGGAAAAGGAGTATGTCAAGGCTGTATATTGTTGCCCAGCTTATTTAACTTATATGCAGAGTACATCATGAGAAACACTGGGCTGGAAGAAGCACAAGCTGGAATCAAGATTGCCCGGAGAAATATCAATAACCTCAGATATGCAGATGACACCACCCTTATCGCAGAAAGTGAAGAACTAAAGAGCCTCTTGATGAAAGTGAAAGAGGAGAGTGAAAAAGCTGGCTTAAAGCTCAACATTCAGAAAACTAAGATCATGGCATCTAGTCCTATCACTTCATGGCAAATAGATGTAGAAACAGTAGAAACAGTGGCTGAATTTATTTTGGGGGGGGCTCCAAAATCACTGCAGATGGTGACTGCAGCCATGAAATTAAAAGACGCTTACTCCTTGGAAGGAAAGTTATGACCAACTTAGACAGCATATTAAAAAGCAGAGACATTTCCTTGTCAACAAAGGTCCATCTAGTCGAGGCTATGATTTTTCCAGTAGTCATGTATAGATGTGAGAGTTGGACTATAAAGAAGGCTGAGTGCTGAAGAATTGATGCTTTTGAACTGTGGTGTTGGAGAAGACTCTTGAGAGTCCCTTGGACTACAAGGAGATCCAACCAGTCCATCCTAAAGGAGATCAGTCCTGGGTGTTCAATGGAAGGACTGATGTTGAAGCTGAAACTCCAATACTTTGGGCCACCTGATGTGAAGAGCTGACTCATTGGAAAAGACCCTGATGCTGGGAAAGATTGAGGGCAGGAGGAGAAGGGGAAGACAAGGGATGAGATGGTTGGATGGCATCACCGACTCAACGGACATGAGTTTGGGTAAACTCCAGGAGTTGGTGATGGACAGGGAGGCCTGGCATGCTGCTGTTCATGGGGTTGCAAAGTGTTGGACACAACTGAGCGACTGAACTGAAGTGAATTAACCAAGAGTGCAGAATGGCTTCACAAAGGTGGTTATAGCCATGTGCCTTAAAGATGAAAGGCGTTTCATTTTTTTAAGATTTTTTTTTTTGGTGTCTTTTTAAAGTATTTTTTAATGTGGATCACTTTTTTATTTTTTTTATTTGATATTTTATTTATTTTCTTTACATTATCGTGTTGGTTTTGCCATACATTGACATGAATCCGCAATGGGTATACACGTGTTCCCCTTCCAGAACCCCCCTCCCACCTCCCTCCCAATTCCATCCCTCTGGGTCATCTTGGTGCACTAGCCCTGAGCACCCTGTATCAAGCATCAAACCTGGGCTGGTGATTGATTTCACATATGATAATTTGCATGTTTCAATGCCATTCTCCCATATCATCCCACCCTTGCCCTCTCCCATAGAGTCCAAAAGACTGTTCTGTATGTCTGTATCTCTTTTGCTGTCTCACGTACAGGGTTATCATTACCATCTTTCTAAATTCCATATATATGCGTTAGTATACTGTATTGTCGTCTTTCCTTCTGGCTTACCTCACTCTGTATAATAGGCTCCAGTTTCGTCCACCTCAGTGGAACTGATTCAAATGAATTCTTTTTAATGGCTGAGTAATATTCCACTGTGTATATGTACCACAGCTTTCTTATCCATTCACCAGTTGATGGACATCTAGGTTGCTTCCATGTCCTGGCACTTTTTTAAAATCTTTATTGAATTTTTTACAATATTGCTTCAGTTTTGTTTTGGCTCTTTGGCCACAAAGCATGGGCATGTGGGAACTTAATGGCCCAAACACGGATCAAACCCACACCTCCAGAATTGGATGGAAGGTGAGGTCTTAGCCACTGGACCACCAGGGAGGTCCCAAAGCAATTTTAAAACAAGAGAGGATAGAACACAGTGTAAGAATAATGTGAGGAAAAGCTCAAATCACCATGTCATTTAATAACAAGGAAAGTCTAACTTTTTTACCTCCTCACTATATGCTTGAAACTGTGGCTAAATTTATTATTTAGAATGATATGCTAATGAACCCTTAATCCTATGAGGTAGAGTCTGTTATGATGCCCATTTTACAGGTAAGAATACTGAGACCCCAGCTAAGAAACTTGATGAAGGCATCAGAGCTGGCAGTCTAGTGTGGTTTGAGAGGAGTGTGAAAGGAAGTGCAGAAAGTATGAAAAGCCCTGGGTTTCTATCAGAAACCCTTTTTTGTTTTTCTGTAGGCAGTGGGGAGCCATCAGAAGTGTGTGTATAAGGGAATAACATGGCCAGAACTGTGGTTTCAAAAGATAAACTGCAGTGACAGAAAAAGCATTCAAAAAAGAGAAAGACCAGGGACTTCCCTGGTAGTCAAGTGGTTCCAATGTAGGGGGCATAGGTTTGATCCCTGGTCAGGGAACTAAGATCCCACAGGCCACATGATGTAGCAAAAAAAAACCAAAGCGAGAAAGACTAGAACAGAGAGATCAGGTAGGGGACAATGCTCTAATCACTGACGAAACAGTATGAGAGCCAGAAGCAGGGCGAGGACAGAGAGGATAAACGTGGGGAGGGACAGAAGGAAAAGAGTGTGTAGACTATGACAGAGACACACAGGGCTCTGGGTGGATGGCGGGATGAGAAGCCAGGAGAAGATGATGCAGACATGTGAACAGACCATCAAAAATACATGCTTATGCGTCTTTCTGTACTGATGTGTGCGTTTGCTGCACTGTTCCCGATGCTCCTGTGTACTGCCTGAACTCGGTGCAGTTCACACTGTTGATCCAGTAACACATCATGAAGTCAGATATCAAGACCGAATTCAATACCAGCAAGCAACCATTGACCTCCGCATCCCAGATCTCTGACCCACGGCCATGCACGGCCACCCCATGTCTCTACCTCTCTGTGTGATTGACCTGCCCCTGCTCTGGATGGTAAACGAGCATCAGAAGAGTTGATCAAGGATTTCTGTCTAAAAGGCTTTCAGACTGCAGAGATGAAGCAGAAGCATACCACTAGGCCCCCTTCTACAAATCGATCTCAGGCTATTCAAAAGTACACACACAGAACTAGTTTTCTTCTAGCTCCTCCTAGGGTTCGATGGGAATGAGTCGGCGGAGCGTGTGGAAAAGTAAACAGAAGCTGAACATGATGAGAGGCTCTCAAGGACTAAGAAAAACACACAGCTGATCACAGATAAAGTGAACCCTGGGCTTCCAGTGCTGGAATAAACGATCCTAGCCGTTCAGACCTGGTCCTTCCCCACGGCTTCCTGTTTTCTGGTTATGTTTGTGCCCCATGTCTAGTTTTGCAAGAGAGGCTACGGAACCATTTGATTCATTAGCTGAGCATTAGAATCAACAGCCATCCTTTTACTCTATATAGAACAGATTAAACAACAAGGACCTACTGTATAGCAAAGAGAACTATATTCAAATCTTGTATTAAAAAACAATCTGAAAAAGCATGTGTGAATATATATATACATAGATATGACTTCCCAGGTGGCGCTAGTGATAAACATTCTACCTGCCAACGCAGGAGACATAAGGAACTTGGGTTCAATCCCTGGGTCGGAAAGATCCCCTGGAGAAGGAAATGGCACCCTACTCAAGTATTTGTGTCTGGAGAAGCCCATCAACAGAGGAGCCTAGCAGGCTACAGTCCACAGGTTGCGAAGTCAGGCACAACTTAGTGACCAAACCACCACCACATATATAGAAAACAGAATCACTTTTCTACACACCTGAAACTAACAGGGTAAATCAA
This sequence comes from Antilocapra americana, assembly GCA_007570785.1. Classification (NCBI taxonomy): domain Eukaryota; kingdom Metazoa; phylum Chordata; class Mammalia; order Artiodactyla; family Antilocapridae; genus Antilocapra; species Antilocapra americana. Next base: position 5,797,205 of record ML663469.1, on the reverse strand, counting down.
CTATATTTCAATTAAAAATAAAACCAATAAAGATACCCTTTTACCAAATCCTCAAAACGTTCTGGGTACTCAGCTCATCAACATTATTCTAGCTCCCGCTTCCCCACTGTAAAAAGTCTAGCTTTTCTAGTAACATTGACTAGAGGAGAACAGAACCAGAAAGGAAAAGAAAAAAATCTGACTTCCTGTGTCTCCAGAGACTGAGCTATGAGGGGGCCCTGAAATTCTTGAGGATGGGGGTGTCATGTGTGGGTCTGTCTACCTCATTCACCCTCCTGACGTTCCCAAGAACCAAGCGTCCTTTAAAGCACTCACGTGAAAACGTTTAAAGAAAGACGTACTGAAATGCACTCTTACACGGGCCCCTGACACATAATCAATACCCCTTTAAGTGCACACATCTGTATCTTGCATTAACCTTGCATCTCACTGTGATTTAGGAAGGATCGCTGTGCTTTAGCCCCAAATCTCTTCTAACCTGACATCACTCCGTAACACACAGATTATCATAAAGAGACGGAAATACTTCCAAATGTGGCAGAACTCAGGGCATGACGTGTAAATTCAGCCTTCTACAATGATTTCAAAGGATACTAAAATTCATCCGATATCATCAGTGGTACCTGAGAATCAGATCAGTTTGCATGGACACTGGAACCTTTTTATTTAGTTCAAATAAAGCATCTCCTTCCCTCACTTGCAATCATCCAGTTCTAGCAAAACAAAAAACAAAAAAACAACTGTCAGCCTCTCACATCAGGTCTATATGCAAAAGGTCTCATCTCCTTTATGCAGCAGGCAAACGAAAAGTCAAAGAATTCTAATTGATGCAAACTAGAACCTCTACATATCACAATGTCCTCCCACAGAAATGGTTGCTTTTAACAATGTGACATTTTTCTCCTCTCTTTAAAGGGGAAATAAGCAACTTTCAGTTTATTATAAATAAGGGAGGAGACTAACATTTGGATACTAATAGGTGTTATCTGATGTGCTGAGGCTTACAAATATTTTCCCCTTTTCATTTCTATAAACGTTCCTCCTAGGTAGAAATTATCCCATTTTACAGATTATAATTAAACCCAGAAGAAAATAAATGAGCATCCACATAGAATCTTTTAGAAAGGTATCACATTTTGAAACCGAGCTCATTAGCACGGAAAGGAAATTCCACCATGTTCACTTTGGATTGGCAAAGGTGAGTCTATGCCTCAGGTGAGGAGACTTTATCCTTTGGTATTCAGATCTGGCGAAGCTTGGCCACTGGACCACCATTCAGGTTCTACAAGGTCTATTCTCAAGCCAGCTCCTCTAGATCCACAGGCTCAGAAGGAGCTCTGCTGGGCCACATCCTGAACTGGGGGAGGAGGCCAGAGACCACACTCTGGGCTGCAGCATAACCATCACACTCACTGAGGCAGCCGATCTCTGTTGAGCGCTAAGTGCCAGGCTCTGCAGATACCAGGGAAGCAAGACAGCTGCCCTCAGAACCACGCCATGCAGGAAGAGGGCTCGTGGTTCCTCTCTAGGATGGTGAGGGCTCTTGTGGCTGAGCCGAGGCCTGAAGCCTGGCTGGGTATGGGAGAGGGTGTGGTTGCACAGAGAGAGTGAAAGCAGTGGCTGTCTGAATTCGGCCCAGCACTGTACACACTGGCAACTTCCAATGCTCTGTGATGTGTGGGGCGTGAAGAATAGGGAACTAAGCTAGGGTTTCTCAAATCTTTTTTGACTACATCCTCCAGTAAAAATATTTTTTACATCATGATGCTATACACACTTTACACATATGACTTGAAAAAAATCTTTGCCAAAATAGTACTCTTTCCACTACTCAAATGCATTCTGATATTTTCTCTCTTCTCTTCTCTCTTCCCTTCTCTCCCTCATTCTTTAAGTTCTAGATACAACCCTCAAACAGGTGGCAACCCATAGTGTGCAAAATACTGGTATAAACCTTATAATAGGTGTGACTATCATTTCTTTGAACAACACAAGTTCGAACTTCAAGGAGCCACTTATACATGGATTTTTTCCAATAAACACTATAGTGGAACCCGATCCCCAGGTGGTTGAACTCGAGGATGCAAGATCACCAATGCAGAGAGAGCTGACCATGGACTTGAGCGGCCTCGGATTTTGGTATCTGAGGGGCGATCCTGGAACCGGGTACTAAGGAACTTCCTCTTCTGCCTTCCATCCTCTTTTTCCTCCTTCACCCCTCAATAAAGCACCACCAAGGAAATAAGAGCACTACAGTTTCCTGAAGGTCTGTGATATGCCAGAAACTTGACATGCCCAGTCTCATTCATTCTCACTCATATCTGCAGGTTAAGCATTACTATTTGCATTTTAGGAGTTGGACACGACTGAGCACATGCATGCACGTGCACACACACGCACACACGCACACACATATACCCATTTCACAGGTGAAAAGACATGCTCAGTGATCAGAGAATCAGTAGACCATGATGGAGCCAGGATTCGAGTTTAGTTCTGTCTGGCTCCAACTCACCAACTGTACCACTGTGCCTTTCATGAAAAGTTCTTAAGTAATTAAAGTTAACCTGATAGCAAGAATTTCCTAAGTCCCCTTGAGATTACTCAAGTCCTTGGAGTGTTATGGAACCAGGTTTGGAAGGCGTCAGCAGAGATAAGGCAAATATGTGATGGAAAAATCTCTCAGGTTTAAATTCAATTTCCTCCTGTGTCCCCTGAGGTCCCCTTAGTAAAGGCACTGGTGGAGAGTCACCAACAGGGAAACAGGAGATGAGAGCTGCTGTGTTGCTGGCCTAGATAACCCCCTCAGGGCAAGCGGGCTGAACGGAGCTGACCATTCTGAGTGGCCCGTAACCAGGAGCACCTTGCCCGGCATCATCCAGGCTGCAGATAGTCCATAAATACTCACAAGACAGAATGCTAACACAGGCAGAGTGAAAGTAAACACAGCGAACGGCTCCTGCTGGTTTATTTTTAAATTGTTCCAAAATTGTGTTAAGTGAAACTATCTGGTGAGAAGGAAGCTTCTTTGGAAGGATAACGAAGCATATTTAGTACAGACACTTGTGTTCCTTCAGGCCCCTAACTGAAGATACACTTGACACACATACAAGGGATATTAAATGTAGGCAGGTCAGGACAAATGGGCAGCCCCCAAAAATCCCTGCAAAAGTGATGATTTGGGGAAATTATTGGCAGTGTTCCCCTAGGAGATGGCATCATAAACTGGCCCTTTCCCTGACCTAAAATAACGTGATGTTTTGTGATAGTACATGAAATGGCCAGTCACTGGCATTGCTAAGTGTTGATATTGCTCAGAATATCTTAAGAACCGACATGTTCTTTACAAACATACAGTAAATGCAATTCTGGCACTTACAATATATTAAATTATTTATTTGACAAACAGCCTTAAGGGGTTTATATTCTCTGTGGGGCTTGCTGGGTAGCAACACATTTATAGTTTAACTTGGCCTTCTAATTCACCTACAGATATGAGCTGTGTTTCTTGTCTAATCAGCTAGTGTTATGTTCCCAGCATTTATTAGCAATAAAAATATCGCCTAGTCCCCTTTTCTTTGCAGGTTCCATGATGGGAAGAAATCTTGAATGTGGAAAAGAATTCACTGCCTGCTGATAAAACATAAAAGCTTGTGGAAACATGGCATGCGCTCAAGTCTATCAGTTTGTATTTAAATATTTTAATCGGGTACACCACTGCATTGGGAACCAAATGTGTATCATGCCTAATCTTACAACTAGTGTGCACTATACTTTGATCTTTCTATCAAAAGATCAAAATTTAAATAGTATGCAAATTATATTTTATACATGTTCTCCTTTGCATGAAATCAAACAGAAAACTTGTTTCTTCTCTAAACACATGAGAATATAAACAAGCAACACATTTAAACTAAAGAAAATACTCACTATTTTATTCCATTAAAAAAAAATTGCCCCTGGGTATCCATTAAAATGAAAAGCCTTTATGTTTTCCTAAAATACCCTAAATGTCTGCTTATGCTTTCAAAGTTTTTCAACATATTTTAATATTTACTTTAAAGGTTCTTAAGTTAATTACATGCATTATTTTTACAAGAAATCCTACTTAAGTCCTTTTCCTGAAAGCTCTGACAGGTTACGTAAAACAACAGAAATGACAGCAGAAATTAAACAACTGATAGTGAATCTCCAAGAATCAAGGAAAGTTGTCACTTTTATAACAACTGAATGTAAAGTATGAACTTTAATTGGATCCTGGATTTAAATTAATTAAAAAAAAAGCTACAAAAGATATCCTGAGGATAGTGAAGGAAATGTGAATATGAACTAGATTTTAAAAGCTATTATGAAATTTTTGTTAAGTTTTTCTAAGTGTGATATTGGCTCTGTAATTCCTTAAGAAAAATATCTTTATTCTTAGTACCTGTGTGATGTCATTTTTAGAGATAAAATATCTTGATGTGTGAAACTAACATGATGCCCAAAACTGATAAATGGCCCAACAATAATAAATATATCTGGATAGATAACTAGGTAAACCCATGAGGCAAATACTGCAAAATGTTAAGAACAGTTACATCTCAGTGGAGGGTATACCAAAGTTCATTGCATTATCCTTTTAACCATTTTGTATGTATGAAAACCTTCACAATAAAAAGTTATAGGGGGTGAAGAACAGTCATTTTCATTTAAGCATGTACATGTATTCAACCCTGAGCCAAACCAGGGGCAGATAAAATGTTACTTTATATGGACATAGAATGTTTCATTTTCCGGTAGCAGTATGCTTCAGAGAATCAATTTTCCACCACTGACCCAGAGAAATGATGGCAGCCTTCTGGCCAAGACCACAGGGAACAGCTGATTGACACACAGCACCTGATTTAGAGCAAAGGCACTGGGATCTCCAGAGGGTAATCCACGCTGACCAGTGAATTTACGTGGCAGCCTGTGCCCTTGGAAAAATAAGGGTCAAGAATAGGGGCCTACCAGCCTAGAATGGCAGGCAGAACCTGCAAGCTTTACCAGGCTCATTTTCTGGGAGACAGCATATCAAGCTGTGACATGAATGTAAAACTAAATTAAACATTTAAGCCGTCAACTCTACTCACTAAAGATGGATCTCTGTCTTCCTTTGTCTCTCTGCTCTGTGAAGCAGACTACCAGCTCCAACATTAAGCAAAAACCTGAGATGCTGCTAACCCCCAAAATTCAACTTAAACCTAATATCAAAGCACTAGAAGTACATAAGAAACTTTAGAGAGAAAACTTGTAAGCATTCCATTTAGATACACCTAAAGTATTAAAAATAAGACTCAGACCTATGAAATAACACAGCAGGATATTTCCTATCTACAAAGAGAGGGTTTTGGTTTGGGAGTCCAAATTTCCACAGGTCTGGGCACTAGTTCACCGAAGTCAGAGGACCAACCAGCCAATCATGACTTGCTGCCGAACTGGACAGTCTTTTCTAACTGGAGTGAACTGAAACTCAGCAGTAAGCTTTGAACTTTCAAGTGACCCAAAGCAGTCAAAGACTCCACTTCAGTTACACTTCTTTTCTTTTTGTCCTTTTTAATTTTTATCATCTTTTTTCTCCCTCATTCGGTTCTTTGCGTGTGTGAGGATACGTGTATACCTATCATGTGTATAAACATATATTTGTTGTTAGTTTAGTCACTGAGTCGTGTCCAACTCTTTTGAGACACCACGGCAGCCCACCAGGCTCCTCTGCCCATGGGGTTTCCCAACCAAGAATACTGGAGTGGGTTGCCATTTCCTTCTCCAAGGGATCTTTCCCACCCAAGGGAACCTGAGTCTCCTGCTTAGAAGGCAGGAGATGCTTTACCACTGAGCCACCCGGGAAGCTCATATGTATACAGTATACATATATCTTATATACATATACACACATACGTAAATACATTATGCATATACATATATATTTGTTGCTGTCTTCTCCTTTTCTCTTTCCTGGCTTTCCTCTTCCTGTCTTTCCCCTTCCCCTCCCCATTCCTCCAGGGCCACCAAAGTTTATCACTAGGTTAAAACTTCCGACTGGGAAGCTATGAAGAATCCTGATGTGGCCCAAACAGCCTGATGGAATCAGGCCACAGGCTGAAAGAGTTACAGGGTTCACTTTCCTTTAACCAAAAACAATCATCCTGTATATGGGTTGTAGGGGTGGGATGGGGGGGTGGGCTCTCCATTCTAGTTTCTGCTGTCTGCTTTTCATCTCTAACCAACCCTCTATACCTCTAAGAGAAGCAGGCGACCCTGACACTGGGACTTCATTTATAGATTTGTGTTATTCTAGTAAGAGGCATGATACAGGAGGGCTGAAAAAGCAATGGTTCGGGACTATCTGTGGACTTTACTTATTCAAATCATGAATTCTGTTCAAGGCTACCATTTCCTGATTTCTTGAAAATCAAGTTTCTGGTCAATTTGTAAACACTAAACTAAGACCAAAGGAAATACAAAGAGATTCTTAATTAAGTTATTCACCAGAGAGGTATGAGCACATTACATCCATTTACCAAAAATTTACCATCTATGAAAATATCACTTCCATGCGTGAAGCAGGAATGAACCACAGGCCCTCCATCTCCAGGACACCTGAATGAACCTGTTTTCAAAACTCCAGGGAGAATGAATCTCTGGCAATATTCCAGCCAGAAGGCTAGGGCTCCTCTGCTGCCTCCAGGCTGGCTAAGCCCCCACAAGGGAACTGGGAAGAAAAAGGCTCAGCTACAAGGGCCAAAAGCCCATAGTTGAAAACAGTCTGAGTGGGAGGATGCTCAAAAAGTGGAGAAACACATGCAGAGGGCAGCAAGGTAGCCGTTTGGACACACTGGGCTATGTTGACCATTTGCAGGCTCCAGGAGTGATCTGAGCCCCTTACCCAGGCTTATCCTCTCAAAGCCTCAACTCCTTCATCTGACAAATGGGAATAATAATAACCCTCTAAGCTGTAAGATCTGGAATGATTAAATGAGTCAGTATGCACAAAGTGCTTAGAATAGGGCCTGAGACATGATAAGCACTGTATAAATGCTACCTAATCACTATTAGCATAGACTGGAAGCATGCCAACAGAAAGGCCCACCAAGGATAACTTACCAACTTTAATCCCCGCCAACAGACCTACTACTAACCAGTGGGAAATACCCAGGTCTCAACTCTTTGCTTCCCTTTTTAAGCTCCAGCATCTCCGGAGCCATCTCAGCTAAAACCAAAGGAGCAAGACTCCTTTCTCCAAGGAACTAGGTTGGGGCAGAAAATGTAGTATGGCAACACCTTATGATTAACATGGAAACTGGTGTATGAATAAAATGCAAATCTGACATGCATTTCACAGCTGGCATGTTCTCAGGTGTGTAAGTTCCTCAGCTTCAAACCAATGTCTCTAACTCTGCAACAGTGAATTTTAAGAACTAACCTTCTGTTTGAAGACACACACAAATTACCCAGCACATTAGAAAGGCAAAAATGCAATGACCTTCAAAAAAAGTACACAGCCCCAGAGCATGTGGCATAAACAGATAACTGGTCACCCCCACACCTGGGTGACAACAGTAAGCCAATTCTTCAGAACACGCAGATCCACTCACTTCTCAGCTCTGCTGCTGTGCCGGCACCTGGCACAACATGTTGACAATACTTACGCATTACAATAGGGCTTCTTTTCATAGCCTTTGTAGTTGTTCATGTTGAGAGCCATCTTGCAGACTTCACAATGGAAACATCCTTTATGCCAATACTGAAAAAAAAAAATGTTTAAAATGTCAGTACAATGCCAGTTCTTTCCAGGATGGGTACAGAAAGAAGACATTTTTAGTCCTCCTATCTGAAAATACTACAACAAAATGATTGTAGGTACCAGCGGACGTCTGCCGACTTTCAGTTAAGTAAATAAAGCAGGCAGTTATTAAAACTGAGTTTTAAATGAATTCCCACCGCAATTTACAGACTCAGATGAAAGAAATGCCAAGGGCTCTGCCCGTATCACACTTCCGTGAGCAGCCAAAAAGAAATTCTGCGCCTGGTTAATGGAGAAATAGAGACTGTGAAGTGGCCTCAAGGAAAATGAATCCAGTTCAGAGTGCCTAAATTGTCCGGAGCATCTCGATAAACAGTGTCCACCGCAAGTCAGGCAACCAGAAGTGGCAAGAGGCGCACTATGTAGGTACCCCGGGCCTCCCCATGCCTGTCCAGCTTCCACTAAATTGCGAGAAAGATGGACTCTGTCTGGAATGACTGTAGGGATGATGCTTAAGAGGCATTTGTGTGACCACAGGCAAATTTCACCCCGACCGCCTTCGGCCGGGTTCAATTGTCAGTCCCTTAGGACAGAGCCAGGGTCTCTCCCCTGGGCTGTTAAACTCCATCCACGTCCGGGAACGGTAGGGGAGCGGGGCTGCAGGGGCTGGGCTAAAGCCACTTCTGGAATTCCCAACCGGGTGGATTAGCCCCCCGTGGGTCAGGCTCGCCGCGCTCAGCCCCGGCTCTCCCGCGGCGGGGATTATTCTTAGCAATGCGGCAGTGGCCGCCCCATGACATATTAATTACTATTTGCCTCTCCACCTCGTCGCCTTCGTGGGAGGCGCTGGGGCGGGGGTGAGCTGGGGATCCGGGCGCAGGACAGGGAGGGGTCCGAGTGGAGGTGGGAGGGGTGCGACAGGCCGAACTGCCCCTGGGGGCCCAGCCCCGGCTCTCCGGGCCCCGCGCCGCGCTCGGCAGGCGCCCTCCGCAGCCGCTCTGCCGCCGCCGGCGTAGCGCTGCACCCCCGCCGCCCGCACCCCGACAAAAGCCTTTCCCGGTTCCCACATCACGGTCGCCACGCGCGCTCTCTGGCACTCCTGCGGGCGTCTTCGTGTGCCCTCACCGGGTGCCAAGACATACACACACACAGGCACAAACCCACTCTTCTCTTTTCAACCGAGATGCCAAAACTTCTCCGAGCAGGTGCAGCCCGGCGCCCGGCAGGTCTCAGCTGGCCCGGCGCCCCCTCGCTCACCTTATCCAGGCAGTTGACTTTCTCGGTGGGATACACGACTTTCCCGCAGCGGGCGCACTGGGGGTTCATTGTCGCGGTTCCCGGGGGCGGCGGCTGGGCGGCGGCGGCGGCGGCTGGGGGCTCCGAGGAGCCGCTGTGACATCCCCCGGCGAGCCCCGCACCGCCTCCGGGCAGGCGGGAGGGCGGCGGGCGACCGGGCGCGGGGCCGGGGGCGACCGGGCGGCGCGGCGCGCGGGGCGGCGGCGGCGGCGCGGGTGGGTGCGC